>JAOQMS010000180.1:45994380-46004670 GCA_027563885.1 Erythroxylum longipes | reverse complement strand
AAATGAACAGTATACAGAAGAAGAAGTTTCGGTCACTTAGGCAGAAAGCAGACGAATGCAATAAGCAGAAGAAGCAATAAGCAGACAAATGCAAAAACAGACGAATGCAAGAAGTGGATGAAGCAATAAGCAGACGAATGCAAAAGCAGACGAATGCAATAAGTAGGTGAATGCAAAAGCAGACGAATGCCAAAAGCAGACGAAGCAATAAGCTGACGAATGCAAAAGCAGATGAATGCCAGAAGCAGATGAAGCAATAAGCAGACGAAGCAATAAGCATACGAATGCAAAAGCAGAAGAATGCCAGAAGCAGACGAAGCAATAAGCAAACGAAATAAAAAGTAGACGAATCAGAAAATAGATAAAGCAAAAAGCAGACAAAATAAAAAGTAGACGAAGCAGAAAGTAGACGAAATAAAAAGTAGACGAAATGAAAGTAGACGAAGTAAAAAAGCAGATGAAACAAAAGACAGACGAAGTGAAAAAGCAGATGAAACAAAACATAGACGAAGCCCGAGTCAAGTTAAGACGGAGCAAAGTCAACTTAAGACTATGCAACGCTTAAGATGGAGCGGGTCAACTTAAGAAGAAGCAAAGTCAACTTAAGACTATGCAATGCATAAGACCCTATGACGTTATTACAGACGAAGTGACATCATCACAGCAGATTTGTCTTTACAGATGATACATTTTTACAGAAGATGCATCTTTACAGACGATGCATCCTTACAGACGAAATGATGTCATTACAGACGAAGTGCATCATCACAGACGATTCGTCTTTACAGACGATACATTTTTACAGACGATACATTTTTACAGACGATGCATCTCTTAAGACGATATGACGTCATCACAGACAATGTGACGTCATCACAAACGATAAGTCTTTACAGACAATAGACGAATGCAATAAACAGACGATTCAAATGGTCAACTTAAGACGAAGCAAAGTCAACTTAAGACGATGCAACTCTTAAGACGATATGACGTCATCACAGACGATGTGACGTTATCACAAACGATACGTCTTTATAGACGATAGACGAATGCAATAAATAGACGATTCAGATGGTCAACTTAAGACGAAGCAAAGACAACTTAAGACAATGCAACTCTTAAGATGATATGACGTCATCACAGACGATACATCTTTACAGACGATACGTCTATGCTCCTGAACATCTCCCCTCTTATTAAAACCATAACTTTCTACTTCACCATCTATAACTCCCATACTAAATATTCTCATTAACCTTCTTCAACACATTTTTCTTCCCTAAGTCCAGCACTTAGATTTTATTTTAGTCTTCCCACTCCATTTCATTTTAATCATTCGATATAACCATAATTTTCAATCTATCCTATTACTATTCACTATACCCGAAACGTCAATGAATGCATGCATAATTATTTTCATGTGTGCAAAGACTTAAATTCACATGCATGTATGCTGACATTCCGCTGAGCATGAAATGCAAATTTTCCTCTAACTCTCTCATTGCCATTCTCCCCATTATTGAAATCGAGGTTATAACCCTTAGTATGGGGACAGGATGCTATACTTAGTGTGTAAACAAGTCTTTGTTAATGACTTTCCCATATTGATGGTGTCGGTGTGTAAACGTTGGAACCTATATTCAAAATGGTGAAGAAGAATGAATGGTGGTTAATGAAAAAGGAAAATTGAAGGACTAGACTAGAAGACAAAAGGAATCTAAGGTTTAAAATAGCAAAGGTGAAGAAAACAAACCCCCAAAATCAGAATCACCATTACATAAAAGGGTATCTCACAATCGTTGTTTAAAGAGGATTCTAAAGCAAGAAAAGAAAACTGTGAGATTACCTAACTCGTGGCTCTCTCAACTAGCATATGGCGTTCCTTCGTCGTCATCATATCTGTTAAATTTTATATGATTGAGCCTAAATAAACTGAGCACATATAAGCTTAAATGAGGTCTCAATCATATAAAATTTAACATGGTATCAAAGCAGGTTGCTCTGGGTTACTCGTCACGATAGACTGTGGCATGTGTTGGGCCGTAAATTAGCCTATACATGAGGGGGCGTGTTGAAATATAAGTGGGACTTTGTCCCACATGGAAATAATATATGACCTTGAGCATTCATATAAGCCTAATGAGTTACTCCTCCTAGTACCAATTGGTTTTAGGATGGAACCTCATTTAGGCTTATATGTGCTTAGTTTATTTAGGCCCAATCATATAAAATTTAATATCCAAGTGAAGAATCACTATGAAAAATCGTAGAAACAGAAGTGTGAGAGACGAGGATATCTTGCAAAATACAAAGGGTTTAATAATGTGAGAGATGAATCGCAGATGGCATGTAGGAAAGAAAGCTGTGGAAAGAGTAAGAAAAAGGAAGAAAATAGTCTAAGTCGATGAAGTTACAGCAAAACGCGCACCAAATATATGGAGGAATGACTCCCATTCCTCTCGTAATCGAGAGGAATGGAGTAATGCCCAAAAACAAGGAATCATAACTCTGTACCAAGCATTATTTTTCATTCCAAACCTATTCCTCTTTTCTCATACCCACTAAACAAGTACACCTTAATTCTTTTTTCACTTTTGTGACTTCATCAACTTTATCCGTACCTTTAAGAGGCATTATTGAGTTTTAACAAAATTTATCACATTCATCTAAATTTCTTACACTAAAATTCATTCGTGTACAATTAATCAGCAAATCTTATACACATTTCATTGAATACATCATATCCCTTCCATTGATAAATAATTGTATTAAGATGGAAACTCAATTTTTATGTTTAAGTTCTTATTTAGAGCTACTTTTAACTCAAATCCTATGAGTCAATAAGATTTTTACTAATTATTCTTGTTGTTGTTTTGAGTTTTTTTAAAGTACTTTAAACCTGATATTTTTAAAATGACTAAATGTAATTATAGGTTCATATAATTAGAGATGACAAACCAGCTCGACCTGAACTGACCCAACCCGACCTGAAGTCAACATGTCAGGCTCGACAGGTAACATAAAATGACACCGTTTTATCAAAAAATGATGTTGTTTTACTTTTTTTTTTAAATTGAATTTGGGTCAGGGCTCAGCCATTTGCCATCTATGTATATAATATCCATTATTTATTAGCTATTATTCCAACATTATACAAGATTGGGTATTGACCAAAGAAACAATTATAAATTGTATTTGGTTAATATAAATAATTTATAAGAATAATAGATGATGGATCTTTTAAATCAATAGGAAAGAGTTGCATTCAAAATCAATTTACAAGAAAATAGATAATACAAAGGCAACCTTATGTTACTATACCATCTTGAGTAAATTTAAAGTATTTGAAACACACCCCTTATGATCGTTGATAAGAGACACATTTAAAACAAAGGGAAACCTAAAGAATTGGTAGGTACATTAAATTTTTACAAACAATACACACAGGGCTCATAGATACTGTAGTTTGAATCTTACTTCATACACAAGCTAACAATAGCTTTTTCTTTGTTGCATCACTCTTTGGCTTTATAGTTGAAATTTTATAGTCTAAGAAAATGAACATCTTTGCATATGTTTCCCCCAAGTTTTATTGGTAATACAAATTCAAAACTTGCTAATTGAATAACTAAATGCAATATTGTCTACCATCAAAAGATTTCACAAACCATTAGCCTGTAAAATGTCAATAAATGTCAATTATTTGAGGAAGTTATATGTTAAGTGATAGGTGTAGATTATATTATGTTTTTTAAGTATTTTAATGTGTTTTTAAGTATTTTTTAGATAATTATCATGTGTATCGACTTAAAATAGTGTTATTTTTAGTGTTTGTATGTATTCTAAGTGTTTGTTTAGTTTAGGGCAAGAATTAGATCTTAATTTTATGTTTCAAGAGGTGTTTGATATGTTTGTGAGTGTTTAGAAACAAGAAATCGAAGAATGAAGAAAATGTTGGATGCAAGAAGGAAGTCACAATCGTGCCAAAAGGCATGATCATGACGGAGAGGATTCAACAACATGAGGCACGATCATGCCAGGCTTGACAGACAGCATTTTCAGCAAATTTTAGCTTTTCCAATTCGCGAGTTTTTTTTTGTACTTTTAACGTTTTGGGGTTTAAAATCCTATTAAAAAATCTTAAAAGATTCGAGAACTATTTAGGAATAAGAAAAACACAAAAAACTATAGCAATCAACATCTCAAAGTAGATCAAAATGGAAAGAACAAAGGAGAGCTTTAGGAAATTCCTGCATTTTAGATCAAGGCTTCAAACAATTTTTATTCTTTTCCTTTTATTTTCTTCAGAGGCCTTGATGTGTAATTGGATTTCTATGATGTATAACATGTCTATGGATTTCTAACTCCAGATTAAGAATTATTATGGAATTATTTTAGAACCTTATTTTGTTGATTTCAATACATCTTTGAATATTTGTGATAATTGTTATGTATATACTTGATAATAAATCGATAAAGTGAATCAAAGTAATTAGTATTAAGGTGTGCAATGGTAGTTGACAACTTAATAGACCCACGATTATTAGATTAACAATCAATTGAAGAAAAATCTTAATTGTGAAATTAATTATCTATAGGATCGTTTCAGATCTAAATGAATAAGTTAGGAGTAGTTTGTAAATCAAGAGATTACAATTATACAAATATCAAATTTAATTAGGACTACTTGATCAGATCTTGAGAAAGAGTAATCAAAACCTTAAAGAAATATTGGATCAAACATAAATTTAATCAACAAAATAAGGATAAAACAGTTCATAAGTATTTAATTTTAATCAATCTCAATTTTATTAGTAGCTAAATTGTTTATTTGCTTGTTTTGTTTCATTTTATTATTTTCTTTATTATTTGTTATTTAATTTAATTCAAATTAAATTCTTAGTACCTTAGACAAAGTTCAATTCAAATTGTTTAGGTGTCTATAGTCCTCGTGGGAATGATACCTTTTAATACTACAAGATACGATCTATACACTTGTGGCTTTGAGAGTTTTGTTATTATAAAACTTGCTCAACTTTAAGCAATTCATACAACATACAAAACCATATTCTCTATTTCAAATTGCTTTGGTAAAAAAACTTTTAATTGTATTTCTTTATTTCTTCCTTCGTAAGGATAATATTTGTATCTTATTTATAACCAAATATATACACAAACACATACACACACATATAAAGTACCCACTAAGTAAAAAACACAAAAATTTTATGATTTTGCTTCGATATTTTTGAGAAAGTTATGAAGCTCTATCTCAATTGATGGCAAATAGAACTTAAATTTCTTATCCCTATTTACCTCACTTATGAAGTTTATATACAACACAAGAGAAATAAACAACAAAAAAGGAAAAGTAATCATATACAAAATGACATAAAAATTTGTAAAGAAATGAAAATAAGAGTATACATAGGATTATAGATAGGATTCTAAGTTAGAACACCATTATTAAAAAGGAACTCCATTTTAATCAAATAAAAATAGGAAAGACTCAATTTTTGCAAAAACAAAAGCAAATTTCTTATTTGTAATTCAACAATCAAATGTCAAAACAATCAAGAAAAGATAGGAAAGGAAAAAAACTTTCTCTTAAAGAATTTTCAACCAATTCATGACCTTTGATCAAATAAAACTCAAAACTAGACTTAAAATACCATTTTATATACATAAACCAATATAGAGATCAAATAAAGAGAATTGCGAGAGGATTATGTTATACATTTTTTGTATGTGGTTACGTTACCGTTCAAATGAAGAAAGACACATAGTAGAAGAGAGAGAGAGAGGAAGAGAGATACACAGATATGAGAAAATATTGGAGGAGGAAGACAATATCCATTCTGTTACATGCCTCCACTATCTATTACTACGCCTTAAATACGCATAAGGGATGACTAGTATAAGGGCCGGTTTCTGATAACAATGGTGTGGGTTTATTTAAACGATGCATTGCTATATATTAGTTTGAACGATGACGTTTACATTAATTCTTCAGCTCATCCAAAATTCCCTGGTGGAGTCGTCTTCTTCATTTTCCTCTGCAATAATTCCCTTCCCCTTCAGTTCCTTGTCTACCAAATTATCCTCTGGAAATCGTTTCTGGAGTTCAAAAGGTATTCCCGGGAGCCGTCGTTACTTCGACCCAGGTTGTCATCTCTAGTGACCATATAAAATTGCAATTGTTTCTTTTTACATTTGTGACTTGGAATATATTTTTCATCAAACCAGAAACAAAGCCCTCGTACTCGCTTATCATCGAACTCTTTGCTACTGATGTGTTTGGTAGGTTTAAAAGGTTTAACTGATGATGAGGGTGATGTAGGTGTTGGTGTAGGCAATATTCCACTAAAGCTTGCGCTTGAGCTTCTGTTTATGTTTGTTGTGTGTTGCAGTCTCGAAACAGTGTTATAATTTCCACCATTGCCCACGTTCTTCATTATATTTCCTCGACTTAACATGGTACTCCCATTAAACATCAATATAACAGCCACGCCAATCTTTTGTTCGAGTCACTTAACAAAGAAACCAATCAAATATTCTTCTAGTAGAGTGATTGTCAAATTGAGCGCAGTAATCCAGCACTGTTCTATCTTGTTTTAATTCTTTGAAGTCTCCTATTGGGTAGTCAGAAATTTTCGCATCAAATCTCTGTTTGAGGGCCTTAGTGAACTCCTCCTAGTCAACCATTTCCTCCCTATGACGATTCTTGATGTATAACCGATACCATTTTTGAACTCTTTCGTCCATATGCAAAATTGATATACTCACTTTCGTTTTCTCTGGAGTTTGACCCAACTGGAAAAATTGCTTATAACGAAACAACCACAATTTGACGTTGCCACTGTTGATTAAAGGCAATCTAACTCAACCTCTTAGTGTTGAGTTTTCATCTTCTCTTGCTTTGGATGACTACTCTGGGAGTTAGGTTCTGATAACCTTGAATTCATGTCTTCTAGTTCTCTCCTTTGCTTCTACAGAAATTGTATAAACATAATCTGTAACTCCAACCTTTCCTTCCCCATCTTCTCAGCTTTGTTTTGAAAATTTGAAAACATTTTGTCTGTCTTTGCCAAATAAATTCCTCACATTTTCTTTAAGCCTCCATATCTCTATAACTCTCGTACCTTCCATTATTGTTTCTTCCTTAATCGTCCGCTCTGATACCAAATGTTGTATATTTTTTTGTATGTGGTCGTTAACAGTCAAAAGAAGAGAGAGAAAAGAAGAGAGATACACAAAAGAAGAGAGGGAGAGGAAGAGAGACGCAAATTTGAGAGAATATTAAAGGAGGAAGATAATATCCCTTTTGTTACATGCCTCCACCATCAGGTACTACGTTTTAAAGGGATGACAAGGGATGACTAGCATAAGGGCTATTTTCTGATGACAATAGTATAGGTTTATTAAAACGCCAAATTGCCATGTAGTAGTTTGAACGATGACGTTTCCATTATTTCTTCAACTCATCCCAAATTCCTTGGTGGAGTTGTCTTCTTCGTTTTTTGCATACATATTATAAGATTCTCCTTTTGATGATTTTATTACAGCAAGTAAATAATATATTTAATTTATTATCACCTCCCTCAATCAAAAAGTATTATCAGAAGACTATAACACAAAAAAAAACTTAATTTATCATCACAAAAGTTAGAAAATTTTTTGAAGTTTCACAACTATGAACTAAAAATGAGTTTCAATCAAAGATGTCAAAAAAACCCAGCTTAATTTTCGCCTGACCGTTACTTCACAAACGACATTATTTTTAAAGTTTTTTCTTTAAAAAAACTATAATGAATCGAATTGGCCCTATAAGCTAGGGTCGGTCAACCATTGAAGTCAATTCATGGTCAAGACGGGCCACGAATCGACCCATTTTAACCCATCAAATCATATCCTACTGTAACCCAACTCATTGATCTCAAAAAAGAAAAGATCTTTCTGTTAAATATAACAACTTGCTTCCTCGTATCCTAACAAATGAATCCTAACAAGTGAATAAGAACCAAGAAATACGCAAAATCATCACGAATGAAGGGATAAACAGGGTACGAATTCTAATA
The DNA here is from genome assembly GCA_027563885.1 of Erythroxylum longipes. Taxonomy (NCBI): domain Eukaryota; kingdom Viridiplantae; phylum Streptophyta; class Magnoliopsida; order Malpighiales; family Erythroxylaceae; genus Erythroxylum; species Erythroxylum longipes. The sequence goes on along the minus strand of JAOQMS010000180.1, from coordinate 45,996,592 downwards.
GAGTTACAAAACAATTGTGCAAGAATGATTAGGACTTTAAAAGTGAAGTTTATTAAAAGTAAAAGAATGCACATAATCATGATTTTGACCTGACCATTATTTTACCATTATTTTAAAAGCAACATTATTTTAAACATTTTTTCAAAAAATATATAATAAATTAGATTGACTCGATAAGCCACAGGCCGATCTATCCCCGACTTGTGAGCCATCATAAACACCTCTAGTCTCAGCTAAAAGCAAAACGAGTTCTTTCACTTAAACATGACAACTTCCTTGCTTCTTGGATCCTAACAAGTGAACAAGAACAAGAAATACGCAAAATCATCATGAATGACGATAAAAAGGATACGAATTCTAATCGACCTACAAAACAATCGTCCAAGAATGATGATTAGGACTTTAAAAAAGTGAAGTCTATGAAAAAGTAAAAGAATGCGCATAATGATGATTAAGTAAATCCTAAGACATTCTAATTATTAAAGAAGAAAACTGAAAAGTTCATAATTTTGAAAGAAAAAGAAAAATAATACGTTTTTTGTTTTGATATTTTGCCGCAACAGACAACAAAACAAATATACAAAATTTATATTTTTTAATTAGATTATAAATTTTAATTTTTTTGAACAAGAAAGTTAAATTTTCAAAAACTCAATTGGACCAAACCCATCAGACTGAACTGCTAACTTCCAAACAAGGATCGCCTTTCACGTGTGAATACTCTGTGGAATCACAAAGAAAGTTAAACTCACCCGGTTGTCCACATTGAAATTTATCCATCGATCACGCATACATCATCCAAGGGAGACAAAGCTACTATAGCTACATTTAAAATAGCATTCAAAAAGACGGTTCCGGAACTTAGCCAAAGGTCACACTGTGGAGGGAAAAACAAAATCTAACTACAAGAGGGAGAGACATGAGAAGTTCAGCTTCAGAGAAACACAGGTGAAGTCAAAATATGTTATTGAAATGTTTAATCTACTTCCTCCATCTTGCTGCCTTCGGCATCGGCATCAGTATCCTCCAGTGGGGGCATATCAGCATCAGCATCTCCAGCATCCTCATCAATGCTCAGACCAAGTTTCAGCATTCTGTGGATCCTGTTGCCGAAGGTGTTGGGTTCATCAAGGCTAAATCCAGAGGTGAGGAGAGCGGTCTCAAACAGCAGCAAGACTAGATCTTTGACAGACTTGTCATTCTTGTCAGCATCTGCCCTCTTCCTTAGCTCCTCCATGATGGAGTTCTCGGGGTTAATCTCCATGGTCTTCTTGCTCGACATGTAGCCAGCCATGCTGCTATCCCTCAAAGCTTGAGCCTTCATAATTCTCTCCATGTTGGCAGTCCAACCATACTCACCAGTCACCAAACAGCAAGGGGAATCAACAACTCGGTCAGAGACCACGACCTTCTCCACTCTATCACCCAACACTTCCTTAATAACCTTGCAGAGCCCCTCAAACTTCTGCTTCAATTCTTCCTTCTTTTTCTTCTCATCTTCACTCTCATCAATCTTCAAACCCTCCTTGGTTGCAGAGACAAGCTTCTTACCTTCAAATTCCTTGAGCTGACCAACCGCATACTCATCAATAGCATCAACCATGTAGAGGACTTCATAACCCTTCTTCTTCAACTTCTCAAGGAACGGGGAGTTTTCTACAGCCTTCTTGCTCTCACCAGTGATGTAATAAATATCACTCTGACCCTCCTTCATCCTCGTTACATAGTCCTTGAGGCTAGTCAGCTCATCACCACTCTTGGTTGAATGATAGCGAAGGAGTTCAGCCAGCTTTGTCTTGTTTGTAGAATCCTCATGGATTCCAAGTTTAAGATTCTTAGAGAAGGCCTCATAGAATTTGTTGTAATCTTCTTTGTTCTCTGCAATCTCAAAGAAGAGCTCAATGCACTTCTTCACCAAGTTCTTGCGGATGACCTTCAGGATCTTGTTCTGTTGGAGCGTCTCTCTAGAAATGTTGAGGGGAAGATCCTCAGAATCAACGATACCCTTCACAAAACTTAGGTATTCAGGAATCAGTTCCTCGCAGTTGTCCATAATAAAGACACGGCGGACATAAAGCTTGATGTTGTTGGGCTTCTTCCTTGTATCAAACAGATCAAAAGGAGCTCTCCTGGGTACAAACAAAATGGCCTTGAACTCAAGTTGGCCCTCAACCGAGAAGTGCTTGACTGCCAAGTGCTCCTCCCAGTCATT
>JAOQMS010000180.1:45958210-45980997 GCA_027563885.1 Erythroxylum longipes | reverse complement strand
ATTTTAAAAAAAGAGTCATTACTAAGGAATGAGTTTCATTCCTTTACTAATGGGGGGTATGGAGGATTCCCCAAAAGTAGGATATCAAAGTATTACCCCTATAATGATAATCAATAACCAACCACTCACTTTTCATTTCTTACTCATTAACCCCTTCCCAAACCCATCAACCAAACACCCCCTGAATCTATTTCTCTCCCTCTCTTTCTCTCTCTCTCTATTTAGTGTGAGTGTGTGACGCATTTGTGAAGAGTGTGTGAGTGTGAGCATAAATACGTAACATTTGGTATCAGAGCAAACGTTCCTCGGAATAGTAATGGCAGAAAGCACGCAGAGGAGCTGAAGTTCGTCATCTAGAAGAAAGCATAAAAAGCATGTCAGAGGCTCAATCACGACATGAAAAGGAAATTAGTGATATTAAATCCATGTTTCAACAACTCATGTAGAAGATGGATAAGGAAGAGTCGGAAACGTCTATGAAGAGCGTGGGAGATGGAGGACGTTGTGTGGGACTGACGGTAAAGATGATGGACCCTCAAACCTTATATCAAGCTTATACATGGGCACGTAAACAAGAAGCGATTATGGAAGCCAGTGTTCTAGTTTATTTCAGAAAAGGTGGCAAGGTGGGTAGCGTAGCTTGAGGAGGATTCAACCCTTACAAAGGAGTCAGTCATACAACCCCTTCACCAAAACAGCATACAAAGGCGGGATTGTTGCCCACTCCAGGAAGTCAAGGTAGCCGGAACAATACTTACAGAGGCTCTTGCAGCAGTAGAACGACTAGCAGTATGGAGTTTGATGAAAAAAGAGCGAAAGGATTATGTTTTTGGTGCGACGAAAAATACACACCGGGACATCGTTGCAGGAAAAAACAGTTTCAACTATACATGGTTGAAGACGAGGAACAAGAGGAAGAAGGACAATTCCTGAAGGATGTGCATTGATTAACGAGAATTAAACAAACATACGATCAAGAGCAAGTTTATGATCTCACTAATAGAAGAGCTGTTGGAAGAACTAAAGGGTTCAAGCTGGTATTCGAAGCTGGATTTGCAGTCAGGATATCACCAAATCTGGATGAAGGAAGAAGACAAACATAAAACCACTTTCAGAACTCATGAAGGTCAATTCAAGTTTTTGGTTATGTTGCTCGGCGTCACGAATGCCCCATCCACGTTTCAAAGCCTCATGAACGAAGTATTTAAACCTTTTATTCGAAAATTTTTGCTTGTTTTTTTTATGATCTTCTCATTTACAGTACTGACTTCCAACAACACTTGAAGCATCTACGGTTGGTCCTAGAGGTCTTACAACAACAACAATTAATCATCAGAGGAAGTAAATGTACATTCGGGGCAAGGCAGGTGGACTATCTTGGGCATTCGATTTCGGAGAAGGGTGTATCTACGGATAATAAAAAGATAGAGACCATCCAACAATGGCCACAGTTGCAAACCTTGAAGGAGCTCTGAGATTCATTAAACACTATGGGATCCTGGCGAAGCCCCTTAATGCCATGCTGAAGAAGCAAGAAGCGGGAAGCTGGGAGTGGAAGGAGGAACAGTAAAAGGCGTTTGAGCATTTGAAAGGAAAGTTGATGGCAGCACTTGTATTGGCGTTATCAGACTTTACTAAGCTCTTCGTGATTGAAGCAGATGCTTGTGACAAGAGAATCAGAGCTGTTCTTCAACAAGAGAATCGCCCTTTAACCTACCTGAGCAAGGCATTAGCTCCCAAGCATCAAGGGTTATCAACGTATGAAAAAGAATTTCTTGCCATTATGAAGGTCGTAAAGTAATGGCATCATTATCTGAATGGTAGATTCTTCCAAGTACAAACAGATCACAGGAGCTTGAAATATCTCCTGGAGCAACGGATTTCCACACCGTTCCAACAAAACTGGCTTCCGAAGTTAATAGGGTATAACTTTGAGGTGGCCTACAAAAGTGGAAAAGAAAACATAGCAGCAGACGCACTATCCAGAGTCTCAAGCCTTCAATTACTCACATTGGCAGTCTCGCAAATACAGGCAACAATGTTGGATGAAATTTGGAAAGGATGGGAGAAGGACAAGACTATAAAAGATCTCATAAAAAAACTAGAAACAACCGATGCACCTATGGGGAATTACGAATGGAGGAAGGGAATGCTAAGATAGAAGGGAAGACTGGTGGCAAGCTGTGACAGGGACATTCGGAAAAAAATAATAACAATGGCTCATGACAGCCCGCAAGGGGGACACTCGGGGGTGATAGCAACAATTAAAAGGATACAGAGTCTCTTTCATTGAAAGCAAATGGCCAAAGACGTGAGGAATCACGTTAAGAATAGCGCAACATGCTAAAGAAGCAAATATGATCTTGCGGCTTATCCGGGCTTACTACAGCCTCTGTAGGTGCCGGAGGGATGTTGGAAAGAAATCACGATGGACTTCATAGAAGGATTGCCGCCCTCCTATGGGAAGTCCTCTATTTTTGTCGTAGTTGACAGATTTAGTAAGTATGCACATTTTGTGGCGATCAAGCACCCTTATACAGCACAGGAGGTGGCGCAAGTGTTCATGGACCACGGTTTAAGTTGCATGGGATGCCAGCCAAAATAATTAGTGATCAGGATCCCCTCTTTTTGAGCAAGTTTTGGCGCGAGATGTTCAAATTACAGAATGTGAAATTACAACTCTCCACAGCCTATCATCCTCAGACGGATGGGCAGTCGGAAGCAGTGAACACAACACTAGAGATATATCTGAGATGTTTTTGTTGTGACACACCTCAGAAGTGGACAAGTTGGTTAACAATGACAAAATGGTGGTACAATACTACGCATCATTCAGCCATAAATACTACACCTTTCGAAGTCCTCTATGGTTATGCCCCACCTCTGTATGTGCCGTATGTTGCAGGAGATTCAAATGATGTGGGAATGGGTCAAGTGTTTCAGGAAAGGGAGGCGACACTTCAAATTGTCAAATTTCATCTGAACAGAGCAAAACAAAGGATGAAGTTGCAGGCGAACAAAAAGCGCTCGAAAAGGGGGTTTGAAGAAGGAACGTGGGTATATGTTAAACTGCAACCCTATAGGCAACACTCGTTACAACGACGGGCCAACCAAAAGTTAGCACCTCTTTACTATAGACCTTTTTCGATCACCGCTAAGGTGAATAAGGTGGCTTATATGTTAGGACTTCCTGAAGGATTTGCCATCCATCTCACCTTCCATGTATCTCAATTATAGGGCTTTGTATCCGAAAACACGCCCAAATCGAGTCAACTGCCTACTGCAGTAAGGGACATGGAAAAAATTCCAGTGGCCATTTGGGGAAGAAGAATGGTGAAGAAGAATAATAGAGCAGCCGTGTAAGTACTCGTAAAATGGCAAGGAAGAACACGAGAAGAGGCAACATGGGAAATGATTTACGAGCTGCAGAAGAGGTTTTCGGACGTCAACTTGATGGATAAGGTGGCTCTTGAAGACGGAGGGGATGTTACGAAAACATGAGTTGCATGGACGAAAGAAGAAGAAGATAGGAACGACGTCAAATAAGATATGTTACGAATAAGCAAAACGCAGTGGAGGAAGCAATGGACGCAACTGAGACTCACGTGATAAGAGTCTAGAATATTCCAAGAACCGTAGGATATATAGCCGTTGTAGCAGAATGGAATGGCATGCAATCAGTGAATGAATTTGTCTCTCTCTCTCTCCAGTGAGAGTGTATAGCACACCTGCGAAGAGTGCGTGAGTGTGAGCGTAAATACGTAACTTTTGCTATATGCTTCACTTAGATATGGCTTTATTATGAGTGGTTCTTTGCTCTCAGAGGTCATTCTAATCAACTTGATCACATGATATCAAAGTTGGGGTAGGTTGACAAATTCTTGTTTGTGTCAGTACTATTAAGTACAAATCAGACGCTTTTCTGTTCTTATCAGGTCAATTTGGTTCCGCGTGTCTAATTCCTATTCTACTCTCTCTTTTCAATATTTCTCTCAAGGCTTCCTTTTACGTTGGGATTTCTAGGCAGTATGGTGGCCACCATCTATGTTTCCATGGTGCTCCACAGCTATATTGCATACTAATCTTGTATTATTCTAAAAAACTAGGTGAAAGGTTTTGCTCGTTAATCTTGTTGAACAATTGATAGACTTCCATTCCGTGCCATCTCTAGTAACTCATTTCTTGTGCAATTGGGTCCGTCCGTTAAGCTGGATATGCAAATATATTTGTGCCACTGCCATCCTGTTTCCTCTCATGGTGGCCAATGGAGGTTTTGGGGATCCCTATGAGAAATATACACCTGTCCATTCTAGTCCGGTCCTTCAATTTTAGAAAGTATAAGCAAAAGCTTCTTGTTTTGTCGAGGGGTAAGCGCCGTGCCCTTCCAATTCTGTTCTTTATTTCTGGTGGGGGTGCTGGAGCTGGACTCCATTTGCTTAGTTGTGGGCTCTTAATAATATTTAGACCCATTTCTGTTAGTAATTGGAGAGCTTGAAGTTAAGAGGAAAAGGTAGCTTCCCATCAATGACACACAAGTAGCTTTCATGGGTCTATAAACAATGGAATCTTTGTTGGTTTAGCTTAATAATGTGTTTAATAAACTTTAGGTAAAGGCCATGTTCGATGGGCTTTTGACTATTGACCTTGATTAGGAATATAAGAAAGTCTTTTTGTGTGTGGAATCCTCCCCACTCTATACACATGACGTGTATACTATATGATAACAACAAAGAGATAAGAGAAAGGCTTGTTTTGGGAACAGGAATCCTGAAATTATGGAAAGATTAGGACATCAAAGAAACAGTAAAGGGAGCAGGGATTTGACCTTTTGGGTGCTTATACATGACAAAGCCGTGTTTTAGCGAAAAGGGTATTCACAGAAAGCAAAAGAAGGAAAAACAAAGCCAAAGTTATGTTCAAATTATAGACCAAAGTTTGCAAGTGATATCATTAGTTGGACAGTTGGCCTAAAATACAAAATCCATTGATAAAAGAATGAAAAAGAAGAAGAAGAAAGAAGGATTTGTCCAAGTTTCCTCTGCTATACTACTCCAATTAGAGGGTAACTTGGAATTATTCATGCTTTTTTATTGAAAGTCCATTGCATGACCTACTTTGTATTCAAAGAATGATTGAATCGACTTTGAATGGATGATCCTAGCTAAATAAGCAAGAGAAATATCAAAAGCCAATTGATCTAAACTCTGTAATATTCAGAAATTATTTAGATCAACTTGGGAATATGGGACGCATTATTGGATAATACGATTGTCATTGTAGGACATAGATTTGGCGAAATTATTAAGAGTCATATCTGAAGCTGGAGGCAAGAGAAAATAAAGAAGACATATGTGAGAGCAGTAACCAAAATCATTGAATTTATCAATTTGATTAGATGGGAAAATTAACCTTTGGAGGATCATGGACCCAATGGATGTAATTGATGGAATTTCATTTAAGCAAATGACAAATCTTGTCTTGGATCTATGATGCGCGGTTGCATTATTAGGGACTAAACTATAATTTAAGAGCTTCACGTCATATTTGGCAACCTAATTGCACGTGTGCCAAGTACCAAGAAGATCAAAGTCTCATATGGCTCCATTTGGTAGACCACACCATTCTCAGGGTCCACCCTCTTTTACAAACCCAGTGAGCAGCTTCTTCATACACTTCATGCTTGCGTGAACATGTGCATTTACAAATTGCGGATGGCTACGTTCTTTTTATAATTGTCTCGACAGATAACCATACATATTAACCCCCATTCCGTAACATTTAGAGTATTTCACTTGTACATCCACAATTCAGGTACACGACATCAATAAAGAGTAAGGACTCTCCCATCTCCACCACCCTTCTCTCATGTGCAGCTCATCTTGCCAAAACCACAACTGGACAATAATAAGAATATTACATACTTGCACTACTAGGGCAGGTAGTAGGCAGCATGGTACTGGCATGAGCATGATATCTATAAACTAAGCCGAAGACATTGGCTTGTCTGCTCTTTGCAGCTTCCACTACCCTTTTTAAAGTATATTTACATCTTCTGCCACATGAAAAACTTGCAATTCTTTTATCAGAACATGTGCCCTTCTATTCCTAGTGTTACTACTAAGCCATACACATGATCTGATTCCATTTATAAGCACCTTGCGTTGATGAGATCTGCAAGTTTAGTTGAGTATTTGATCTAGATCCATAACACACTGGATTTTCACCTATCTAGTTTCTCAAGGGAAAAACTTAAGCAGACGTTATTTATGGGTGAAAAATGGGATTAGCCTTGTTTTTGTATCAGAAAACCATCTGCTATCTTACAAATGTTAACTTCTCTTTTTTTTTTTTTAATTTCCAAGATAGGGGAGCTTTTTTCAAGTTGCCTGTGACCAAGCAAGGTAATAAAGAAAAGAAGGTTGGATGAGGGACCATTGAACGTATGTAATACTTGTTCTTCCATGTATGTTTCATCTAGTCTCTCATCTCTTCTTTTGATGCTATTCTTGTCCTTTATTGTTTCTCAAAGTTTGGCTCATTGGTATCTTCCTTTACTATTACTATTTTTTTTTTTCGCATAAGTTTTACAATCATGGCATAGTATAGATGCTTTGCACATTTACGTGAACACCCTCCAGCTCTACTTGTCAAATTGTGGTTTATATTCAGAGAGAGATGGCAGGTGAAGATGAAAAGTTATGTATCTACCTTCAAAAACAAAAGGCTCTTGGGGTCCATTCATTTATAATGTTCTATCATTTTACGCATTCAATCTCAGTAAGAATTGCATGAAAACTTCTGCTTTCTTCCAAATTTTCCGTCGCTCCTGTCTAGCAGAATAGATGCATATCAATCCAATTTCATTCATAAAGTAACCAAAATTATGTTCTAATCATAAAGGCTTTGCTTTATTTTATTTCTTGTTCTTCATGGCCAAACCAGAAGTTGTTTCAGCATTTTAATAAATCCTGAAAAGAACCACTTCCATAAATTCTGAGGAATAAACTAGAAAGGTAAAAGAAAAGACAAATTAATTAACAAACAAAAGCCTAAAACTTTAGTTTCAGATGGTGGTGACATAATAATGCCAAATGCAGTGCCACTTAGTGCTGCTCATCAGCTAATACTAATTGTAAGCAGTCTCTATTCTTCTTTCTTTTTGTGAACTATTTGAATGTTAATCCACAATCTATAATATAAGGTGATGCGATTGTTGTTCCTTCCACTCGAAGCCAATCTTTATTTTCTGCTAAATTTTAATCCATCATAACTAAGACCACTCGACAGGATTACTAGCTTTGCAGTTCTATAAAAACATACTTTCAGTTTTTCACATGTCAACATGTGCAAATTGCTACTCAGCCAGATTCCACATCAACATCAATAACCAAAACCAGAATAGGAATAACGAATACAGATTCCGATCCCTTAAATACTTGTAATATTGCTGTAAATGATTGAAAAAGACTCGCTTTTTATAGCTGCTCTATTCTCATGACAATTAAGTTGACCTTTTCTTTTTGATGTACTGTTTAGTAGATCTTTAGTTAATTCAGAAGTTAATTTAATTGAAAATGGACAAACTCTATAGTAAGGTTTTCTAATCCATTGAAAAATTAAAATTTCAAAATAAACAGTGACCACATTTATTCATGGACCAACAGAAAAGGCACAATCATCTTTACTTTATTGAATCTAGAGTGAAAAACAATCAACTGTATCTGATCTTGTATCTACATTTATCAGTTACAGGGTAAAGTTCAATTCAATCAACAATAAGAAAGAGATACTAATCTTTGATTTAAACCAATATGAACCATAACCGTATCTGTCAATCAAGAATCTTAGATCTATGAATTTCACTTTCTTAACTAACTTTGACATGACTACAAAGGATGAAACAAGATAGTTCTACATGACTGCAAAAAGAGTTTAAAAAAAAAAAAAGAAGGGAAACTTGGATTAGCAGTCATTGTATAATCACTACAGTTTTTTCGGTAAAAATTGATCAAGTTATGTCCTTGCTACCATATGTAATGTAAGAAACTGAGCTGGCATTTGAAAGGGAACTACAAAATAACCTCTTTTTTGAGATTTTGACAGCAAAAACCAAAAAGTGCGTTACAAGAACACCCACTTGAATAAAACCAAACATCTATCTGCATCAACCTCTGTTAGCTAACAACTAGACTAATGACATTAATAATAATAAAAATTGTAAAAAAGAAGGTGGTCTTGGATCCAGATCTTCTGCATTTCTTCTATAAACAAAACATGGGGTTCCTCCCTCAACAATCCCAAAACAGATAAACTGTTCTCAACTCTTAACAATGACTGCATCCCCAAGGAATCTCTCACTTTCTCCCAATATCTTCTCTTTCACCTTGCTTGTATCAATAAATTCTCTTCTCTTTCATTCTTGTCACTCTATAGATGAACAAGGACGAGCTCTTTTGACATGGAAGAACAGCTTAAACAGCTCAACAGGTGTGTTGAATTCGTGGAATCCTTTAGACCAAAGTCCATGCCAATGGTTCGGGGTCAGTTGCAACTCAAATGGCAACGTTATCGAGATAAGCTTGAAAGCAGTTGATTTGGAAGGTCCACTACCATCAAACTTTCACTCTCTCAAGTATTTGAAGAACCTTACCCTTTCATCTACCAACCTCACAGGTTCGATTCCCAAAGAGTTTGGAGAATACCATGAGCTTAGTTTCCTTGACCTCAGTGATAATTCTCTCTCAGGTGAAATCCCAGAGGAAATTTGCAGGTTAAGCAAACTGCAAAGCTTATCTCTCAACACAAATTCTCTTGAAGGTGGGATTCCAGCTAATATTGGAAACCTTTCAAGTTTAGAGTATTTGACTCTCTTTGACAATCAACTCAGTGGTGATATTCCAAAGAGCATTGGAGCATTGATCAGGCTGCAAATTTTCCGAGCTGGTGGGAATAAAAATCTTAAAGGTGAGCTGCCTCAGGAGATTGGAAACTGCACCAACTTGGCTGTGTTAGGCCTGGCTGAGACCAGCATTTCGGGGAATCTTCCTTCATCGATGGGAAAGCTGGAAAGAATTCAAACTATAGCCATTTATACTGCACTTCTGTCTGGTCCTATCCCAGAAGAGATTGGAAACTGTAAGGAGTTGCAAAACCTATACTTGTATCAGAATTCTTTATCTGGTCCGATCCCGAAACGAATTGGGGAACTCACCAAGCTTCAGAGTTTACTCTTGTGGCAGAACAGTTTAGTAGATACAATCCCAGACGAGCTTGGAAGCTGCTCTGAGCTCAAAGTTATTGATTTATCTGAAAATTTTCTGACAGGAAGCATACCTAGAAGCTCTGGAAACCTTTTGAAGCTCCAAGAGCTTCAACTTAGTGTTAACCAGTTATCAGGCACCATACCGATTGAAATCTCAAATTGTACAGCCCTCACTCATCTTGAAGTAGACAACAACGATTTATCGGGTGAGATAACTGCGGCTATTGGAAACCTTAAGAGATTGACTCTTTTCTTTGCCTGGCAGAACAATCTAACTGGTAACATACCAGAGACTCTGTCAGAGTGCAAGAGCCTCGAAGCTCTTGATTTATCTTATAACAACTTCTTTGGTTCTATACCCAGAAAGATTTTTGGACTAAAAAATCTCACCAAGCTACTGATACTTTCAAATGAATTGTCCGGCTTCATACCACCTGATATAGGAAACAGCACCAACTTGTACAGGTTGAGGTTAAATGGAAATAGACTGGCTGGTACTATTCCATCGGAAGTTGGAAATTTGAAGATTTTGAACTTCCTTGACTTGAGTGACAATCATCTTGCTGGAGGTATTCCCCCGTCTATAGCTGGATGCAACAACCTAGAATTTCTTGATCTCCATTCAAATGGAATCACAGGTTCTATACCTTCCACTCTACCCAAAAGCCTACAGTTTCTGGATGTTTCAGATAATAGTCTTACAGGTATATTGGCCCCTAGCATTGGTTCATTGACAGAACTAACCAAGCTCAATTTGGCAAAGAATCAACTTTCTGGTGCTGTCCCGGCTGAGATATTGTCGTGCAGTAAGCTACAGTTGCTAAATCTTGGGGGCAATGGTTTCTCTGGAGAAATTCCTCAGGAACTTGGTCAAATTCCTTCCCTGGAGATCTCTCTCAATCTTAGTTGCAACCAATTCTCTGGAAGGATCCCGTCTGAACTCTCCGGTCTCACCAAGCTTGGAGTGCTTGACCTCTCACACAACAAGCTTGAAGGCAAGCTAGATGTTCTGGCAGCCCTTCAAAACCTTGTTTCTCTTAATATCTCTTTTAATGACTTCTCCGGTGAATTGCCCAACACCCCATTTTTCCGTAAGATTCCTCTCAGTGACCTTGCTTCAAACCAAGGTCTCTACATTGCTGGAGCAGTAGTGACACCAGCTGATCGAATGGGAGCAGATGGACGTGCTAGATCAGCGGCAAAGATGGTTATGTCTATTCTCCTCAGTGCAAGCGCAGTCTTAGTTCTCCTAGCAATCTACATGCTAATCCGAACTCGTATTGCCAGCAGTAGGATGATGGAAGATGATAATTGGGAGATAACTTTATATCAGAAGCTTGACTTCTCCATTGATGACATAGTTAAGAATCTAACGTCATCAAATGTAATAGGCACAGGCAGCTCTGGAGTAGTGTACAGGGTGATGATTCCAAATGGTGAGACACTAGCTGTTAAGAAGATGTGGTCATCAGAAGAGAATACGGCATTCAATTCTGAAATTCGGACACTTGGTTCAATCAGACACCGAAACATTGTCCGTCTTTTGGGCTGGGGTTCTAACAGAAACTTGAAGCTCCTCTTCTATGACTATCTGCCTAATGGAAGCTTGAGCTCGCTTCTACATGGTGCTGGCAAAGGAGGGGCTGAATGGGAAGCCAGATACGATGTCGTGTTAGGGGTGGCTCATGCCCTAGCATACTTACACCATGATTGTGTGCCAGCAATTCTTCATGGTGACGTTAAAGCCATGAATGTGCTGTTAGGACCAGGCTACGAACCTTATTTAGCTGACTTTGGATTAGCAAGAGTTGTGAACAGCATTACTTCAGATGACTTATCGAAACCCTGTCAAAGACCGCACCTTGCTGGTTCTTATGGATATATGGCTCCAGGTACTCTTCAGTCTGATTATTCATTTCAGTTCACTTCAAAAAGAAGATTTCGTTAAGGAATCTTTGCTTAAATTTTGTTGATTTTTTCTTTTTTATGATTGTGTAGAGCATGCATCAATGCAACGTATCACTGAGAAAAGCGATGTGTACAGTTTCGGTGTTGTACTTTTAGAAGTTCTAACAGGAAGGCATCCTTTAGACCCAACATTGCCTGGTGGTTCGCACTTGGTTCAGTGGGTTAGGGACCACCTAGTTACCAAGAAAGACCCAGTTGACATTCTTGATCCAAAGCTTAGAGGAAGAGCTGACCCTACTATGCATGAAATGCTCCAAACATTATCTGTTTCATTTCTCTGCATAAGTAGCAGAGCTGATGATCGTCCTACAATGAACGACGTGGCTGCAATGCTAAAGGAGATTCGATACGTTGAGGCCTTAAGGCCTGAAGTTGACATTTCAAAGGTTGCTCTAACAACAGTTCATTGTTCTCCTCCCGCTAGGATTGTAGTTTCACAAGGTTCTACTAATTGCTCCTTTGCCTTCTCTGATGATTCCATCTGATGTTAGTGAAAAGAGCGCAATCGGAGTGGGAAGTCAAGCATAATTTTGTCCCTTCTCATGTTCTTTTCTGATAGTGTTGTGATTCCTGGCAGTATAAGTTGTAATCAATAATTTCTAATGGATAGTAATATTAACAAGAAAAATAAGAAGTACTAGTTGAGAGGTTTGGAGTTGATAAATTTGGGTGGTAGACTTGGCAGTAGGACGGCAATTTGTTATTTGGATAGATGCGAGAGAATGAACGCAGAGAATGCAAAAGCTGGACCAATGATTGCTTGCTCTGGATCTATACAATTGTATTTAATGTATGCAATAGGATTCTCTATTTCGCTTTCGATCCCTGCGTTACGAACACAGTCGAACAAAGTATTTCCATCCACATGGTCCCCAGGTTCGTTAAGCTCACATGTTCATGTGCTGTCTGAGAGGGACTTTCCAGCGATGAACCAAAAACAACTCTTCTAAAATATGCTAACTTTGGTTTAAAAGACTTTATTTTCATGTCCTAATTCAGAAGCACATGGACTTGCAGGACCATCGTCCCTCTCTTTATAAGAAGCAAAATAATGTCTTGTAAACTAACCTTGGTCACATGCAATGGCATTGGAACCCACATCAAAATCACAGTCCCGACAAAGAAATCCAACATCTTATCTCCTAATAGTACAAGAGCTCAAGCTGCATATTTTGAAATCCATCTAACGGTCAGGTTTAAGAGTTTATACGTAAGCTATACAGCACAGAGGAACCAAATAGACTGCTGACTTTTCTGAGCTACACGTAAAAACGTTGACATTTGATCCAACATAATCAACAGGATCTTATTGAAAGAACTGCAGTTCACGGGTACACGAATAATCCCATTTTCGGTAGAAACAATCCTGTGTCCCTTGCTGCTTTGTCTTGGAGCAATGCCACCATGAAGCTGGACTTACATTCTACACGGATTAAATGTCACCAAAGCAGGCTGACGCAAGATGAAATGTAGCACAGTAGGGGCTGCAGTGGCCAAAATTTTGGCCACAATGCTGTCTGCTAACGGAGACACTAACTCTATCCACGTCAAGTAAATTCCAACTCAAGCGATGGGACGAACCATTGTCTAAATTTGAAACGGCCCACATTTCCTGCGTGGCATTTGGGTGATCCTTGTTGCACTCCAAGTGAGCTTCTAGTTTCTTCAAAACAATGCAGATGACGCCAGAGTCAAAACTGTTACATTGAATTGCTTCAAATTGTTATTTAATTATTTCTTTTTTTTTGGAGAGTAGTGATTGTAGTATTTTATTATTTAAGCATATATTTATTATTAATTTTTATTTGAGTTATTATCTTATTTAAAAGCTTTGAGTTTGTGTGAAGTTATAGAATGTGATTTTAATCCTACCCATCTTTAGGAAAATCTCATATTAAATTAAATAAAAAAACACCATGAAGAAGTGATAAGGAAACCAAAAGAGCTCTTTTATCTACATTTGGCTATATCTAAGGAAAATTTTACAAGAATAATAACTTGTGAATCATCTCAACAAGCGTGAAAGAAGCTTAATGAAGAGTTTGAAGGCAACAATCAAAGAAGGTTGTTGCAAATTTTGAATCTCAAAAGTATAAGGCGGTACTGACATACATGGTACCGCCAATTTAGATTTAGGTGTTTTAAAAATAAAAAGAAAGCAAGTTGTTGAGAACAACTTGCATGCAGCTTGCATGCAAGTTGTCCACCGCTGCATGCAAGTTGTGACAGTGGACAGCTTGCATGTAAACCGTAGTTTAGACAGTTACGTGGCAAAGACGGTGGAAGCTCTATATAAAGACCCGC
This sequence comes from Erythroxylum longipes, assembly GCA_027563885.1. Taxonomy (NCBI): domain Eukaryota; kingdom Viridiplantae; phylum Streptophyta; class Magnoliopsida; order Malpighiales; family Erythroxylaceae; genus Erythroxylum; species Erythroxylum longipes. Next base: position 45,967,463 of record JAOQMS010000180.1, on the reverse strand, counting down.
CCTCCTTCTTTCATAGGTGTGAGTTTCTAATACGTGTATATGTGGTAGGGTAGAGAGACTTGTGTGTTTAAAGTCTTATGTGAGAGAGTGATTTTTGGTTTTTTTTAGGAAATGTTTTTTCTTAAAAGGATGAGTGACAAAATAGTGAAAATATTATCCTAAGAATAGTAAATTTGGGAAACACCTTGTATGTGAATGCCACTATTTTGTTGTATCATATTTTGCTCTCTGTATCTGTTATTTTCATTAGTGAAATTTTTATTCGGAGTTTGGCTCGTGGGCGTAGCCCAAATTAGAGGGTCAACCACGTTAAATTTATGCGTGTTATTTTCTTGCTTATTTTACCTGTGAAATTTAATTCATAAATTTTCTTACCAAATGATATTAGAGCAGGTTCGGTTCTGTGTCAAAGCATTTTTCATCACAGATGGAGGAAAAAATAAGCAAGATGATTAGCCTAAATGGCTCCAATTACCACATATGGAAGAATAAGATGAAAGATCTTCTGTTCGTCACAAAATTGCATTTATCGATGTTTACCACAACAAAACCCGAAAATAAATCAGACGAGAAGTGGACGTTTGAGCATGAGAAAGTATGTAGTTTTATTCAGCAATTTGTTAAAGATAATGTGTATAATCATATCTACAACAAGACTCAAGCATAGACGTTGTGGGAGAAGCTCGAAGAGTTGTATGCCTTAAAAACTGAAAACAATAAATTATTTTATCTGACAAAATTAGTACAGATAAAATATCGAGAAGATACCTCTGTAGCAGATCACTTGAATGAATTTTAGGAGATTGTGGATTAGTTATTAGGAATGAGCATAAAGTTCGATGATGAAGTACTTGCCCTTTTCATGTTTACTTCTTTGCTAGAGTCTTGGGAGACTTTGAACATTTCAATCACCAATTCTGCAGTTGATATTGTTGTTAACATCAAATCTATAAAAAGTAGAATTTTGAATGAAGAGTTGAGACGGAGATCACAGAGTTCGACTTCTTCAACACAATCAGAAGTTCTAGTCACAGGTTCTAGGGGAAGGAGCAAATCTAGAGGTCCAAATTTTAGAGATAAGAACAGAGGAAGATTAAATAAACATGCAAACACTGAGAATCATCACTGCAAAAAGAAAGGTCATAGCAAAAAGTTATGTCAAAAGTTCAAAAAAATAAAAGAACAAAAGCAAAAAAGTCAAGAAAGATGATAGCAGTGATGATGAACACGCATCAACGACTACCACCATTGATGACTTTTACATCGTCTCATATGACAATAATGTGAATAGTGTATCCTGTGAGTTTAACTGGATAAGTGACAGTGGTGTCACTATTCAGGCCACATCACATAAAGAACTCTTCTCATCATATACATAAGGAGATTTTGGTGTCGTTAAATGGGAAATAGCAGTTTAGCCAAAATTACCAGAAAAGGTGATATTTATTTGGAGACAGACAATGGCATGAGACTGCTTCTGAAAGATATCAGATATGTTCTTGATCTTCGCCTAAATCTGATCTCGATTGGCCTACTTGATAATGAAGGTTTTTGCAGCATTTTCAAAAATGGCAAATGGAAACTTACTAAAAGTTCCTTGGTAATCACCAAAGGTAAGAAGTGCTAAAAGTTGTATGTGATGCAGGAAAAGGTCTCCAATGATGTTGTGAATCCAGTGGAGAAAGATTGAATTATGGCATAAGAGACTCGGTCATATGAGCTAGAAGGGGATGACTAAGTTGGTGAAAAAGAATGCATTATTTAGAGTTGATAAGGTACATTTAAAGAAGTGTGCTGATTGTTTTGCAGGAAACCAAAATAAAGTTGTTTTCAAAAGTTTCCCTCCTTCTATAATGAAGAATGTATTGGATTTGGTACACTCAGATTTATGTGGGCCAATGCCAAATTCACTAGTTGGTGTTGAATATTTTGTGACTTTCATTAATGACCATTCTAGGAAGACGTGGGTATACACATTGAAGACTAAAGATAACGTGCTAGATGTTTTCAAGCATTTTGATGCCTCAGTTGAAAGACAAACTGGGACAAAATTAAAATGCATTCGAACAGACAATGGTGGAGAGTAAACTAGACCATTTGATGTTTATTACAAAGAGCATGGTATTCGACATCAGACTATTCCTCCTAAGACACCGCAATTGAATGGTTTAACTGAGAGGATGAATAGGACTTTGATGGAAAGAGTTAGATGCCTACTCTCACATGAAAAGTTACGTAAGATATTTTGGAGTGAGGCTCTATTCATAGTAGTTCATGTATTAAATTGCTCACTATGTATTCCTTTATAGTTTGATGTTCTAGGGAAAGTATGGTCAAGAAAGGATGTTTCCTATGATCATCTAAAGGTTTTTGGTTGCAAAGCTTATGTTCATATCCCTAAAGATGAGAGATCTTAACTTGACGTCAAGACTCGCCAATGTATATTTATTGGTTACAGAAAAGATCATTTCAGTTATCTGTTTTATGATTTAATCCAAAAGAAGTTGATTCGGAGCTGTGATGCTATATTTGTCGAAGATCAAACCATTGAAGATCTTGACAAAATCAAAATGGATGTTCCAAAAATTAATGTTGACCTAGTGGACTTAGAGTTAATTCCTCCAAAAACAATGCTAAGACAATTTGGAGATGAAATTGAAAATCGCTAGCCAAATGTAGCTGATGATGATGCTCCCGTTCAAAATCAATCGGATGAAGATTCTGATGAAGATGATGTCTAGAATCAACCACTAGAACTAGAGATTGCTCAGGTTCCAATAAGGAGATCTATACGAGTAAGGCAAGCCACTACTAGATACTCCAGTGATCAGTATGTGTTATTTACTGATGAGGGAGAACTTGAGAATGTTTAAGAGGTTATGATAGATGAACATAAAATGAATTGGTTTGAAGCCATGCAAGATGAGAAGAAGTCCTTGCATAAGAATAAAACTTTTGAGCTGGTGAAGTTGCTAAAAGGCAAGAAAGCTTTAAAAAATAAGTAGGTGTTCAAGATTAAGCATGATGAACACAGTCCTCATCCAAGATTCAAAGCTAGATTGGTTGTTAAAGGATTCAACAAAAGAAAAGGTATTGATTTTGACGAGATATTTTCACCAGTTGTTAAAATGACATCCATCCGTACAGTGTTTGGTTTAGTAGTAAGTCTAGACTTAGAAATCGAGCAATTGGATGCCAAGACAACTTTTCTTCATGGAGATTTGGAAGGGATATATATGGAGCAGCCAGAGGGTTTCAAGGAAAAAGGGAAAGAGGACTATGTGTGTAGATTGATGAAAAACCTTTATGGTTTAAAACAGGCACCGAGATAGTGGTATAAGAAGTTTGAAACAGTTATGGGGGAGCAAGACTATAAGAAGACTACTTCAGATCACTGTGTTTTTGTCTAGAAATTCTCTGGTGATGACTTCATTATCCTTTTACTTTATATTGATGATATGTTGATTATTGGTCAAAATATTAACAAGATTTAATAGTTTGAAGAAGCAGTTAAGCAAGTGTTTTGCCATGAAAGACTTAGAGTCAGTAAAACAGATTCTTGAAATGACAATTATCAGAGACAGGAGTGCCAAGAATTTATGGTTATCACAAGAGAAGTACATTTAGAAAGTACTTCATGGTTCAATATGGATAAAGCTAAAGCAGTTAGTTATCCTTTTGCTAATCACTTTAAGTTGAGTACTAAGCAATGCCCTTCGATAGATGAAGATAAGGAAGAGATGATGAAAGTCCCCTATGCTTCTGCAGTTGGAAGTTTGATATACGCTATGGTATGTACACGGACAGATATTGCACACGCAATTGGAGTAGTAAGTAGGTTCCTTTCAAATCCTGGTAAGGAACACAGAGATGCTGTGAAGTGAATTCTCAGATATCTACGTGTTACTTCCAAAATATGCTTATGTTTTGGAACTACCAAGCTTATGTTCGTTGGTTACACAGATGCAGACATGGCCAGCGATGTTGACTCGAGAAGTCTATTTCAGGTTACCTAATTGTCTTTGCAGGGGGAGCTGTATCATGGTAATCAAACTTGCAGAAATGTATTGCTCTATCCACCACTGAAGCAGAATTTATTGCTGCAACTGAAGCATGCAAGGAGCTCCTATAGATGAAGAAGTTCTTAGATGAACTTGGTTTTCAACATAATAGATATCAACTATTTTGCGACAACCAGAGTGCTATTCACCTTGGGAAGAATTCCTCATTCCATTCAAGATCAAAGCATATTGATGTGAGATATTATTGGATCAGAGAGGTGTTAGAGAAGAAGCTATTACAGCTTGAGAAGATTCATAAGGATAAGAATGGATAAGATATGATGACAAAAGTTCTATCTAGGGAAATTTTGAGTTCTATAGATCACCTGCAAGAATGATAGTAAATACCATATAGTCGGTAGGGGAGAATTGTAAGGTGGTACTAACATACAAGGTATCGCCTTTCTAGATTTAGTTTTTTTTTTAAAAAACAAGTTGTTGAGAACAACTTGCATGCAAGCTGTGACGGTGGACAGCTTGCATGCAAGCTGTAGTTTGGACAGCTACAGTTTGCAATATGCAAGCTGTGGCAAAGTCCCTCCCTCTTTCATAGGTGTGAGTTTCTAATATGTGTATATGTGGTAAGGTAGAGAGACTTATGTGTTTAAAGTCCTGTGTGAGAGAGTGATTTTTGGTTTTTTTTAAGAAATGTTTTTCCTAAAAGGGTGAGTAACAAAATAGTGAGGATATTATCCTAGGGATAGTAAATTTGGGAAACACCTTGTCTGTGAGTGCTACTATTTTGTTGTATCATTTTTTGCTCTCTGTACTTGCTATTTTTATTAGTAGAAATTTTATTCGGAGTTTAGCTATTGGATGTAACCTAAATTAGAGGGTGAACTACGTTAAATTTCTACGTATTGTTTTCTTTCTTATTTTACTTATGAGATTTAATTCATAAATTTTCCCAATAAAAAGAGAATTTGAGATGTTAAAAATTAAGAAAGCTGAAGGTGTCAAAAAATATGGAAGCAAGCTCATGTCTATTGTCAATCAAATTAAATTGTTTGGTCAAGAATTTCTTAGCCAAACAAGCTTCTCGTGAGAATTTGAGATGTTAAAAATTAAGAAAGCTGAAGGTATCAAAAAATATGGAAGCAAGCTCATGTATATTGTCAATCAAATTAAATTATTTGGTCAAGAATTTCTTAGCCAAACAAGCTTCTCGTGACTCTTCCCGAAAAGCGTAAGTCAAAATTTTCTTCACTTGAATATTATAAAGATCTATCAAAAATAATATTTGTCAAATTATTTAATGTTCGTGTTTTTTTCATGAAACAATCGTAAAAAGTTTAGTCATAAAGAAAAAGACTGTTGGCATAAGGAAAACTCTTAATGTTACAAGTGTGAGAGATTTGAACGATTGCGAAAGAAGTACAAATTTGAAAATGAAAAATAAACAAATATGAAGTAAGTGATAAAAGAAGAAATTTTTGGTCGCCAATGTTCGCAATTTTTTCTTTATATTTTTATAAATAGGTTGATTACGTGACTCGACCCTATAATTTTTTGATCACAAAGGAACAACTTATAGGCTTACCCTATAGTAGAACATGTTAATAACTTTTCTTTATTTTTAGCCTGTATTTATCTCTAATTTGTTGCACGGTAAGCTTATATAACGAGGCCATAAGTATTGTTAAAGAGCAAAATGCAGCCTGCAATTTTTTTATATCCAACAAAAACCACGATACTGAAGTCATTGAATAATTATTGATTTACGTGTCACATTAGGAACATCCTGACCCCGTAGCCGCTGCTCGGAAGCCTGAACCATTGGATGATCCTGGGTTCTATATGCCAAACCTTTGATCTTGATCTCCATGTTCACCATCATTGCCTTCTCCATGTCACCATCGGTTACAATGCTGGTCAAGCAATGCGGCTGCAATATTTAGTGGCCAACACCAACTTTTGAAAGCAACAGATTGAAAGAGTGATCATTATGTTTCAACTCTTGCTTTGTTGCTCGTCTGTTCAGGTGGATTTGTCACTAACTGTTGCTAAATAAAACCAAGATTCCCTACAACATCACGTACTTCTCAACATAGATGCAAAAACCGAAAAAGCAATTTCCTGCTGTTAATACATATTATGAGGCAGTTTTGTAGTATGAAGTTTCCATGCCAAAACATTGCTAAATTCACCCATAGTTTAAATTCATACGACCAGAGTAACTGGTCATAACCCACAGACTACCATAATCAGAGTTACCCAGTTTTGCCATTGATCTACAGAGTTCTATATCTAAAATGTTGCTTCTGGCCCTATCCAGACTGTATGCGTTCTTCGCATCAAATAAAAGATATTTAAGTTGCGTGCCTACTGACTTACCTATTGTTATAATGAATGTTGAAAACCTAATGCTTTCTCTGTCAGCAATCACAAGAACAAAATAGACAATTAGTGAGACAAGTCACAATAATTATTGTTTGATCCCTCCTCCAAAGATCTCTTTTTTAGCCATATTGCAGTAACATCCCAATGTTTCAGATGCCACAGAACTACAATTACAATGCTAGGTTTAATGAAGAATACATGATATTAATTATATGGCCAACTACAGTAGCTTACAAAACATATACTTCAGAATAAACAGAAATTGGTCTGGAGAGAAGATAGCTTACTTGCTTGATACAGCTCCTGGATGACCATCTAGAACGAGAACTATTTCTGCATCCCAGCTATTATCTATCAACCCTCTACAACAAGTGGAAACATCAATAACTTGTGAAGCACATCAAATAAAATTTATAGAATGCTCCGGAACTTGTGGAAGCACAAGAGTTCCTTGCAAAAACTATAAATGGATTCATGTCCTTAAAGTGCAGTGCATACAGAGAAACAAAAAATGGATCTGATGAGCAGGAAACTCTCAATATGGGCTAGTTGGTCACCTGTTCCATAAAATTGGAAACCAGTGCCTCTGTCTTACAACTTGAAGAGAAAATTCTTCACATATAGTTTCATTCTCAGCTCAACAGTTGTAAATGACCTAAAGGTAAGTAATGAAACTTGAGACAATAGACAATCTAGGAAAGAAGTTCCGCCAGGCACAAGAGGAAGCTAAATTGAATTTCTTCCATTAAACAACAGCTATCAATAACAGGATAGAGAATTGAGCAAAAGCAATTGAACGATCTTAACATCTTTATATCATTGAACATCCAAATTTACAGTTAGGTGCATAAATTTTCCAGCAAATTCTTTGCAAAAGAGCATGCAAGCTTAAAAATTCTTGAAAGTAATCATATATGATGTCTAAGAAATGACAAAACATATGCATATGTCTAAGCAAAAAGCATGCTTTATCCTTGTAGCAAATAACTTAACTGCCACTTTCTCAGCTTCTTGCTTAGTTTTTAATGTTAAATAGACGTTCTTTTGGAATCATCATCTCCTCATTAACATCCTCAGGCTCTTCCAGGATTTTGTTGCTCACAATCCCCAAGATCATATCGACTTACTTTCTTTGATAAATGAAATTCTTTTGCGGTTCATTAATCTTGGAGGTGTCTAATAGGAACCAATGAGCTATCATAGTCCCTGCCTTCTAAACACAACATTGCAGAGTTTCTACTTCCGGTAAAGATCAAAGCTTTATTATCAGAACAAACATAAAAACCTTCAAATTTCAAACAATCAAAATTAAACTATGAAATCAAATAATCAAATTTAAACAGCAAATAAATGGATGCTTAATTGCATAACTATAGGTTCAGAAAATTATGCCCAATTTTCAGTATAAAACAAAACAGATATTTTTGGTCTTGATTCCGTTATAAACACTTAGTTGATTCCATTTCCCCAAGTTTTGAATCAACCAAACATTGAAAAGGGACGAAGCCTCATGTTTCAGTTAATGGTAAAACCCTAATTATCAAAGAAAAAATGGCTGTATTGCAGAACAGAGAGAAGAAGCAGGCTCTAGAAGTGACAAAGTGTTATTCTCTATAGTTTACAATCGTTAGTTACCTTAAGAATTCACAATTGTCATCATTTCACTGCATTACTAGTCTAGACGACATCGTCCTCCTATTCCCTCTTTTTATGTCAACATTGTCGTATCCTTCTAACTCTCTTCTTCTTCTTCCCGCATTGCGTCTTGATCTCCTGTTGCAACATTACCTCTCTCCTCAAGAACCTTGTCCACAAATTAAAGTTCACATCAAGGTAACGTTACTGAAGATCATATAAATATTTGTATGACACATTTGAGGTATCATCCACAGATCACTGCACTGGTCATAACAAACTATTTGACGTGGCAGGAAGTTTTCTCTAACACCCCTTGCAAGCTGGAGAATGTTGGCTGAAGGAAGAAAATAACATTCCTAGCTTAAGTAGAAGCCGCCAATGCTAAGCAGAAGGAAGGATTTTGGTGAGAACATCAGCAAGTTGACATTTTGTGGACAAAATATGTGAGTTGCAACTTGCAACAGACCTTCCATGATTTTATCGTGCGTGAAGTGACAATCCAACTTTATATGCCTAGTTCTCTTAGGAAAAATTGGATTCTTAGATATGTGCAGAGCACTTTAATTGTCACAATGTAAGAGAATATGCTTAAGATTCAAGATATTCAATTCCTCCGAAAGCCTTAGAAGTCACCTAACTTCATAGGCAACCTGCAACATGGCTTTATATTCAGCTTCTTCAGATGATTTAGAGATAGTACGTACTTTGCTTCTTATTCTTCCAACTAATAGGAGATTGACCAAGTTGAATTAAATAACCAGTATGGAACATCAAGAGGTAAGAAAATTGGCCCAATTCGAGTCTAAGAAAGCTTAAAGTTTGAGCTGAGTGTTAGCTCTTAACAAAATACCTTGACTAGATATGCCATTAAAATACTTAAGAACATATTCCAAGCCTATAAATGGGGTTTTCGAGGTTGTTGCATAAACTGAGTCAACTTTTAAACAACAGAGGCAAAATCTAGTCTAGTATGGGTGAGATAATTGAGTTTCCCAATGAATATTTTGTAATAACTAGGAACAGGCTAGAGCTCTCTAACATTAACAGCTAGATGATGATTAATACGTAAGGGGTGGATACACTTTTACTGTCTGCTTAGTTACTCTCTTCAATATGCAGAGACGGAACGAGACGGAAATTTACAGTCTGTTTGGTTACTGTCTCCAATATGCAGAGACGGAACGAGACGGAAATTTGGAGACGGAACAGAACAG
>JAOQMS010000180.1:45901004-45958110 GCA_027563885.1 Erythroxylum longipes | reverse complement strand
TTTTGTTTCTGTCTCCGTCTCTGCATTCTTGTCCTCTGGTTTTGGAAGGAACAAAAATTTTATGTCTCTGTCATCCGGAGTCGGGACAGAAATTGGTGGGGACAGCAAGCAAACAGGTCGGAGACAGAATTTTTCTATTCTTGTCATCTGTCCCCACCCATGGGGACATGAATCAAACAAAGGGTTAGCTCTTAACAAAATACCTTGACTAGATGTGCCATTAAAATACTTAAGAACATATTCCAAGCTTATAAATGGGGTATTCGAGGTTGTTGCATAAACTGAGTCAACTTTTAAACAACAGATGCGAAATCTAGTCTAGTATGGGTGAGGTAATTGAGTTTCCCAATGAATATTTTGTAATAACTAGGATTAGGCTAGAGCTCTCTAACATCAATAGTTAGATGATGATTAATACGTAAGGGGTGGATACACTTTTAATATCAAGAATTCTAGCTTCAGATAATAGTTTAGTAGTAAATTTCTTTTGAGTGAGCATGAGAAGCATAACCAACTTCAAGACCTAAGAAATAATGCAATTTGCCCAAGTCTTTGAATGAAGACGTTATTTTAAAGCTTGAATTTCAGCAAGTTTAGACCCAATCACAAAGGTGTCATCAATATAAATAGCTACAATGATAAGATTATAACCCTTTTTCTTGAAAAATAGGGAGTAATCATTCTTAGATTGAATATGTCTTTGTTGTTAAAGAGAGATGGACTGCTTAGCAAACCACTGCCTTGATACTTGCTTAAGGCCATAAAATGATTTTTTAAGTTTACAAACCTTGTTATGATGAATATCTATACCCTCAGATTGAATATATCTATCAACTTCCCTACTAAGAGCCATTGTTTTTCTCATTGAAGGGAACTGAAGGACATATTTATTAGGTGTAAACAACAAATTAGAGGAAAGTTGTTTTGTTAACTTATTGGTTGAAAGGAAATTAAACTAAAAATCAGGGATACGCAGTACATGAGAAAGGGTAATAATTGAGGATAACTTGAAAGTACCAATGTGTTTAATCAGGCTTTTCTACTATTAGGTGCAGTAATAGTGCAATTATGTGAAATAAGTTTATAAGTATAAAAAATGTCAAGATTTGGGGTAATATGATTGATAGCTCTACTATCAATTATCCTTTTCATATTAGGCTTAGAAAAAGAGAGACATAAACAATTACATGCCATTATAGTAGAGGATGCAAGATGATCGAAGGAAGAGACCTCTAAATTGTGATGAGACAATAATGCTAGGAGCTATTGATACTGTTCAGCAGTGATGGGATGAATAACATCAGAAACTCTATTAGTTATTAGAAAAGCCATCAAAATCATAAATGTTAGTTGGAATATTAGAATGACCCATAGTAGTGGCCAACCTTTTATTTCTAACATTTCTTAGTTCAGGCTGAAGTTTAAAGTAATGCTTTATAGAATGTCCAAGAATCTTACAACGTGTGCAAAAATAATTGTTTCTTTTACTACAGTTGTTTCTTTGAGTAACAAGGCCAAAATTTCCAAAATTATTGAAGAATCTCTATAACTTCTATTGTGAAGCCAAGGAAAATAAGTCAAAATTAAGTGGACTATTAGTAGTAGTATTATAAATCGCTCTTTGTTGTTCCTCTTGTAATACATAGGCTTGACCGACAGATGGGAGAGGTGTCATCATGAGAATATTACTTCTAATCACTTTGTAATAATCATTTAGGCCTATAAGAAATCACATAACCTCCAATCATGAATAATCTTGTTGAAAACTTGGCCAGAACCGCAAGCACTAAAGGGAATGTTCACCAAAGAATAATATTCATCCCATAGTTTTTTAAGTTTGGTAAAATATGAGGCCATAAAGAGAGTACCTTGGTTAAATATACAAGTCTCTTTTTGTACTTGATAAATCTTAGTCCCAATAGAATGACCATACATGATCTCCAATTCTTTCCATATCTCTATTGCAATAAAGCAATACAACAAACTATCGACAATTTCTTCATCTACCGAATGTAGAATCCAAAAGATTATCATGTTTTTGTATCTTTCCCATTGCATATATAGAGGAGATTAATCATCTTATTTAGGATGTTTTCCATTAATAAAGCCAAGTTTGTTGCGAGTAAAAAGAGCAACTTCCTAAGATAGCCTTCAATTGGTAAGATTGTCACCAGTAAGAAGTTCTATTGAAAGCCTAAAGTTTAAATGATCAAATGGTGCATATAAAACTCATAAGTAAGATCAGTGGCAAATGAATTGAAAAAGTCTTGATTTAGGACATGATTGGAATGTAAAGGAGTTTTAGACACCATCGAAATCAAAATACTTATTGAGTCAAAACACCTAACAATGAAAGTGTAAACAAAATGGTGCTGAATTTGTAGAAATTATGTAAAGCTAGACAAACTGATTAAACAAAATAATTAAAAAGTGTGAAAATCCAATTGATCTCAATCAGGCTTTAACACCATATTACATTTTGTAACTTGATAGTTAAACCTTTATAAATAACATAAATGGCAGAATGTAAAACAAAGAAAAAGATATAAGAAAGGCTTGTATCTTATTGGCTCTTCTTTATACATGTTTATATACAAAAGAATAAAAGGAATATATTCATTTAGTTAGTTAAAACTAATTGGCTATCTAGTTATAACAAACTTGTTGATGTGGCAAGAAGTTTTCTCTAACTATGAGCTACCTGACCAGTTGAAAAAGGGTGAGTAAGAGGGACAAAATGATTATACTTATTAGGCGATCAACCACTACTATGATTACCGTATACCTTTCTAACTTGGACAATTCCTTGATAAATTTTAAATTAAAATCATTCCATACTTACTCTAGGATTACCAATATTTGAAGCTTGCTTGGGCTCACAATTGGCTCATATATATTACTCTAACATATTACACAATGAAAAATCAAATCCCTAATGTGACTTTGCATTTTTCTCCTGAAAAAATACGACTAGGTGCGTTTATAAGTTCTCACAATTCAAAGTGTCCTCTAGTGGTTGAACTATGGAAAACAAAAACATTACAAGTGTGTAAAACTAAATCATTACCTACAACCAATCTTCCTTTCTATTGTAAAAGTGTCATTTACCTAAGCATAAGATGAATCGAGATAAGTGCCCTACTTCACTTATTGAATAATTAATCTAATCCACTATCCTACTCCCAACTTTTTTGAATTTGAGATAGTAAATCATGTTAAATACTATTAAGGACCAAAGAATAAAACTTAAGGCTTTTAATGGAATGAAATGAAATGGTTTATAATGGAATAGAATGTAAATGAATATAATATTAGAAAATTGTTGTCTAGTAGGGATAGCAGGGTTCATAATGTAATATAGTGAATAGTTGTTTGGAAGAAGGGTTCATAATCTAATATAGTGAAATGTTGTTTGGAAGAAGGGTTCATAATGTAATATAGTGAAATGTTGTTTATCATTTTACATTCCATCCTAAATTTTGCAAATCGGAAGTAGCTTATTTTTACTAGTTAGGATGGAATAGGATGTAATGTGAAACCCTCCCCTTCTATCCTATTCAATTCCATTTCATTATAAACTCTTCTTCCAAACGATAAAATAATATTACATTCCATTCTATTCCATTAATAACCACCCAACCAAACCAAACATAGCCTAACACTGGATAAAAACATCATCAACTTTATTTTCTACATCCTTCTTATACTTAATTTCAAAGTCAAAACCTAGGAGTTTAGGTAGCCACATATATTGGAATGGAGTCAATATTTTATACTCCAATAAATATCTTAAGCTCTTGTGATCAGTTTGAATGATAAAATACCTCCCTGTGATATAGTGGGACCATTGTTTGATGGCCAAAACTAATGTCAACAACTATTTCTTGTATATGGAAAGATGAAGATATTTGTGAGATAGAATTTTGTTGACATATACCAATAAGTGCCCATCTTGCATAAGAACAACTATTATACCTTCCATAACTATTATACCTTCCCCTCAAGCGTCAACATCAATCATCATAAGTTTATCAAAATTAGGGAGAGGACTAATAGGGGCACTCATCAATGCCTTTCTAAGAAAGCAACTTCACCCTCATCATACCCACACAAATGTTTTTATGCCTCGAATCTTTGTTTTAATTTCTCAATTACCATTCGGTCCCATTAATTTATATTTTTCCATATATTATGCTTTTTCTTGTTATTTTTATTCTTGAACTTAAATTTTTAAGTATTTCACATGTTGGTACTTATAAGAGGAACTTTTTAGTTTTGTTAGAATCATTTTGATGAGGAGATATTTTTTGAATAATTGATGGAAATTTGAGGATAAATTTTTGACCTAAAATTTCGTTAAAATATTAAGAATAATTAATGTTAGTGAACAAATTAAAGAAAATTGTGTTGGAGGTAAAAATAAATTGCATTTATTAGAAGAAAATTATTTTAAGGTAATTAATGTGCCTATAAGTGATAAAATATATGAAAATATAATATAAAAATAAAAGGTGGATGGACAAATAAGGACACGGAGTCATATAAGTAGAAGAAGGCTTATTAAAGGCATAGTTGAGATTTTGCACATTGGGATATGGTTGAAATTTTTAAATTTTTGGTCAACTAGAGATCGAAGAGGCAAAAAAAAGAAGGATTTTCATAGAAAAGAGGCTAAACATCTTTGGTGAAAGATAGGAGATATTTTCCTAGAGAAAGAAGAAGGAAGAGCCTTGGAGAAAAAGAAGGCTTGATTTCAATCAAAAAGGTGAGTGAGATTGCATTTCTTCCTAAGCCTCTCTTAAAATGAAATATTGTATGTTGATTTTGAGCAAACTTTAGTGGGATTTTCATGGCTTTTTATATGCATTCTAAATGATTGTGAAAAGGTTTAAGGAAATATGATTTAATTTGTAAGATATAGGTTAATAAGTGTAACTGTTTTGTTTTCAATGTGAATGACTGAGCTATTTTATTCTAATTATTTCAAGTAAAGACTTGTATATTTGACAAAATATAAAACATAAAAGTTGTGGATATATGTAGTTTATTCTTATAAAACAGAAAGTGCCCAAATTTTACATCTTAGGAGATATGGTCAAATTTTAGAAATTGGTCTATCTAGCAAGACTAAAGCTAAGTCTAGGATTGTACTTATGACTTAAGGGCATAGAGAACTGATTTAGAAGTTGGTTAAAAAATGAAAGTTGTAGTTTTAGATTTTGTATATTTTTTGAAAAAATTTTTAGGGTAAATTTGTAACAATTTGTTAGATACAACTGATTTACCATAGATTGTTTATGTTATTATGACATGATATGAGTTATGTTATTAGGAACTAATTTCAGAGATTGTAGAAATTGAATTTGGGAAGGTGTTTAATATGAAAATTATATATATGTTTGACTACAAATGTATAAAATTTTATAAATTAGATTTAAATGATTTTTAAGTTATTATAGTTGAGAATTTGTTGCTCCATGAGTATTTTTTGTGATTATGGTGAGTCATTATGGATTTCCTATGGAAAGTTGTTTTAAAATTTTATGACATATGCCTTGTACTTATTGCTAGAGTAAAAATTTGCTTACCTACTTAAAGATGTTTAGTGAAGTGAGAAAATGAATTCCATTTGTAAAAATATAACAATAAATATATTAATTAAATAAAAATGAATGAAGGGCCTAAGTGAGGCGACTTGCAAAATTTCCTTAGAAAAGACCTAAGTGAGATGGCTTAGGCAAAAGACCTAGGTGAGGTAGCCAAGAAAATTTTCCTTAAACAAAGGCCTGAGTAGGGTGGTTTAGGTAAAATACCTAAGTGACGTGGCTTAGGCAATAAAATAGGGATCCCTAGATTAAAGAGTTAATAGAAATAAACAAAAACTTGATGAAGGACATGTGTAATGAAATTGAGCTAGATGTGTGCTTTATGCTTGAGATGATATTGTTTATTCAAGGAAATGATATCTTGTTAAGTGGTTAATGATTGTAGTGCTTGATGAACTTGTGCCTTAATGACTTTGATGATTCTTGATTCAGGAATACATGTCTTTCTTAAACCTTAATATGAAATGTGAAAATCGACCTTATGCCTTAATGTAAGTGATGATCGAGTTAGAGTGTTGTAAGAATATCTAATAGGCATGGTTGTGTATAAACATAGATAGGAAACTTACAATTTGTTTTATAAACCCAAAATGGTTTTCAAAATGAAAATAATCCTTTTTTATGCATAACCACTCATGGTAATTTTTTTCCCTCACTTAGTATAATACTCATATTTTGTTTTCTTTCCCCTTTTCCAGGAAGAAAGGAGGATATGTTATTTAGTTGACTAGTTAACAGTAGCATCAGTAGTAAGCATAAGTAAAATCTAGATAAGGTTGACCAAAGTTGTCTAATTGTTTTCATTTTTTCATGTATTTGGAACATTGAGTGTTTAGATTTCAATATAGACATTATTAGGGCATAGTTTATTTATGAACTTGTTGACTGAAATTACTATTATTATTATTATGTTGTTACCCAGTAGGATTTAAACTTATGTATTGAATGGTAATAGGATTAAGCCTAGAATATTATGATGGATGAATTAATGAATTATGCCTATTTGGACTTAATATATCTTGTTAATTAAATGGTGACCATATGGATAGAATGTGTAAATAGACTACGTCATGTGTGCTTGTAAGATTAGCTTGGCACTTCGGTGTCTGACTAATATATACTACATGGTCCACCTCGGGCCTTATTAAGATGGAGGTATGACAAATACATTCTTTCTTAATAAAAATATTAAATGTTTACTAATGGATTATAATCTTTGATAAAGTGTTTGTAGTATCCATCTAACTTAAGAAAACATCTAAATTGTTTTTAATAATTGAGGAATTAGATACTCCATCATTGCCTGAATATTTTTAAGATTAGTTGCCAATAATGCTAATATTATAATCTAAACACTCTACTCACTCTACTCCAAAAGCACATTTAGAAAATTTCACAAAAAGATGAGATCTTAATACTTGTAACGCTTCTGCCATATATAGAATATGTTGTTTCCATATGTGATGTTATAACAATAAATCATCAAAAATAATAATATCGTCTTTCTTTAATAATCCTTGAAGATTGAGTTCATTAAGCTCTGAATAGTAGCTTGAGCATTTATTAATCCAAAAGGCATGATTAATAACTTATGATAAGTACAAACAACTCATACACATCCTCTTCATGCATACGAATCTGGTGGTACCAACCCTTATATCAAGTTTTAAAAAGTACTTTGCCTCATGCAATTCCTCCAAAAGCTCATCATTAAGTGGAACTGGGACTTGATCCTTAATAGTATTATCATTTAAAGCCCTATAATCCACATAAAATTTCTATGAACTATCCTCATTTTGCACCAAAAAGACTGGTGAAGCAAATGAGCTAAGAATCTATCTAATTATCCTTTGTTATAGCATCTCATCCACTAACTCTTGCACTGCTTGTTTTTGAATTCCTGTATATTGATAAGGTCCTCTATTGATTACTTCAACTCTTGCTTTTAGTCTAATTATTTGGTCATATAATATAGAAAAAGGAAGGCCTTTAGGATTTTGGAAGATATCTTGATATTTTTCTAACAAAGACTATAGCTACCCGTTTTGTTATTAAAAAGATGATTCTTGACATTTAATTGCTAGGTTTATAATTCAATATAAGGAATGCATATTTGCAGTTGATCATCTTTTTGACTTATTAGAAAATGACATAATACCTCCCTACCTTTCATTTACTTCTCAAGATGTTTCCCTTTCATCTCTAACACCATATTCTAACTCTTATTTCTTAGCTCTATTTTCTCTATTTGTTATTCAAATTTCAACACTACTTTGTAATCGTAAAGAATATCATCTAAAATCGAAACCTTACACCCCCAATACTATCACTTCCTATAGTATTTATTATTAAAACATCGATTCTAAATTGATGACCATTCATTATCTATTTTAACTATTTAGACCTCTATTAACATTGAATTTGTAATCCTCCTCTAACTAAGGTTGAAATCAGCTCAATGTTCTTCACCAGTAAATCATTCTTACTCGCAAACTTTTTATTGATAAAGTTATGAGTACTTCCTCCACCTATTGATATATGAATAGTTTTGCCTTTATAGTTCCCTAATAAATTCATTTTTTAAACTGAAATAAAGTAGTACATGTAATAACTTGTAATGAAAAAGAAGGTTTTTCTATCATCTTTCCACTCTTCTCCTTCTTTTGTGACATACATACACATCAACCTCATCTTAAATTTATGGTTAAGACTATATTTTTCATCAGACCAAAAATAAAGTCCCTCTTTTCTCATCTAACTTTTAAGTACTACAGTCTTTGTAACTCTTTGCTCAACTATTCTACCACTCACCTCTGTTGCTTTTGGTAATATACCTTCTTGACTTTTCAAATTAGGTATATAACCTCTCAAACCCCCGATCTCTTTTATAATAATTGTGGGCTACCACTTTATAGTTTCTTGTTAAAGCATAAGTTTGTTATAATTTTCAAAGGGCCCAAATTTTGATTAGGTATGCAATCTTAGGTTTTAACCACTTCAAGAATGAACTAATCAGATATGGATTGGGTATCACTAGCTTATGAAAAAAAAGATCAAACCTTATGCAATACCCCTTCACTAATCCATCTGGCCTTAATTACATTAGTTCCCCTATTAGATCCTCAAACATTGGCTTACTATACCTCTATTTAGGGCTAAAATGTGCTCCTCCTAACTGGGTTCTTCTATCATTAATTTGTTATGTATATACAATTGATATCAAGTAAAAGCTTCCTTTTACAATTGCATTATAACAATGCCTAACTTTAATTTCAATAGAGTTTTGTCCAGGTGAACGTACTACTTATATTTATATATCTAATTTCTTAACCTTTCTCCTTTGAACACTAAAAATTAGATCTTAGATGATCTGATTGTCGCATAATACTGATAATTATTATATACTTCTACTGCTTTAAACTTTGAAGCTCTTCTATTGCACTCTTTATCAACTTGCTATCCTAAATGGGTTTATTGAAGCGAGTCACCAACTCCTTCAATTCTTGCATTCCCTGCTTATACTTCATTCCCAACTATTGTATATGATTTTTCATATTTTCTTCAATTCTATTCCAATATTGATAACACATACCTTCTTCTACAGGTTCAAGAATCATTGAGCTCTAATACCAAATGTTGTAGTTACATTAGTGTCAACTTAATTATCAAAGAAAGAATGGATGCATTACAAAATAAAGAGAAGGAGTAGGGTATATAGAAAGTTTTTTGTTGTTAATCGTTTACAATTGTTATCTACCTTTAACTACTCTTTACTGGCAATTATACATCCACCACTAATATTATTACAATTTTTCATCATTTTACTACATCACTAATATAGACAACATTATTCTTTTGTTCCCTCTATATGTAAATATTGTCGTATCCTTCTAACTATCATCTTCTTCTTCCCGTGCCTCTCGTTCTTTTTTCTCATCACTTTACCAATTATTGAAGATTTTTGGGGGCAGTTTTGGGCAATGATTATTATTATCCATGTTAAAAATTAAAGTCTTAATTCCTAGCCCAAAAGAGAAATAAAGCCAAACTTAACTTTGGATTCTCAATAAGCCTTTTTCTAAATTCTTTTTATGAAGGTAAAAAAAAATATAAAAGTCTCTTATGATTTTACAAAAAGTATAGATTTAACCTTAAAGTTTTCATTTAAAAATTGAATCATAACATTTCAGAACATTTAAAATGAACCTTAATATTTGTAAAACTTTCATAATAACCTTGGGTGGACAAGAATTCAGATGAAGTTAAGTCTCTGTCTAGTATGTGCCACATCAATGCTAATATAGCATGAGTTTAATATTTCTAATGGTATATAGTATAGTAAAACTCATATGTCACATTTAAATTAAATTAAATTAAATTAAATTATTTTTAATTATGTTAAAATTTTAATAACTTAATTAACCTAATTGAACTTTAATATATTTTTAATTAAATTAGTTAATTTAATTTAATCTTGATTTATCAAAATTCTTAATCAAGAATAACATTTCGCCTAATCTATATATATGAACCTTAATTATATAGTTCTCCTTATTTTCTGCTTAAATTCCCAATTAATTTGGAAATCGAGTCCTTTTAAAATTATTAATTTAGAAATTTTCACTTTTACCTTTGTTTAACAACAAGAGTTGAAGTAAGGAGCTTTTTATTCACTTTTGAAAGAATTTGAACCAATTGTGCCACAGTTGAGATTTTTTGTAAAGATAAACTTTTATGTTTGGAAATTGAGTCCTTGATAACTTCTCCTTCGTTGATGAATGAACTCCTCTTTCGATGCTACTTGTGTAAAGGTTCAATTATGTCACTCCATCTAATTGATAATGATGCTTAGTTTTATCTTTGCACTTTGTGTTTTAGTTTTTGTAAGTAGCTAATGTAGTGACAACACTATAATTATTGATGTCCATGCATCCTCTTAACAATAATGAAGACAATTCAAAGTTATAACCTATAACAAATGAACACACTAAGATAGATACACCATACAAATAGGCAAGCTCATAAAGCTATAAATTTTTTAATTATTAGCTCCTAAATCTATCTCATGTTAAAATTATTACCATCATAAAGTAAATAGTGGATTCATAGTTATATTATACTTGGAGAATGTGCTATAGTGCATTGGTAGAATATTATGTTAAAAGGGTAAAGATTATTTTTTTATTATTAATAAAACATTCTTTTTTATTGATTAGGCAAAGGTGATAAGGTTGAGGAATTGATGGGATTTAAGGGTAATTATAAAGCATCTTCTTTCTAAAAGCAATGAGGCTCTTTCTTGTTCCTAAGAGAATCATTCTCCAAATAGAATGGAAGTTTTGCA
Source organism: Erythroxylum longipes (assembly GCA_027563885.1). Classification (NCBI taxonomy): domain Eukaryota; kingdom Viridiplantae; phylum Streptophyta; class Magnoliopsida; order Malpighiales; family Erythroxylaceae; genus Erythroxylum; species Erythroxylum longipes. Next base: position 45,947,160 of record JAOQMS010000180.1, on the reverse strand, counting down.
GGTGATAATTTGGATAACAATAATCTACTATTTTAATTATGCAAGATTAGATAAAATGATTGAAATTCATCATAAAGCTTTTCCATTTTAGTTTATAAAAGAATAGGGATTTTGTTTGAGAAAATTTTTTCCCTAAAGCCTTTGTAAGTATATCATGTAATCTTCTATTAACAATATATATTTTCCATAAAAGCTATGGGCTTTAAGAAACGCTACTTCTTAATATAAAGGCCTCAAGTCTTTTAAAAGTAGTATGCTATTTCATAATATATTCACTTTAAAGAATAAACTTAGGAATGCGTTAATCATGATTTATGCTTAATCTTATCCAGTAAACTCATACATGACTACTTATAAATGGTTTAAAGAACCATTAAAATTTTCTCTTTTTTAAAGACTCTAGAAGAAGCTCTACATAAGTTTAGAGCATCATAGACTAATCACTTTTTCACTATGAACAACATTCCTAGTTATACATTATGAACTCCATCAATAATAAAAACACAATCTGATTGATAGTCTTTGATGAGTAGTAAAAATAGTCTTTGCTCAATTGTGATACAAGATTCTCAAATTTTCAATTTTGTAATATATGATAAATTTTTGTGAATTTTAGGGCTATACAATGTTACATATATAGTTATTGTGGTAATTGCACTGAAAACTCCTAAAGCTAAGGAGTCCTTGTCATCCACTAGTATAGTATTAAGTTTAAATACTCTCCTTAGTATGGCTTTTTTTACCTGTGGGTATATCACCTTGATATTAGTTGTAAACCAGAAAATTTGATCCTTGATAAGTTGCAGTACATGTTCACACAAACTGAGAAACCATATTTTCTTATAACAATCACCTACAAATGTCTCAAGCCTTTTTCTAAAATGGTCGAAAACATTATGGCATGTTTGTAGGGTATATCCATGTAGATCCCATGCCTAAAAGCTCAAATTTATCTACCAATCCTCGTAATATGTTTGTTATAAACCCTAGAAACTTCGTATACCCCATCTTTATTCTAAACTATTATCTATTGTGTTGCATGTTTTTTGTTTTTCTTCGATTTCCTCGTAATAGTTAATGCAATATCTAACTTATGTCCATGAATAAATTGTATGATATCCACATGCATCTTTATCCCCATGATTCTAATTATTTCAAGCATGCTTTTACTAACTTGTTTCTAGTAAGTAAGATCCAACTATTAAAAGTTTCACTCATTTTGTTGTGAACTAGTAGATATTTCAATTCAAATGATTAGTAACATCTTTCCTTAGGTTGACCAAGCCAAGTTTCAAAACTACCCTCTTAAGTCATTTATGTTGTATTTCCTTTTCCAATTGTGGTACATGTGTCTAACACATATTCGACGTATTGTATTTATAAGGTCAGCTTTACTGCTCTGACCAATCCCTACAATTATTTCACCGTCATCCAATTCCAAATAAGATGTTAGTAAATTCATGAACCAACTCTATGTATCATTGTTCTCTTCCTCCATAATGACCAATGCTAATCGATACATCTCTCTATGCACATCCCTACCTACTATAGTTAACAATTAGCTTTGGAACTCTGACTTTAGAAAGTATCCATTTTAAGTTGGTACGTAACTCATTGGCTCCTTTTGAAGGTAGAGACTAGAAGGAAAATTATGGTATCCTAGTGATTATATACACTCAGTTAGAAAAAGAGACTGTTTTGTATATGTGAGAAAGCATAACTTATAAAACATAAAAGATTGATCTTAAAATAATAAATTCATCTGGAAGAAAATATTGCATCTTATTGGACTCTGTACAAATGCATAGGAATTAAAAAAAAGTTATCTTGTTTATAAATTTAATATACAAGTGGCCAGCAATAATTGCTTCCTAAAGGGCAGTAGATTCAAGAAAGAAAAGACATTAAAGAGAATTAGTGCTTTTGACAGAAATGTGGATATATGAGAGTGGAAGTTAGCTATGTTCAAAGCAAACTTAACCCCACCTAAGAGAAGGGAATGCCTGATAGAAACAAAATGATGTATCTGCAAATATGCATTCTTCTATGTTTGGCGACAACCTTCGCAAATGAGTTTGTTCTGCACATTTATTTGCAATAAAATTGTAGAACTTATTTGTATATATTGTTAAAATTCATTTCTTTATGACAAAATGATTTATTACATTTGTTAAAACTTTACAGCTACCACTCAAAACCAATATGCCTTTATAATATTACTGTAAAATCTTAAAAGACATTTCATTAAGCAATTGTCAAATTATTTTAATAAAATTGATACCAAAATAATTATATAAATTATATTACTAATTTAATGATTAATAACATAATAATTTATATTAATTTAGAATAGCCTAAAATCTTAAAATATTAAAAGTATTTTTAAAGTAAATAAAACCAAAAGAGGTCCATCATTTTACCTCATTTTTTTTATTTTTTCAATTGAGGTATCTCTTCTGTTTTTCTTTTGAATTGAGTAATGATAGAGTTTATTTATTTATTTATTTATTAAAAGGAGAGAATAACATATCCGCATTTGGTTGAATTAAAGCTTACTGACTCACTATTAGCTTTGCTTTGCAATTCAGTCATTCTTCATAAAAGTCATGCATAGTTGCAATTTTTGTGTTTTCTCCCAATAAGCATGCAGACTAATGGTAAGAAAACTGAAAAAGAACAAATCTTGTACATGACAATGGTAGGAAAAACCAACACAAAGAAATGGTGAGGATATAAAAATTGCAATCTTTGAATTATAGTTCAAAAGCCTGGTGATGATATTTCTTTGTCAGGACACATCAACTGTTGGAAGGACTAATCATGATCTACTTACTACCAAGGAATGACTTGGCTTCAACTAATCACACCTACAATTATCAAGCAATTGGACATCAATGGATTGAGAGGACTAGCTAATAACTCAAAATGCCCATGTCTTTTACTCAAATTTCCAAGCATATATAATGTGGAAGAACTGATCTGCGTTTGATGGCAGCTCCGGTGCTGAATCGTGACTCCGGCCACTGCTGCTGTTGCTATTTCTACCGTCTCGAACACTATCAGAAGTGCATTCCAGGGCACCGGGTTGAAGAATGAACAAGCCAGAGCCTGTGCCTGTGTCACTGAATAGCCAGTCGTGTACATCCCAGAAAATTTGTACCAAGACGTTGTTGACAGTGGTCACACTCTCATTCCCTCTAAACCTCCAATTCAAGTTCATGACGTGAATTACCTCGAAACCATCGATGCTTATCCACATTTCAGGATCTCCAAACCCAGATGAAGAGATTTCAATGACGACATCATGTTCTCTATCACCGCTGCATAGCATTGTTTTGGTGCAGAATAGTTTCTTACCAAATACATTTTCTTTTTTGCATAACAATATAGGTTCCACCAAAGACGGTCTCTTCTTGGTTCTCTTAAAAGCGTCTTTCTTCAAATCGCCTAGTACTAAAACTACCTCCTCTCCATAAACCATGGCAACGTAAAAATCTGAGGAGGGCTCAGGGTTGTTTGTGAATTTGGCTTGTCGAAAATCCCAGTAAATATCTACTCGTTTCCCATCTACATCGAAGGATTTTAGTCCCTTTTTCCCCCAGAACTGCCAAGTCTTTAATTCGATCTTGCAAGTATAATGGTTTTCATCAGAAACGTTTTCTACACTGATGACAAGGGAATAATTCATAAGGTTTTTGCTCCATGTGACTGTTACGCTTCGGCTCAAGTCCGCTACCTCAACTTCATACACAGAGGTCACCGAGCTCTGAGGCAATTTATTTGTTGAATGATCCTCAGGTTGTTTCTCAGCCATTGAGGATTTCAGAATGAAGAACGGCTCCGGTTCAGGGAGATGGTTTACCAATGTCAGGGCCTTTTATGAGTGAAAAACCAGAATGAGCTTGCAATTTTGATGTTGAGACAGCCTTCACGCTTTCCAAATTGCTGAACAAATTAAGCCCCATAACCTGGAAAGAGATGAAATTCAACTAAGGAAAACGTATTTTATATTTGTTACGAGATATACGAAATTCCAATAGCATCTTGTGTTTCAGAAGCATGTAGAGAATTGTTCATTACCCCTTCTTGAAAGCCTATCCCAAGCGAACGTTACAAGTTGAAGCCAACTGAATTCTCTATGATTGAGCTATTACTGTTCAGAAAACTAAGATAATCTGAACGCATTTTCCAAGCACCAGAACGGATTTATACACATAGATGCAAAACTGGGTTTAAAAAATCCAATATCAAGATATGGTGTTAAGGAAATGGCACAAAAAATAACTTCCGGGAGAAAGACAACTAAACTCAGGCTGTCAAAGAGGAATTGAATAGAATGGATATTTTCCGGCAACTTCTAATGTTGTTATCGTCCATCAGTTTTGAGTTCAAAGACGTGTCAGTTGTTTGGCTAAATTTAGTTATCACCATACACTAGGAACCATTTTTAGCTTGTCAAAAAATGTTAGTGAAATGTTTGTTAGTAACGACTATACTGCAACAAATTTAGCACACATTTATCTTTCGCTATGAGTTTCTTTTTGACCATAGGAATGACCCTATGCTGTTATGTTTTCCCTGAAAGAAGATTGAAAGAGATTCCTACATAAAATTTTATTTCCTTCTATATTAGCTTTGACAAAAATTTCTTTTTGAACGGTTGTTGTGGCTGATTATGTAGACAAATGCAGTCTTTAAGAAACGAAAATATATAACTACGAGGATCAGTGCCAACATTACTAACGAAAGAATTATTTTAAGAGGAGATTTTAATAGCCATTTAGGTTAATCTCAGACAGATATTCATAGATTCATGGGAGTTTAGAGTATGGTGATAAGAATGATAGTGAGACTGCTTTGTTGGATTTTGCGGTAGTATTCAAGTTAGGATAGCCAACTCATTTTTCAAGAAAAACACGGAGCATATAGAGACTTTTAAGAGCAGAATTACGAAAACTCAAATTAATTACTTTCTCCAAAAGCAGATTGATGCCTAACGCTTGCTTGTCAACTCCATAGATTATTGATTATGGATATTAGAAGGAGATGATGATCAAATGTGAGAAAGAGTAGTAACTCTTATAAGAAATGTAACTAAATAGATCTCGGGTATTTCTAAAAGGCTTAAGGGTAGTAAGATAGAGCTAGGGAATAGAAAGTAAGAGGCTTATATCAAGTTTGTTGTATAAAAGATGAAATATAGTGGTTACTCATGGTTGAGAATGATATCAAGATATGTTCTTTGGATGCAAGTGGGGGAATTTAGTTCTATGTGTACTTGTGATTTTGTGATGTATGATATGTTTGCCCTTACGTTTATGGAAGAGTCATTTTTTCATTGTTAGGGACTAAAAATAATGATTATTGATTTGTGGAGAAAGAATATCTTGTTTACTTAATACTGTCAAATTTTTTCAAGTAATGAAAGTGTGCTTTTGTTGTAATGGGTATAACTTAAACTTGGTAATCAATTTTTGGGCCTAATTATCAATAAGTTATTACTTGTAATCATTTCTTTTTTTGTGAGCTTTGCATTGTAATGGATCTAGAAATTGCTTGAAGATCTTTGAAAAAATACAATTATCATATATGGCCTGAGGAACACAATGGCAATTTAGGTGAAACATCACTTCCAAATAGTTAACCTTATGTTAATTTTTCCCTTAGACAAACCCCTTTTGAGCTTATAGCCTGTTCTTTCATAAATCCTACACTAAAACCCTTTACAACTTTCATTTACTACCCATATTTAAACTTTAAGCAAGCAAAGTAAAAAGGGTAGGGAAAAAGAAAAAAAAAGAGAAAAGTTAGGGAGAGTGACACAATAATTTAAATGTAGGGGTAAAAAATTACAGTGTTAGACATAGGTTAGAGAGTGTTGCGATAAGTCAAGAGTTAGCAAGGAGGATTGATAGGAGGCATGCCTACTTCATATGAATTTGTAATTAAAACTTGGATCCTAAAAAGAAATGTCTCTGTTGAAACACTAATTAAAAATAAAAATTAACAATATGAAATTTAGTAAAAATCCATTCAAAAAAAGGAAGAAGAAAAGAAAAGAAAAAAATGAATAAGATGTATGTTTATGTGTTACAAGTCTCAAGGGCTAAGAAGAAAATCAAGAATCCATGTATATTATGCAACAATTATAGTTAAGATAATGGAGTAAGGGTAGTTTTAGTACATAGTCTAGCTATGTTAGGTCCTGAATTTATACGTTGCTAGCAGCCTAAACTCCATTTGAAAGGCCTCCAACAAATGCCCTTTATATCAAACCAAACCCTATCACAACCAAAAGAAACACCATTGTGTCTAAGGGTTATGTGAGTAAGGGAGATTAGGCTTTCTTTCAAGCTTATAGTTAAAATTACAAAGTAAAGTGACAAGATTTCATTATTCATATGAGCCCTTTAAGGAGGGGAACACTGGGAGTGAATCTCTACTCATTAGAACAAAGACATAACTTTTCCTACATAAAATTTTCAATTATATAAAAAAAGGGATAACATATTCAAAAGTGTCTAACCTTTTAAATTTTTTTCAATTTAGTGCCCAAGTTTGTAAAATTTTCAACTGACTAACCTTTTAAAACCTTAACAATTTATTTCAAAAGGTTATTTGTAATGATGTAGCATTTCTACCAAATGCAAAATGGATGTCTATCTATTAGCCTCATTAGCAAAAACTAACGTTTTAAACTGAACTGTTAAGGTTTTAAAAAATTGGTCACTCAATTGAAAATTTTAAAAAGTTGGGTATTGAATTGAAAAAATCCTAAAAGGTTAAGCACTTTAGGATTGATTAGCCCTAAAAAAAACATGGCACGTTCTTTTTTTCAACATTCCATTAATCTAAATTGGATAACTTGCTTATTTTGGATTTTTTCTTTCTTAATTAGCATTTATCAGCGACTAGCAACTGGCTAAATGTGGGGGAGTGATATTTGTATGAAATATTTTTTTTACCTCTCTTACAAGTGTTTTTATTTTGCATTCCACTAGCTTAATTATGTTGTTTTGGAGCAAGGATGAGGTTAAAAATTGAGGGGGAACTTTTGGAAAATGGGTGCAAGTTTTACACAGATTTTCTCTTTGATGCTATAGCATAAATACGAAGTTGCAGCTTTGGAAACAGAGAGCAAGATAGAACTTTGATGTTATAACATGAATTTGAAACTATAACATCACTAAAGAAAAAAATTGACAAATTCAATCTCAATGCTATAACATCAATTCAAGGTAATAATATTGGAAGTGAAGAGCAAGTTTTGGCTTTAACATTATAACCTTAATATAAGGATATAACAACAAAATAAGAATTATAAGATTTTTACATCTATTAAGAAAAAGAAAAGACTACTCTACCTATGGACATTGTTAAGACTTAAATCATCATTATTTTGTCTATATTAGGTAGAGTGCTCTTTACTTTCTCTTAACATATGTCAAAATCTTGTAATTCTTCTTTTGATGTTATATAGCCTTGTATTGATGTTATAACATCTAAGATAAAACCTGCTCTTCAATTCCAATGTTATTGCCTTAAATTGATGTTATCATCGAGATTAAATTTGTCAATTTTTTTCTTCACTAATACTGTCGCTTTAAATTGATGTTATAGCATCAAAGTTTCTGCTTGCTCCCTGCTTCCAAAGCTACAAATTCAAATTAGTGTTATAAAATCAAAGACAAAATTTACATAGAACTTGCACCCATTTTTCAAAAGTTTCTTCCTTGTATTTTTAACCTTATCCCTACACCAAAATAACTCAACTAAGCTAGAAGATTGAAAATTAAAAATACTTTTAAGTTTAAAAATGGGATAAAAACAAGGTATTTCATTCAAATATTACTTCCCAATACTTATCCATTTATTAGTCCCTAGCAAATGCTAAATAAAAGAGTAAAACATCCAAAACAAGCAAGCTATCTAATTTAGAATGTTGCCTTAATAAAAATAAGAATGTGCTATGATTTTTTAATAATTGAAAATTTTTATGCAGATAAGAAAAGTTATGTATTTGTTCCGATGGATAGAGATTCACTCCCTCAGCATTTCCCTCTTTGAATGAGTCATGTGAACATTGAATACCTTACACTTTACTTTGTAATTTTAAGCATAAGCTTTAAAGAGAGCCTAAGATCCCTTACTAGATGTCTCACATAACCCTTGGATACAATGGTCTTTCTTTTGGTTATAGAGAGTCTAGGTTTGATATGGAGGGTATATATTGGAGGCCTTCTTATTAGAGTTTAGGTTACGATCAAAGTATTAATTCATGACCTAATATAGCTAGATTATGTACAAAAAGTACCCTCACTTTACTCTTTGAATTGTCATTGTTGTATAACTTGTATAGATTCTTGATTTTCTTCTTAGCTCTTAAGATTTGTAATAAATAAACACACCCCTTGTTCATTTTTCTGTTTTCTTTTATTCTTCCTTTTTTTAATGGCTTTTACTAAATTTCACATTTTTTAAATTTCCTTCTTTTTTCATATGGGTTTTAGCAGAGACATTTCTCCCAAGAGCTAAGTTTTAATTATTGATTCATATGAAGTAAGCTTGCTTCTTGCCACTCCTTTTCACTAACTCTTAACCCATTATAACACTTTTTAACCAATGTCTAACCATGTAGCTTTTTACCCCTACATTTAAATTGTTCTGCCATTATCCCTTATTATCTATCTAGCTTTTTTTTTCGTTTTCCCTATACCTATTATACTTTGCTAGCTTATGGTTCAAATATGGGTGATAAATGAAAGTGAAAAAAAGGTGTTTTAGTGTAGGCTTAATAGGGTTTCTCTAAGGGAAAAATCAACATAAGTTTGGTTATTTGAAAGTGAGGTTTTAACTAAATTACCATTATGTTTATCAAGTTGTATATGAATTTTATTTTTTCAAAGATCTTCAAGCAAATTCTAGATCCATTATAAAGCAAAGCTCACTCAAAGAAGAAATGTTCATAAGAAGTAAATGATTGATAATTAGGCCCAAAAATTGCTTACAAGTTTAAGTTCTACCCATTACAATAAAGCATGCTTTAATTTCTTGCAAATTTTAATAATATTAAGCAAATAATGTATTTCATCTCCATGAAGCAATAATCATCAATTAGGTTCCTTAAATGCAATCTAAATAATCATAATCATATTACTATATGTTTGAAATGAAAAATGAAAAGAAATTGATAATGAAAAGAAAATAAAAAAGAAAATAAAATGCATGATTATGTCATGAACCTAAGGATGAACACATAGAATAACCTTCAAAGACTATACATCCACATCCAAAGAAAATCATACGCATACATAAAACTAAGCTCCCCCTACATTTAGTATAAAAATTATCCCAATGTTTAGGAAAAGATAGAAAGTGAAAATGGAAATGGTGCACCTGAAGGTGAAAGATTTTGCCTCCATATCAATCTTATTCTATTTTTTAATCCAATGTAGCCATATTTTTATTGAGCTTTTTCAAATCCAAGGCTATCCCTATCATAGTAAGATAATATGTGTCAACAAGTTGGTGCAGGTTCTGCTGAAGCTGCTCTGTGGTTATTACGTATCTATTTCTTATCTTTCAACCTCCACAGGAACACCTATTCTCTTTCTCATCCTCAGCTCTATAGCCTTTTCACTTTTTCTCTATACAATAGTAGAGCATATGATATAGGTGCCTCTGCAAAGTGTTTTCCATAAGGAACTTTAAGAAAGGACACTTCATTAGCCGCCATTAACTCAATAAGTAGCTTTGTGAAGATCATATTCTTCTTTGGATCTTTGAAAAACTTACAAATTCTTTCATTGATTATTTTACCAACATTAATAGACATTTTGTGCTTGATTTTGTAAAATAACTTGGCACACTCAACATTAACTTCATTTGGATGAGTTGATGGAAAAAGAGAGGCATTGAAGAAGTAATTCCAAGCCTTAAGTTTAGTAAGGAGTATAGTAGCTAAAAAGTTGATTGGATGACTATTGCTCTCCTTTTAAGTGTTTATTGATTATTCTTATCGAGATATTGACTGATTTGCCTCTAATTTTTATATGCTCAAATGTTTCTTGCTTTCTCACTTAGCAAGAAGCATTGGCATAGAATTTCTTTACCAATATAAGGGAAGAAAAGTTTGGATGGTCACACCACCTCTTCCAATTAAGGGCTTTGAATAATGCTACAATGTTGGTATTCTTCAGATCCTTAAAATCAAAGCCTCTTTGAAGGGTTACACTCCCTGTAAGATACTCAACATAGAACTTCCCATATTCATTAGAAATAAAATTTAAGGGTTATTCTTAAAGAGGAGGAGAGGATGTAGATGTTCTCTTTCTCTTTCATTAAGCAATATGTTGTTTCTTAATTTTATTACGTACCATTTTTCTTAAAATAGGGAGGATTAAAAGCAAAATATAGAATTAGAGAGATTGAAGACAAAATAGAGCATAAAACTTATGGAGAAAAATAATCAATTTAGTGCAATTCAACAAGTCAAGAAGCATATTAATCCTCTTTTTGGAAGCACCAAACAATTCTAGACATGATAATTGTAAGCTTTTAAACTGAACATATGCATAAAGGATCATGACAAGAAAGCAACTTAATAAAGACTTAAAATCATGACAGCATGTTGTTTATTGAAATTTCTTATTTTAAACATGTTATCTATAGAATAAAAATACAAATTATACTTAGACCTAAGGAAAAATATCCTTTAAGCAAGATGTAAAGTTAGTGAAAGTGCTTTTCTTGTTGTTATCTAATTTTCATATTAAAGAAGTAGACAAAATAATCTCTTCAAATTCAAGTTATATGGTTTAAATTAGTTACCAAATAGAGTAAACCCATGATTGAAGTACATAAGAAACACTCAAATAAGTAGGAATAACAAATAGGTATGACTTTAGAAGTTAATATAGCTACTATTAAGAACAAAATCTAAGAAGCATGATTTTGAACTAAAATTTTACTAGCTTTGAGAAAATTTGTTTCCGTTTTCTCATATAAGGATCAACAATAAGAAATATCTGAACACTGTCTAGTAAACTGCAAAAGAAGTTAACAATTTCTTGTTCATAATTTCATATCAAACAAGAGATTGAAAATTGAATGTAACAAAAATTATAAAGATTGTGTTAGAATCACTTAATTTCACCTACTTCATAAATATCGATTTTCTTAGGAGTACATGCAACAATTACAGCAAGAGTGAATGCAACTGGTTTTGTATAGTCATATATGAATATTAATATCTTAGCACTATTAGAATTGACTTCTTCATTGGATAAAATCCTAACTATACCAAGTAAACACTTAGGACCTAATCGCTGATCCAACATTTGAAAAAAAAACTAATGAAATAAACCCACTAGCCAATGCCTTATGGAAAATCTCAAAATCCATACACTACAAGAAAATTAATAATTAGTGATGAAAAATTATCGTAAGAAATGAAACCGTAGCAAATTACTAACTAAAAATTATTTTTTTCGGTAACATTGTTGGGAAAATTTTCATTTTACGACTGGAAAAATATCCGTAGGTAAATATAGAGGGAAATAATCTTGGCAAATTTTTCGATGAAATAAGGCAACAGTAAAAAATTACCGTCCATAAAGAAGGCAAGAATGCTCGACGGAATCACCGTTTTAATAAGACGAAAATGACATCGTTTGGTTTAACACCAAATGACATCGTTTTCCTACACATTTAACCTACTCAAAGACCCCCTCCCTCTACCCTGTGTTTTCGTTTTCGTTGTTTTCCTCTCTCTTGTTTGTCTGTTGTCGATTCCTCTTCTCCTCGTTAGCGTTTGTGTGCCTCTTCTCTGACCATTGTCTTTGTGTCCTTCAGTGGGGGTAAGTCATTCAGCATTTGTTCTCTGTGATTTTTTGTATACACAATGTTGGTAAGCCCATAATGGTCACAAGCAAACATACATAACTAAACGTCCTAAGCAATGTCTACTTTAAATCCTAATCCCGTCCCCTAATATCTTCTGCAAGAAGCACATCTTTATAGAAAAAATATATATATGAAATCTGGTTCGAGCTATTAGGAAGAACATAGCAATAGCAGTGGCTGACAAGAAATAGAAGACTTTTAAGGTTACATTAGGCACGTAATGTTCACCCACCATATGGAAAATGATGTAAGCTTTTGGAAATATTGCTATTTACGTCATAAGAATGTTTATTTGTATCAAAATACAATATAAATCACTATCTTGAAATTAAGATTATGATTGTATATCTTAACCTCAAATTGAAAAATTTTCTGTCACAACGATTTAAGAATTATATAGCTAGTTTTTAAATTGAGAGGGCAAGCCTTAGAGCAACTAGTAAGATTATTCCTTTATAACCAAAACCTGTTCCTCCCTTATACCCTTGCAAAGTGAGAAACCTTATGCACGGGTTTCATTGAATTGAATTTTTAAGGAGTCATTATTCTTTTGACATAATTGTCACATTTAGATAATTACATAAAATATCAAATTTCAATTAATAAGTATCTTGGCAAGTGCCTACAATTCATTTATTTTGATATTTTTTAAGTTCGTAAACATTAATAATATATATTTTGTAATTAATCCATCAAATCCTTTAACATATAAGATCAAAATTTAAAAGAACATTATAATTATCATATTTATATAAAAATGGTTAAGAAATTTTTAAAACAACTTGTAATTAATATTTTTAAAGAAGTATAAGATTAGAACTTTAATTTAACATAATCTGATGTTACCTTAATCTTATTCCGAAAGATTAAAAAATGAATATACAAAAGTGGTACAAGAAGAAACAAACAAAACTTAATGGTATGGAAGAACAAAAATAAAACAAAAGTTACCCCAACTAAGGATTATTTATACAAACTTTGATTACATAATAATTTAAGATAATTAAATCAGTATGGAAAATGTAAATTTTTATTAGTCGAGATAGGTTTAATATGTTATTCATTATTGTATAAGTTAACCTATTTTTATTATCTTTTAATCCACTCAGCTCATGTAGTTACGTTAATGTTGTAACGCACCATAAAATCTTTGTCAGCCAATTAAACATTTTCCGTCTTTTAGTATAGGGAGAGATTGGATTGTTGTTAAATGAACAAAAAATTAAATGACTTTTCTAGCATAAACATTTGTTTAAGAATACTTCCAAATTAACTTATGCTAGAAACATATATTTCAAACACCAAACCACCCAATAAAAAATGAGAGACCTTTTGCTAATTTACCGTTTGATTTCATTTCTGTTTTTCTGTTGTAGTTTTTATTTTTTAGTTTATAGTTTCAATTTTAAAAAAAATTAAAAGAAATTTTTACTATAATTAAAACTATATCTACATTACAAAGAGTTTAAGGCATTAAGCCTACCACCATATTTAGAATATGACTAAACAACTCTCTAAGTAAGGCAATATAATTGTCTGCAAGACAGATAACAAAAAGAACCATTAAATACTCCACTTTCTTCATCTCTATGGAAAGAGTGGGCTGGACGTTGCATACCAAGATATGTTTTTTAACCCCTTATTGTTAGTATTTGAGAATTTTACTTCTTGTCTTTCCTGATTTTCTTTTTGCAGTTTTGGATTGCACACAAAAATCTCTTGGACTGCTAGGGACTTGAGTTGCAGCTGATGGAGAATCACAGTCCTCCGCTGCCAAATTTGAACTGATATCCCCAATCCCTTGAGTTGCCACACAATCAGTACTGGAGTTTACCATTGTTGTTTGTTCTTCATACTCTAACCTAGCCTTAGAATTCTCATTTTGCCTAACAGTTAATAGTCGAGTCGACATATTAGCCCAATCCATCTGACAATGCTCCAAATATTGTGAGGTGAAGTGATTCACTCCACTATCTAGACTTTCCATATTGTCTATACTAGAGTTGTTTATAACAGTATGTTTTACATTTGCAAGCTAATCCAAAGATTATTTAGCATCAACATTTTTAGTTATCTCAATATGTTCGAAAGGAGTCTTTAATTAAGCACAATCCATTTGACAATTTCCCTGAGACTGGGAAGTATTTGCAACAACATTTTTAGTCCTCAAAACAACTAATTGTTTTCTATTATCTACAACCTGGGCCATTTTTTCAGCAAGAACCTGTGTGTTGAATTCATCATTAATGTGTATAACTCCATCCCCATTTGAATCAGGTTTTGCAACACTTGCATGTCTCTTTGGAGGATCGAATCGAGCAGGATTAAGAAAATCATTATGTCACCCTGATTGAAAGATTCTACCTGTAGGAACTCATTTCTTAGCAGAGTTGCTAGGTTTCCATGGATAGTTGATTTGGATTTCAACTTTCTCCAACTCTCCACTATCTCCTAGCCAAATAACAGGAAGGCAATATGATAGTGGAGCATTATTCGGTATTTCAATATAGAGTTTTGCGTAGTAGATCCTTTCCATGGAGATAGTTTATATATCCATACACACCGGCTTCCCCAATAAACTAGCCAAGTAGCTTAAACCCTCCACCGTCCAAAACTCCAACGGTAAGTCATGAAACTGAACCCACAAGGGGAGAACATTGAATTGCCTCAATCTATCTCTATTCTTGACTGCACTTCTGTATAAATAATGGTTGGTCGCCGAAATGCTATGGACCCTATTCCATATATTCTTTCAAGTAAGAATAATCAGAAAATTTGAATAATAACGTACCAACTTCACGCAACATCACTTTTCGTAGCCCTTTTTTAGCCCATCTGGCTATAGCCCAGGCCTTCACCGCTGGGAAGGCTGGTCGTTTGAACCAGAAAAACCGAACGAAGGTTGACAACCAAGCTTGTGTCCCAGCCTTTAAAAGCTCAATGGGAGGCGTTAATACGCCATCCTTCAACACATTTTGATAATATTTTAGGGTACCCTTGTGACGATGAGTGCATAATTTGTTCTACCAAGCATCCTCACTTCGGGAGTCAATCAATTTTATCCCAACCCCAACCAATGTTTTTGAGGTTCTTGTCATCTAGTGAGCCAAGGAGCAGTTCTTTAGAGAGAGCGAGAAAGTCTACTAGTGAAAGGGATGGTGAACCCAACTTAATGGACGCAGCCATAGAGCTTACGTGAGTTTTAGCATATAGATCTAGGTCTTAGCAAGGTTACCGAATCTCTCATGGGTGTTGCCGTTTGCTTCTTTCTTCAGATCTAGACGATTGCTTCAATTTTGGATTCGTCATAGCTGGAGCTAAACTTGGGTCTCAAGAAGGAGAGGACACCTCCCTTTCTCCCCTTCACGCTGTTGTCGCCGCACCAGTTGTGGATGATCACTCGCTATCGCTAACAGTTGCTATAGCTGCTACCGCTCGCTCATGAACTCTCTTCTTTTAATCCTTATCACCAATGGATAAGAAAAATCTTTTTTGTTTATGTCTTTATTTCAAATAAAAATAAAATATTGTTTAATTGCTAATGTCATTGTAGTTATATTTTTATCACTGATAATAATTACATATTAGATAAAACTTAAAGATAAATTATATTTAATTAAATAAATTTATTTAATCTCTTATATAATATTTATTAACAAATTATTAATAAAATTATTTTTATTAAAATAAATATTTTGAAATTAAATGTATATTTACAATATTTATTTATAATATATTTTAATTACTAAATCCAATTTTACTTGAAATATAAATTTTGAAGGTATTTTAAATTTAACTATATTTATTAATAATTATTTAATTTAATTTGATTACAAAAATTAAATAAATTTATTAAGCAAATTTAAGTTATTCATAATTATTATTAATAATTAATTTTAATTAATTAAATATATAATGTTAAGTTAAATTGTTCACAATTCTTATTAAAAATTAATATATTTTATAATTAAATAATATATATTAACTGATAATAAATTAGATTATAAAAATAGAAACAAAAAAAGCTACTTTATGGTTTTTATAATTTTCAAAAATTAGAAGAAACTAAAACTAAAAACAAAAATTAAAAACTTAAACAAACAAGTTTTTCTACTAAATTTGAAAATAAAAATAAAAAAACAAGCCCTTAGATTATTAGTTAAATTCGTTTCTTTTCTTTTTTATTTAATCTTTGTATTTTCAATTTTTTAAAAACAACCAGAAATAATCCATTCCTCATAGGACAAAATTATTAGAACTTTTAATTTTGGTGGACAAAACTATGTTTACTAGTCCGAGGACATGATTTTGGCAACAAATTCTCTGTTCCCATAAACTTGTTCCCACCCTTATTTGGCCGTGAAGAAAATTGCAAAATAAGGAACCATTTATGTATTGTACTAATTCTACAAAAAAAAAAGAAGGTTATCTGACATTTTTATTTACTTAGAAACAAAACATAACTTCGAACAATGGGCTAGAACAAATAATCACAACATTAGCCAAGGGATTAAACCATAGAGATGGGTTAAATTTTTTTTAATCCTGATAAAGGAGTTCAAACAAAAAGCACAACTTTAAAGTATAGTGGAAGACTTAAACAATTGTCATTAGCCGAAAAGTCAAGATTAAACTATTTAGACGAGGGGGATGTTGGTCCCACCAAAAAACAAAAACATCAGAATTGAGGGTAGATATCTCATATTCATACAAATTAAAAACAACAAAAACCTGGACCCCACATCCGATTAGGTGCTTACGCGGATCCTCAATCCAAATCTAACTCATGTCAGACGTGTCTCTCACACGAACTCTTAGACACGCGGTAGTGTTGTCTGTTGGATGATGGAGTTAGCAAAGGCCAAGAAGAAGAAGAAGAAGCAGAAGATGATGATGATGGAGAAGAAATAAACAAGAGAAAACAAAAAACTTCCACAGGAGCTCTGAAAACAAAAAACCAAAGAAAGAGATTTAAGAAATAAAGCATCCCATCAATCCAAATTACATTTCAAACAAATGTCCAAAGAGTATTCTACCTTCCATAGCCTCATTTTGTGTACAGTATACAGACATACCTATTTATATTATTGACCCAAAATCCAAACTTTCTCCAAAAAAAAAAAACAAAGGGAAGAAAAAATCCACCTTTCAATTTACCAGTTACACCCCCTTTTACCAGGTTCTTTTTCTCTCTGTCTCTCAGAAATTTGCTTTTGGGCTGCCAAAACAGAGCTACCCTCCTGACCTACTTTAGTCTGTCTAATAAATCAGATTATATATAAACTAATCCTTTACACCCCGCCTCCCCCTTGCGGTAATTTTATCTCTCTCTTTTCTCTTTATTGATCTCTGATTCAAGTTGACTATCAGGTACTTAGATATGATCTGCATTCATTCATTTGCGAGGAAACACTAGTTTTACTGTGGTTTGAATCTGAATTTACTGTTTTGGTGAATAAAGATTGCAACTTTTCCAATTTGAGTTGGGCATTAGACTTTGTTTAGAGTCTGATCCCAATTTGGATAAGCAATTTGATCGTGGCTCTGATCACATGTTAGGAGCTTCCCTGCATTATCTCGTTTTAAGTTGTTGGATTGTGTATGATACATGTAATTCGATCATGGTAATAATAACGTGGTGGAGTTGAGAATGCTAGAAGGTGAAGGAAGTTACATTGGAATCTTTTGAATGATTTTATGCATTTTTCTCTTGATTCTGGTTGAGTCATGATCGGGTTGGTTAAGAACAATGATGTTTATGTGGTGAAGCGAAGCAGTAAACATCACGAGGCATACGTTTTCAGGAAGTATTGGATGGATGTTTGGATTCGAATTTTTGATAATCCACGGAAGTTTGCCATTGCTTTTGCAATATATGGGTTGACGCAATGATTGGTACTTTGTTTTTGGTGTGATATTTCTCTCATGATGGCAAATGTAAGACATCAACTTTATCCAATGAACCGTATTCTTTCATTCCTTGAAGGAACTCTATTGTTGGCATATGCCTGTGAGAAGTGAAATGATGTGTAAAGTCGAGCAGATGTGAGACGCACGGAAAGCTTTTGTTATTTGTTTTCCAGTTAATGTTTTGTATTCACGCGGGCTCTTCTTTTCTGTTGTCGGCTTTTTTAGGTGGCTGCAGATGGATTCTAAATCTAAATCAGTTGTTGACATGATAGAGGCCTCTTCAGGCGTCCATTTTTCTGGGTTTCACATGGATGGCTTGGAGTCTAGAAATATTGAGAACGGGCATCCAACAACCTCCACAGATGAAAAGATGTACAAACAGCCTTTTGTCATTGGTGAGTTTCCAATGTAATCCATTTTCAAGCTAGCATTGCTTCGCCTGGTTCTTCCGAACCCTATCCACAATGAGAAAGATCTAGACCCTTTGTTTTGACTGTTATGTAAACCTCTTCTATAGATATACGTATTAACCTAACCTGCTATATATCTTTTGTAGCTTCTCTTTTTTCCTTTCCTTCTTTGGAGGGGAGTGAGAAAGATTGATAATGCTGGCCAAGAAACAGGAGAAAAGACTGCAATTATATGTTTTATCCATAAGAATATATGAACAAGACCATTAGTGTGGAACACCTATTTGCATTTTCTTTTTTTTTTCTCGAGCCATTCTGGACTTAATCATTTATCACACTTCATTGTTTCAAAATGTGTCACATCTAATATATTTGGATGTAGGAGTTGCCGGAGGAGCGGCTTCTGGGAAAACTACAGTCTGTGATCTAATTATTCAGCAGCTTCATGATCAACGTGTTGTACTTGTTAATCAGGTAATGATTTTAGTCTTTAACTGCATTCTGGGATGGGACACTTAATTCGTAATTGCACTGAAACATGTCTTGATGATAGGCTTCTTTATCTTTAACTGGCTAAAAGTGATGAGGAGAAATCAAAATTAACTGAAAAGTCACTTTTATCTTCTGCTGGGAAGCTCCTTCTGAAGTATTTTTGTGGTTAGATGTTTCCAGCTTGGAAAAGGTCTAATGAGGTTGACTAAAAGAATTTAACTCGGGTTTCGACCTTTTATCTCCCCCACATGCTTATCAGTGCTTATGATGGTTTGTATATCTCATGATCCTTAAATCCAGTTAAATGAATATTTGACATGGAATGCCATGCAGGATTCCTTTTATCACAACCTGACTGAAGAGGAACTTACTCGAGTTCACGAGTATAACTTCGACCATCCTGGTTAGTAGATTTTACTTGTGAAGGATGTTAGAAATGATGATGAGTTAACAGTTCTGTAGGTAGTGCTATATACTGAAATAAGCCTACTCTTCTCTAACTCAATTCCATTCTTAATTTCATTCTTAAGAAAACAATTTTTAAGTAAGCACCTGCTAGTTAAAATAATCTTAATAACCAAGACCACGCACTTGATTGTCTATTTACATAAAGTTCAATGTAGTGCTAATTCCCAGATCTTACATCTTACTTAGTTACTTTCTACATTATTTTTTGTGAATCATGTCATGGCGTATGTAGTTTACTTGTCAACTGAGTTGAAGGCAGATAAACAAAATAGCAAAGTAATGTATTATGAGTTGGTGGTTGTAATTATTTTCTTTCTGGTTGACATTATGGTGCTCCTTTTCTTTAATATAATATTCTCTTACTTTCAGATGCATTTGACACTGAGCAACTACTATGTGCTATGGAGCACTTGAGACATGGGCAAGCAGTGGATATCCCGTACTATGACTTTAAGAGTTATAAAAATAATGTTTGTCCTGCAAGAAGGGTATTGTTTTCTTGTGTTTACAAAACTCTTTAGTTTATACAAGCCTTCTCATACAGATTTATAATTTAGCGTTTATGGAATAATATGTGCTGTTATCAACGGACTTTTTGGAGATAAATGATTTTTGTTAATGTTATGCCTATTTGTACGAAGACTTTTATCTCAAATTGGAAGCGTCGGTCAGTTCCATTCAACTGCAACTTTTCTACTTGATATTTGCAATGTAAATCAAGTTATTAGTGAATCTATAGAATCTTGTCTAACTGGTGGTTGATATTGCCTTCTGTTAAATGCTATGCTTTGTTTATTATACGATCCAGCAGGAATTTGCTTGCACAATCATTTATATAACATGTACCATACAATCAGATTATTAATGGGCTTCAAGGCTGCGATAAAATGTGAATTTTGTAGTCATTAGTAGCTTGTGTTCTGTCGCCTTGATGATATTGTCAATTGATACACAGTGAACTACTAAGACAGAAGTGATGAAGTGAATCTTCTGTAGCAGATTGGACATGATAAAAAATATGATTACTGACATTCACCCTTTTTATTAATCATGAAAGGTGTTGTCTCTTTCTAAAGCACGGGTTAGGATCGTCCCTTCTCTTTTGCTGAATACTCTCATCACTGAATCCACACAAAATAATCTTTTTGTAACTATGTTGAGTTTCTCTACCATTATATCTTCATACAGTAATTTCTTCTACACTCTTGTCCCTTACGTGGAATACAGCTATGGTTATTATTGATGTAAAAATATGCAGGTCAATCCTTCTCATGTGATCATTTTAGAAGGCATACTCATTTTCCATGATCCCCGCGTTCGAGAATTGATGAACATGAAGATATTTGTAGATACAGGTTGATTGGTTTTTTTTCCTGTTTAACTTATCCAATTTTAGTCCTAAATATACCTGTAAACTTTGCATTTTTTGAGCCGCAGGTTTGTTCCCATTGACAGTAACCCAAATGAAAGTTACTGTTGTATTGTGTACCATTGACTATGAAGTGGGATTTCAAGCATTCTGTTATCTTGGATATGAAGTGATAGCACTTTTATGGATGATAACAATTCTGTGAAGATATGAAACTTATCACAACACTTTCTAACATGATTGTTGAACCTAATAATAGCAACTTGCCTGTTTTAGTGTCTCAGGTTGTGTTAAGGTCCTAAGGTGATTTATTTTCTCTGATCAAATGCTTATATCTGCAGGACTTCAGCATCACAACCTTTAATGCCAGGATTACTTGTTTATGTAGTTTTGCTTCTTTGAGATGTTCTTTTCTTCCTTTATTTTTTCTACTCAAATGATTTCTTTTATCCATTCTGAACTAAATAATACAAGTTTTGATTGTTACTACACTGTCTCACCAAGATAGGCAGTTATTTTATGTTGGTTCAATCTTCAGTGCAGATGCTGATGTACGTCTGGCAAGGAGAATAAGGCGCGATACTGTTGAAAAGTGTAGAGATATTGCTGCAGTACTTGATCAGGTTAATGTCCTTTCATTCAATTTAGTTGAAACATTGGTATGCATAATGTCTAATTAAGTGAACCAATAAGATATGTTATAGAGCCTCCGGGCTTTATGTCTGTGCTGTTGTAGCTTTTTTCCCCCCCTTATTTATAAGTTGACTTAGTTTACTTCTGCAGTACTCAAAATTTGTGAAGCCAGCTTTTGATGACTTCATACTACCAACGAAGAAGTATGCAGATATCATCATCCCTCGTGGAGGAGATAATCATGTAGCTGTTGATTTGATTGTTCAGCATATCCGCACAAAACTTGGCCAGCATGACCTGTGTAAAATATACCCTAATTTATATGTCATTCAATCAACTTTTCAGGTTTGGCTCTATAATTACTAATCTGCCTAGCCTAACAGAAATTCTCTATTGTACCTGTTCTTGAAAAATATATGCTAGCTACAATTTCTTTATTTATGCTGGATGTTTTGCTAAGTTTTATCCTATAACTTTCATTTCTCTATCTCAGATACGTGGTATGCATACCCTCATACGTGATTCTCAAACGATGAAACACGATTTTGTTTTCTATTCTGATCGGTTGATCCGTTTGGTGGGTCCATAAACACTTCTTTCTTCTCTTGATAACAGCGAGTTTCTTCTTAGTTTCTGTTACAGAATATGGCAATTACGTAATCAGAGGGATTATGTAGTTAATGTAAATATCATAGTTATAGGGATTTAGCATGATTATAGGGATTATTTTCCCAGTTTAAACCTATGTATTCATGTATAAATACCTGTAATATTATTCTAAGCAATATACAGAAAACTTCTTCTCATTCTACAGTTTCCTTGCATGATACTGGAATCCAAGAGCATTTCTTTATGCTGTTTATGACTCATAATGCCTTTTGCTATTCCTAGGTTGTTGAACATGGTTTGGGACATCTACCGTTCACAGAAAAGCAGGTGATCACTCCCACTGGTAAGATGATATCATCTGGAACCCTGATTTTGGTTACTTATTTGAGTTAACAGTAACTGACAATTGTCGTAGTGTTGAGTTAATATGTCTACATATTGGTTTCCTGCAGTTTTTATTTTCGTTTTCATTTTTGCATTAGTTCTGTTTGTTTATGTATTTTTGATGCTGTTATTCCCTTGATCTTGTATTTGCAATGTCTTGTTTGTAATGAAGGCTCTGTATACACGGGTGTGGATTTCTGTAAGAGATTATGTGGTGTCTCCGTTATTCGAAGGTACTTACATGGTCTAACATCTTGCAACATGGGTGTTTTTGAATTCAGACATAGCAACATCTATTTTACTGCGTGCATTTCCCATCTTGGTCCTATCACTGGCAGACCATGAACTTTGTGATAATAGCATGTTGCTTTATATTTTGCAACTTATCCTGTAGCACAGGACCAACTACGGTGAAAATGAAGTTTCCCTTAAGATGCTAAAGCAGAGAATTTTGCGACCAACTTCTTTACTTTTTCTTAATATCTTTTTAGAAATTAATTCGAATAAAATAATTATATTTCAGTGGGAGTGCTGATGAGAACATGCTTGTTTAGCTTCAGCTTAGATAGTGGAAGATCTGAATTTGAAGATGTAGCCCTGCTATTTGCCAGCTGTTTTAATCATCTTGTAATCTTCTACAACTATGAAGCCTTCCCAATAAGCCAGTTAATGAATTTTTGAACTCTTATCTTCTCAGTGGTGAGAGTATGGAGAATGCTTTGCGGGCATGCTGCAAAGGCATCAAGATTGGGAAGATTCTAATTCATAGGGAAGGTGATAACGGTCAACAGGTTTGTAGACACTTGTTTTCCCAAGTTGTAGCCTAAGGAACCAAAAAGAGAAAGAAGGCTCCCCTTTGTCCTTCGTATGGGTTGTCTATTCCGCTTTGGAGGAATGTCTATTCTCTAGTTCTAACTATTCTCTTCATGTTTCAATGTCTGACAGCTCATCTATGAAAAACTGCCACAAGACATCTCAGACAGACATGTTCTATTGTTGGATCCTATTCTCGGGACAGGTTTTGAAATTTTATTGATACAAGCTGTTTTATCTTTTATTATTCAATTTAGTTTTATGAAAAAATTAATCTTTCCACAGTGCTGCTCCACCATCCTGCCTATCTTCTCTTTACTTAACTATCATGCATGGCCTTGGTCTGATGTCTCTCGAATTTTCTGCTTGTATCAGAAAACATGGCCTGAGGTCTCTACATGAATTGTTGAGCACTAATATTGTACCCTAGGAATTACTCCCTTAGAAACTCAAAATGTGTTCTAAGTTTCTTATGTCTTGGCATTCCTCTGACATTTACCGCACGATATTATGCTTGTGAGATTATACCTGAAGCATATAACTGGACTAGTTAGTTAGGGAATTAGGCTTAGGAACTTCAGGTCTTTCTCATTTATTGAATTTTACTTGATTTTTGGTGTTTCATCAGGCAATTCAGCTGTTCAAGCGATTTCTTTACTCATTAGCAAGGGTGTGCCAGAGTCCAACATCATATTTCTTAATCTTATATCTGTAAGTGATTGCTGCCTACCCCCTCGACACTTTTTTGTCTTTAAATGTTGCTTTTCGTCTTCATAAATACTTGTTTCTTCTCTATTCACCAGGCACCTCAGGGAGTACATGTGGTCTGCAAAAGATTCCCGAGAATAAAGATTGTAACATCAGAGATTGAAACGGGTTTGAACAATGATTTCCGTGTAATTCCTGGCATGGGTGAATTCGGTGATAGGTATTTTGGTACAGATGATGATGAACTGGTGATGGCCTCGTCATAACAGTCAATTGAGAGCTGCAGATCTGATCTCTGCCGGAGTTGTGAGGCAGGATTTGAAAGTCACTTGATTTACATCCTGGAGTTCTGCAAGTTCAGTTTTAAAGGGATTTTGACTTGCATTAGTATGTACCAGTTATTTTTATATGTTAAGACATCGAGTCACATATTGGGGTTTGTGATATTATTGCATCTCCTACCGAGCTTTGGATGTTTGGTTGTTTGGCAGAAGGACATTAGGAATACCTCAACTCCCCATTTACCTTCCTATATGCATGGATGGAGGAGTGACTGGCTCCAACTTGGTTGACACTGACAGCCTCCCCATGATGATACTTGTATCAAAGAAACAATATTTTTCTTATATATGAAAAATGTTTTGTTATACACATCATATTTCTTGGTATATCTTGCTATTGTTGTGCTATGCGTGCAGCATGCATGCAGACAACCAGATGCTTCAGGTGAGGTGACTGTGACTCAATTCATATAGAGAACAGAAAGCAGATGTACGTGGAGTGTTAGTGGGTTTAGAGCGAGTGTTCGTAGCTCCACAAGAAATAGCTCATTGGTTATTTAACTTGAAAAAAATTGGTGGATATGAGGGTTGAGCTTTTGGGTTCACGAGAACGAGGATAGAATGCTCTACGTACAGACATGTGTGCCACCTGGCTAGGATAGTTGTCACTCGTTGTTTTATCCGACGCTGATCATCTGCGGAGGGCTTATCTTTTGACACGTGTTGACAAGGGTCTGGAGTGTGGATTCTTCGCCGGTATATTCCCTACGAGCTAGCTAAGTTATCTATAAAGAGCGGTGTTTGTGCAAATTTGTTTTCGTCATTTTCGTCCTGTAACCATTATCTATCCATCCCCTTTCTAGCCATGTCTGCCTTTGTTGGAAAGTATGCAGGTAGGTTCTCTCTTTCTCTCTTGTCTCCCCTAAAACATGCCTGAAAGTTGAAGCTTATGCAAGCCACATGTAATGTTTAGTAGCCAAAAATATTGAATATCAACCACTAAGGTAAAGCTCATTCAATGAGATGGCGTAGGAAGTAGGAACACAAGTCGACACCATATCGTATAAGGTACATTATTATGCATGCACGCTGAATTACCCTACCTTATTTGACAAGCACTTCAAAGACACTAGCTTCATGCCTCCTGTTGAATTTTTCTTTTTATTTTTCATTTTGTTAACTTACTCCAAATTGTCATCCCCTCTTTATCATTTGTCTACTCATGCAAAACAGCCTATGCAATTAGCATTACATTATATCCCAAAAAACCTTGATTGTCGACTATAAAATGCATAAGCTTATAGCTTTCAACCTTTACCGATAACCATTTTTCTGCGTGCAGATGAGCTGATCAAGACAGCAAAGTACATTGCCACACCAGGAAAGGGCATTTTGGCAGCAGATGAGAGCACAGGCACCATTGGGAAGCGTCTATCGAGCATTAACGTTGAGAATATTGAGTCCAACCGCCAAGCACTCCGCGAACTTCTCTTTACCTCCCCTAATGCCCTCTCCTATCTTTCTGGTGTCATCCTCTTCGAAGAGACCCTATACCAGAAAACTTCTGATGGCAAACCTTTTGTTGAAGTCCTCCAAGACAATGGTGTCATTCCAGGGATTAAAGTCGACAAGGGAACAGTTGAACTAGCTGGCACTAACGGTGAGACTACGACTCAGGGCTTTGACTCTCTTGGTGCACGCTGCGCACAATACTATAAAGCTGGTGCAAGATTCGCCAAGTGGCGTGCTGTTCTCAAGATTGGCCCTACTGAACCCTCTGAATTGGCAATCCAGCAAAATGCACAGGGATTGGCTCGTTATGCTATAATATGCCAAGAGAATGGACTTGTGCCAATTGTGGAGCCTGAGGTGTTAACTGATGGACCTCATGACATTAAGAAGTGCGCTGCTGTAACTGAGACAGTGCTTGCGGCAGTTTATAAGGCATTGAATGATCACCATGTCCTTCTTGAAGGAACACTTCTCAAGCCTAACATGGTTACTCCAGGCTCTGATAGCCCAAAGGTATCTCAAACCTTAAGGCTTAATTTCTGATCAATTCCTATCTAGTTGTGTTTGCCTGTAATCCAACACAAATGGGAACTTTTCAATACTCAATCACAGAAAGGGCGGTGTTTGCCTTGTTCACGCTGCTTGGTTTCGGTGGCTTGATTATACTTTTCATGTCAATGTCTCTGGTGGAACAGGTAACACCGGAGGTGATAGCTGAGTACACAGTGACTGCACTTCGTCGAACTGTCCCACCAGCAGTGCCTGGAATTGTATTTTTATCCGGAGGACAGAGTGAGGAGGAGGCAACACTGAACCTCAACGCCATGAACAAGCTTGAGGTCTTAAAGCCATGGACATTGTCCTTCTCCTTTGGGCGAGCTCTGCAACAAAGCACACTCAAGAAATGGGCTGGAAAGAAAGAGAATATAGCGAAAGCTCAAGAATCATTCTTGGTGAGGTGCAAAGCAAACTCAGAGGCAACTCTTGGAAAGTACACCGGAGGTAGTGCTGGAGGGTTGGCCTCTGAGAGCCTGTTCGTCAAGGGATACAAGTACTAGGCGGCCACACATATAGATATTGAATAGCAATTAATTTCCCTCCTTAATAACATGCATGCTAATCATTTGGAATGTTGATCATATCATGGTCTTATTGCTAAGAGACGATTCTTGTTCATGTACTTGGTCCAACAGTTTTATAACACAAACTTGCATGATTTAGTTCTCCAAATCAAGCCAACATGTTCCTAAATCCATACGTAAACCAGAATAGCTTCATCTGATATGGTACCTTGCTTCTCCTTCCACCTACGGCAACAAAATCTCCACAAAAAGAAAATTGAAAAAGCTATATTGCAGGAAGGCCATTGAGTGAATATTATGTATAATAAAGACAATCTGTACTGTAACAGTGATACTGAAGCCAACTTCAGCACAAATTGCTATTCTCTTATTTGAACGATTGAAGCTAACAATCTTAATGATATAGTTATTTACATTTCATTTCTCTCTTATAATCTTTTTCAACATTCAATTGAAGTCCCGCTAAAACGTGGGATATGAAAAAATTTAATAATATACAACCTTACCTCTACACAGTAGAAATGCTGTGTTTTCAGTGGTTATTTATATGTCATTTTATAGAATAATATTCATTGAACCCAGCCTTATTGACCATAAAAATGTGTTAATTACAAACATGTGTTAATTACTGTTCTTCCCTCGGGAGAAAATGAAGTTACGTGTATTAAAACTTTAACATAAGTAGATTATAGAGTTCATTAACAAGAATTAGCTTGGAATCTAACTATTATTAAAATAACTGGAATTAGCCACTTTTACCATTTATTAACTCTTTTATTATTAAAATACCCTGACAATGTGAATTAGTAGATAACAAACCCTTTTCTTAAATTGATATTTAATATACTACCAACTCTATTAATAACAATAAAATTATATTATCAAAGTTACGAAAATGATCTAAAACTAATTTTAAAATATGATTTTCAAAATTAAGGATACAGTTATTAACAAATAAATTAACATTTTATCTAAAATTCTTCTCAAAATACTGTACATGTGGTGACTTGATATTAAGTTTATCTAAGACTCTTTTATTGCTAGCATTTCATGTTGAATGTAAAGTTAGCAGTGAATTTTATGTAAGTAAGAAAAAATGATGTTGTTTAGAGGCATTGCATGATGAGAACTAGTGGTTTTATCTTAAAATAAACATGGTAAAAAATTAAATCTTGTAAAATAGAAATCACCCTATCATCAACTAACCATCTTATATTAAATAATACAAAAAAAATGTGTTTCATAAGCTTGGATGAGTTAATAATAATTATACACAAATAGATATATATGAGTTTAGTTCATAAAAATCTATTTGACTCTTTTTGGTACATAGAGGAAAATGTTCAAACAAATTAGATCTACACAAATAGTTGTTATTAAATAAAATGGAGATAATAAAAATTTGGAGTAATGAAAACATTTAATTTTAGACATTCTTCACAAAATTCAGTTACTACAACAACAATATTCAGTAAAAATTCCATTGATATGCGAGGTTTGAAGAGGTTTAGTGGTACGTAACCTTACTTTTAACTAGTAGAGAGATTGTTCCCAACTTTACAAAATTCAACTATTTATAGATATTTTAAGTCCAATGTAGATTTAACATGAAATAAAGAAAACATATATGTACTTTATTATAATATGTGAAGGATACAAATTTAATTTTGAGTATATTTTCTCAACATAATTTTAAAATTCATTTTCTTAGTTTCATTAGTAAATGGTTTAATCAAATGTCACACTCATGAATGATTATACAACTAAAGTTGCAGCAAAACGGTGCGTTTCAGTGAAGTATTTCTTTGAATATTATGGTATTGATGTTCTGCGATTCTGTCCCTGACTCTGAGTGATTCTCCTTCGCTTTTCATTAGGTATGGCGGCTTCTTCTGCTTCATTATCAATAGCTACTTCTCTTCGATTATTTACTTCCAAAGCTCCATATTCTTTTCACTCTTCTAAAACCCTTATATCTTCTATGAATCCCACCAAATTTTCATTTTCCATCTTCCTTAAATCCGTTTCCTTCCAAAAAATCCCAACTAAAAAGCTTCCAACTTTGACCGTGCCAACTTCTGCATCAGCTTCAAACTCTGTTTCTTCACAACCCATTGAAGAATTGCCTCCGAAACTTCAGGAAATCGTCAAGTTGTTCCAGTCCGTGCAGGAACCGAAGGCCAAGTACGAGCAACTGTTGTTTTATGGGAAGAACTTGAAACCTCTTGAGACCCAGTTCAAAACCAGAGAGAATAAGGTGGAGGGTTGCGTCTCTCAAGTCTGGGTCAGGGCTTACTTGGATGGGGACAAGACTGTTGTGTTTGAAGCTGATTCTGATTCTGTTTTGACCAAGGGTCTTGCTGCCTTGTTAGTTCAGGGCCTGTCGGGACGACCTGTGGAGGAGGTTTTGAGGGTCTCTCCTGATTTTGCGGTGCTTCTTGGTTTGCAACAGAGTTTGACGCCTTCAAGGAATAATGGATTTTTGAATATGTTGAAGTTGATGCAAAGGAAGGCGCTTGAATTGTATATGGTGGCTGAGAAGGGTAGTGGGTCTGATCAAAATTTGAATCTTGACGAGGGTGGTAGTCCGGGTGAGTTAAAGCGTTCGAATTTGGGATTGCAGGACGGTGGTGGCATTGATAATTCAAGTTCTGGATTGAGTTATGGCAAAGATCCTATGCCAAATGGAAATTCAGGGTCAAAAACTGATGGTAGGGCGGATTTGGAATCGCAGGCAAGTGAAATGGACTTGAATTTGAGGGATTTAGGGAGTAGAGGAATCAGAATCAGGGAGAAACTATCGAGAGAGCTGAATCCTATTGAATTGCTGGTGGATGATATTTCTTATCAGCACGCGGGCCATGCTGGGGTGAGAGGTAGTGATGGGGAAACACATTTCAATCTGAAAGTTGTTTCTAAAGAATTTGAAGGTAAGAGCTTGGTCAAGAGGCATAGGTTAATCTATAATTTGCTCCAGGAAGAGTTGCAAAGTGGATTACATGCACTATCGATAATAGCAAAGACACCGGCTGAAGTTGATAGAGAATGAAGAGTTATGATATGCATCAATACGTCTCAGTTTTGCCTTTCATTTAATTCCATATAAATTTTTGATAAAGTTCACACCTTTAACTTGCTATAGGTTATATTCTTGTTAAGAATATTAATTGTAATAGATCTATTGTGGAGGTGATGCTTATGAGAGTTGTGCTTTGTTGAACATTTTGAAATGAATAAATGAACATGCATGATATGGTTTCATAAAGATGTGCATAAAAAAATTGTCATTGCTGTTGCTCTTCAATTTAGGCATGTCTTAATGATTTGAGTACAAGTTGCTGGGTAAACCCTTCAATTCTGTAGCCAACTGGAAAATGGACTTTTCCTAATAGATGAAAAATGAGCGTAGTGTTTTAGGGTGTTGCTTGAGGAGGAGAGGGTGATCTTCCTGGTAAAGAGATGTATGTAACTGAAGTAGTTCGGAGAATGGCACTTGGTGAAAGTTTTAAGGCTATGGATGAGTAGAGTCAATGACATATGATACTAGATAGTAGAAACTGCCGGAAGACTTCTTTGGCTTCAAAACTGTTCCTCATTAAGATGTGCCTGGGCAGAAGTAATTATATTGACATTTGAGATCTTGCAGTCTCTCCATATTTAATGAAATGGAAAGATGGAAAGAAAGAAAGTACTTGCCATTGATTTAAATACCACTTCTCTTTGCCTTTTATATTATGAATAATATGCTGAAATTTCCCAGTTTGTAGATTAGTTTCTCATAGTTCTTGGGCTTTCATCGAGGAAGTTGAAGCTTTAAAGTTTATTGTAATTGCTCGGACTGCTAGAGTTGACGCCTTCATTAGATATTGACTTGAACTGGAATATGTCATAATTATTATTATGTCAGTTTCACATGTTTTGGTGGATTAGCGATGAAGGATTTTCTAGAAATGCGTGTAGTGGATGTCTTAGGGCTGAAGAATCTCTTTTAGAAGTAGAAAGAAGTGGTAGTCATAAGCATCCCACATCCTAGTCAAAAAGCAGCTGAAGTGAGAGTCAAAAGGTAATGACAGTAAGATCTGCATAGGAATCTTTTCGATCCCACATGAAGTTTGGATTAAAACTCTAAAGATTTCAAGTATCTGGAGTTGAGATATTGGTTGGTTAATTAGTATTTGTTTTATCTAATTAAATGAAGTTTTATGGAACTTACCTCTATTATAAGTATGTTTATTAAAATGTCCCACACTTTGTTCTCCTTTTCTTTCTATTTCTCTTAATAAAGCTCTTAGCTTGATTAGGAGTTTCTATGCTATTTTAATTCTTAAGTTGTTGGAAAGAAAAGGAGAAGATAAACTGCGGAGGTAACAACTTCTAGCGTGGAGTAAGGGTACCATCCATGTTTTCCAAGATCGAGGTTTCAACAGAATATTCAAAGTTGCAACCAGAGGTGATTTTGTTTCATCTCAAATATATTAAGATTACATAATTTTTGACATAGGAAACTTCCATATGGATGGATAGTAATTGAAATAAAGTATCGGGAAGTGATATGTTCTGCTTCATCTCTTTGTCTTGCAACTTCTTGTTACTAAAACACCAGTTGGAGGACCAGTCATCTCTATTTCACACCTTCCGTGTAGCCAGTAGGAGTAACGGATAAGACCTAAAGTTGCTCGGACTTTAAAAGTTCCTCTTATGTTGTAGTTGACCCTGTTATTCTGCACTTGCTTCTGAAGTTCCACTGCCAGATTCTGGGGCAAAAAGACTAAACTCGAGATGACATGAACTGATTCCAATCTCATTTCTCGTGGCCTCTGAGTGAATGGCTGAAGAGCTTGAGTTCCTATAAGTCTGTCGAAAAAGTAGAGCTCTAGATTGGCATATTCAAACCTGACATCAATTTTCCTATTTGGGTTTGAAAAATTGGCAAGGAAGGATAGGTCTCCATTGAAGTACTCTGGTGAGTCGAAGTAGATGCTGTTAAGGTTTGCATTTGGACTGTCAAACACAGGGTTTCTTGGTTTGATCACAAGGTAGACAATCAATGTTGCAATGCCAAAGAAGATGAGAGTAAGGCTGAATATGAGACATAGAATCGCTCCACACCATACGAGTAAGTTTGTTCTTCGGGGCCGAGGATGCTGGATTATGATTGGCTTTGTCGATCTTTTGTTTTCAGATTTTGGTGTCCGTATGGCTGAACTTGGTTGACTTCTAGCTGGATTTGATATGATGATTTGGTTGAGAGGAGCTGTAAGGCTTTCCCTTCCAGGTGGTGAGGGTGGAGGTGTTGAATGAGTAGGAGGCGGTGGTGGTGATAGTGGGGGTGGAAGGGGTGGGGGAGGAGGTAGTGGTAGTAGTGGTGATGACCGTGGAGGAGACATGTTTCAGACTGGTGGTGGTCTTTTAAGGAAAATGTCTAAAGCAAATGCTGAAGGAGAAGATAAGCATTAAGACGCATGTATCTTTAAATATTTGTTACATGACATGAAAGCAAAAGAGGAATTGAGGAAAGAAAGAAGCTTTTGATTTCATGGTAGTGGTCGGTGGGACCAATGTGCTGCTTTTGAGAATGGCAGCAGGAAGTAGAGTTGGATTTAAAGTTGGAGAACGGCAGATAAACAGGTTTGAATGGCCTTTTTGCTTTTGAATATCTTTTTTGATTTAAGGAAAACTTCATGTAGAAAATAGACATTAAACTTGAGGCTTATTGGCTAAGTGCCCTATCATCAAACTATTTCATAGCAGAAGAAAAAAGTAGACAGCTGTTTGTCTGTTGCTCGTATGTAAGATTATGAAACCCCTGATGTCTCACAAAGTCACAAGCCCATTCGATTCAAAACAAAAGCAGTTGTAGCAGAATTACCTTCAGCCCATCCTCAACTATGTGGCTAGTCTTGGCCTATTCCATAATTGTTGTGAGAAGAGGAGAGGCATATTCAGCTTGCAGATTCAAAAACAAATCTTAGAAGCCTGTGATTATTGAAAGACTGGCTACCTGATGCCTGCATGAACTTGAACTCTTATTTAATTCGTGACATCTTATCATTTCATTCTTGACTTCTGCTGTTTCTGTTGCTTTTGTCAGTTCTACTACATGCTAGCCTTTTGTAATCAGTTAAATGTTCCGATTTAGAAATACAAGTATATGTCAAATTTGGAAAAATCTGAAGAACTTAGAACCATTCATGTTACATGGAGTGGACGCAACCAAAATGAAGAAGCTATATAGTAAGTATAAACGTTTGACCATATCGTGTTCAACCTTCAAGTAGGATGCTTTCCTCTATATGTATATTCTCTGTGCCATTTACAACTTTCTTTTAACACAGGACACAAAATATGAACTTTAAACTTAATAAAAAATGTTTACTAATGCTGATTCTGATCGGGTGGTCGTCTTGAGTCTCGTCACCCTGCGACTGTGACGTAGATTAACATTCATTCAAGTATCAGCAATTTCAGAAAATTCTTGGCGCAGAAGTAGATAGAGTTTTCTGCCTTAAAGCTGGTAAGGATTCTATTTTGTGCAGTTACCTACATTATATTCACGCGAAGATGGTAGTGCTGAACTCAATGAATACAAATTCAACCCCGAATAACTTTGAAGTAGGTGCTTGAATGCTAAATATGGCTCTTAATAACCTATCCCGCATATGATGGTTCTTTCGCTATTTGAGGCATTAATTTACCTACTAAAATATCACCTAGATGTTAAAAAGTATGCAAAAGTGAAGTGACTGCAATTAAATTGGAGTGACTTTTATGAATGTTCGTCACTTTACAAGTAAATTGCAGTATTTCCAACTTTACAAATACATGAAACTCTACAAACAGATTCTTCATTCTTCATTTTCCCACTGGAAGGTTAAGGAACTTAGTTCAGGGGATTCTTTAGCATTAATCGATACTTAATTCAGGGGATTCTTTAGCATTAATAGATTCTCTTGATCTCAAGATTGAAGAATATCCAGGCTACGAAAGCAAGAAATGAGATGGCACGAGAAGAGACAGCGTTTCCCTTGAGCCTTTAAATTTGTAATTTCCCCTGTTAAGGACTACGTCAAGATTGACTGATTCTGTTTTTGAGTGCAAAAGACATCACCAATTAGAGGATATTTCAACTGCATTGCAGCATCAGCCAACTCTTAGTTTTTGGGCATCCTCAAACAAACAGGAAACTTTCCTAATTGCAGGCAACTAGATTCAACAGTTAGTGCTGGAAGGGAAACTAAAGTATATCTCTAAAGTGCATCTCAAAATTTAATCTTTGAGTTAGATCGAATTTCAGGTCAAACTCAAGTTTAGAAAAAATTATTTAACCCATCTTGAACTAGTTCGAAAAAAATGGCATTGTTTTGTTAAATTATGTCAATTAATAATATTTTAACCTTGAACCGATTGAATTTTAGAATGATTGAGCCTAAAAAAAAATTGCTGAAGGCTAGTCGCCCATTATCATCCCCAAACTTGTAAGAAATAATCATTACAGAACTTGGAAGTGAAGTTAAATGATGGGGACGATCCGATTAACAAAGCTTAAAAGCATCACTGGGAAAGATTCGTGGAAGAAGCAAAAGGTTTTCGGCAATGTTCCATTCAACTGAACACGTCATAACTAAAGTTTCAACATAAATAAAAAGGTAACTTTACAACCAATATTAGAAGGGATGTGTTATTGAAAGTGATAGGCGCTTTAATGGTGCATCAAAGCACATAGCGGGAATGATACTCGTGCACTGCTGCTCTGATGATGAGTCATGGAGGCGTCATTACAGGAAGAACTCCGAATGGTCGTCTACACATGTTGCATGAACTTGAGAATTTGAAGGAGCTAAGTTCTGCGATAAGGCAGAAAAGACTAGTTGGGCGTTGTGGAAGACACCAGGAAGGAACCATTGGCACTGGCGCTGGTATATGGAACAGTTCTGCAACTTCTTTCAAAAACTTGTTACCGTTAGTTGACGTCCTTCGGCTATTAACATGTGTACTAGGAATGACAATGGGCGCACGGGCAAGCCCCTCAATTTTTTTAAAATAATGTTTTTAAAATTAAAAATGTAAAATATTATCCTCTTTTTTAATTTAATCTAGGCCTGAGTTGCCTAAACCTAAATTTACTCAAGGTCCAACTCTTCTAAATAAAACAATGACATTTTATTTAAAATAATTGTACCTCAAGTCGATATGAGTCGGTCCATTGAAAACATCTGAATATGAGCTCATGCTCCAGCCCATTACAATCCATAATTCAATTTATAAATTGTTTTTGTAAAGCTTTTTTTTATTCATTTAAATATATGCTTTATAATTAAAGAGTAATTATTTCATGCGTGATTATGTACTGTAGTCGAATTGTAAATATAAGGGATAATCAATCCTAAAGTATCCAACCTTTTGAGATTTTTTTTCAATTCATTACTTAAACTTTTAAAATTTTCAATTGAATAACCAACTTTTTAAAACATTGACACTTGAGCTCATCTACTTGAAATTTAGTAGACAAGCCACATCATCAACAATAACCTTTTGGATTAAAATGTTAAGGAGTTGTTTGGTTTCATTTCTGTTTTTTTCTTATGCTTTTTAGTTTTAGTTTTTAGTTTTTGGTTTATATTTTTAATTAAAAAACAAAAACTTGTTTGGTCTAAATTTCTAATATAAAAACTGAAAACAAAAAATCTGTTTGATTGAGATTTGTAATAAAAAAAACTAAAAAACAAAAACATGTTTGGTTTTATCGTGCTGTTTTTATTTTTATAATCATACTCTTATGCTAATAATTTTAATATAATACATTGTATTTTTAAATTAATTAATTATCATTATAACTAAAATTAAAATATATGCAAATTAATATAATTGAAAATTTACACATTAATTGTATATAATAAAATTCTATAAATTAGAAAACTATATTAAATCATTCTAATTGATAAAAGATATCAAACATATTATAATTCTTGAAAATATAATAGTACTATCATTTACAAAAATAATAATAAATCAATTAGAACTAATATAATCATTTCGCATTTGTCTAGCAATTTTATCTTACTTCCAAGACATATCTCGAAATTGTGCTAAAGTGATATTGTACTCCGCTCGAGAACTTGCATCTTCATTTTTACTTTCCCTAATTTGTTCTTCATTTTCAGCATATCTATCAAATAATTCATCGCTTTGTCCATACATTCTAATATAAATGTGTATAACACAACAAGCAATAATGATGTATTTTTTATTCTTCATATCATAACTCAGTATGTTTTTAAGTATAGAGAATCTTACTTTTAGAAAGTCAAAACATCTTTCAATAACATTTCTTAATGAAGAATGCTTGTAGTTAAACAATTTATGTGGACTTTAAGGTCTTCCTCTTCCTTTATAATCTCACAAATGATATCTCTCACCTTGGTATGGTGAAAAAAATCCAAGCATATTAGTGTAACCTGAATCAATTAAATAGAACTTACTATATTTATAAAATAATATAATATCTTGTGGAGGCATAGGAAATTGATTCGTTGGATTTATCACTATTTTTAAAAGAACTCGAGAGTCATTTGCAAAACCTTCCCATTCAGCCATTACATATGTAAAATGCATGTCAAATGAGCAACAACATATAATATTTTGGGTTGGATTAATTCTTTTACCCCTATATAGTATTTGTTCATCAGTCGCAAAATGTGCATCAATATTTGTATCATTTATTACTCCTATACAATCCTAAAAATTAAAAAATATATTAAAATAATTATTAATCATAAGGACAAATTAAAATAGTAATTAAACATATGAATGTACCTAAAAATATAGAAAGAATTTTGAATAATGTTGAATCCCAGGAGGTGTATTAGTAAGAGATAGTGGAGTAATGACACTTTTTGCAAGACAATTAACCGCATATAAGACTTTGCGAAAGTACTTCGAAGTTGTCTAGGTTAAATGTTGAAAGGGTTCTGCATTGACTCTAGTTGTCTCACTATGCCCTATAGTTATCATGAAAATTGTTACTTGTTCCTTTACAGTCAAATGATTTGTTGCCTTTAAGCTTCATAAACTCTTCAACTTATCACGTAAGCTCAAGAAGATTACCTTTCTCATTCTTAAGTTTTCATAAATCCTTATAGAATTCCCATTCAAAAGTTCTACTATCCAAGCATGACCTCGTAGAGCAGAAAATTTACATGGTTGTGTTTGTAAATGAAAATTTTTGTTCTCTTCCCTGGTTAGAGAATAATTATTACCTTCTTCAGTTCATCATTATAATTTGATTCAAAATGTGATAAAAAAAATCCATGTATCTACAATGCCAATATTAAATAATTAATAAAACATTCAATTAAAAGGTTTAATCAGATATAGACAAAATATTCATACAAAATATATAATTAACATTAAGTCAAACTTTCATACAAAACATAAACTTAAAATGTTCAAACTATGGAATAATGTTTAATATAAAAGTGTCAAAATTAATAAGAATTTGATATGCAATAGCATGAAAATATAACTAAAGCAACATAATCCAATTCAGCTTCCTTGTATCTATCATCTTCATAAAAATATCCCTATAAAGTGGAGAATTATGTAAAGTCTTCATAGCTTTTCCATATTGCACACTATCAATACCCAATTCATTTAAGGAATTCAAACATTCCATCAATTATGTTGGACTTTTGAGATCTATTCTCTGCAGTGGATGACATTTCACTAAGTTTTTTCTCAAGTAAATCATTATTCCTTTTTTATTGTTCACCAATTATAAGCAAGACCTTTTCTACAATGTTAGAATGCGTCTTCTTTGTCTTCTTATTCTTAGGAGGTTTCTTTCTCTTAGATGGAGAACTTATATCTTGATCTTCTTTTTCATTATACGAGCAATCTTCATCAACATCATTTCTATGTTCCTTTTCTATACTATTCGATGGAGATTTAGTTGATGGATGTACCTGCAAACTAGTTATAATAGTATCTCTAAAAATATGACACGTCTAAAAATTCCTCACATTCTTTTTTCTTGAATCTATAAGCCATTTTATGCACCTATAATGATGAAAAAGAAACACAAGAATAAATATTATATAATAAGATATATCAAAAAACAAAGACATATTTTACCTTAAATAGATTTTCCCAACATTCATTTGTAACATTAACTTCATCAGTAAAGGAGTTGTAACTTATTCTTGTTTCTTTGAGTAAGTTCTTAAAATTCTTCAATATAGCCCTTAATCCATTATACTTATTTTTCAATTAAATATTAGTATACTTCTTATTAAATTTTGTTTAAAGACCTGCCTTAATATTCTTCCAACCATATTTGGAAAAGGTAGTAGTCATTCGATTTCCCTTCTTCACTTCTTCAATCATTAAGGAGATTAAAGTATCATTCCATAAACCATCTTGTTCATTTATTTCCACACAATCATTTGAATCGTTCATATTGTTCAAACCTTCCATCATTAAATGTAATAACTTATAAGTGACATCAATCACAACAATTTCTGCAAAGTATTAAATTCTAAAAATAATATATGCATGATGCATGTCATGCTCATGTAATCACATGTATTTTTAACGATATGAACCATTTAGTTGGTAATTACTCCAATGGCTTTGAATGCATTCTAGTTGTTCTCATTTGACTCCCTGAAGAGAACTCTAACTTAGCAGTCCCTGATTAATATTTACTAAGGTGAGATGTTACAAAACAGGTATTCCATACCTTGATATATCATTTATCCACTATATCACCTCATACATGCTTGATTTTGAAATTATTTTTAGTTTCTAAGCAGTATAGCATCAACCAACTAAAATGAATGTGAATATGGAACTTCTATCAACTTCCTTTAAAGATGTCATCTGCTTCTCATGTATGGAAGCAATTTTGAGTCTATAACATGATCCAAGATGTTTTCCCTATCCTGGTGAATAGTATTATTTCCTAACAAATTTTTGTTTAGCTTTTACATTGAGCAACTTAGAGCATTATGAGCCTATTATTGTGCTCCCTCAAAATTCAACTATTTCCATGCTTAACGTTGGTGACTGGTTTCCATAATTGAAACTAAATATTATGTTGATACATAAGCAAAGACAAAATCAAGGTCTTTCTAATGCATATTCTTAAAAATGGCCAAAAGAATTTTTTAACACTTTAATGTCTCCAAAAGTATTTCCAAAGATTAGTTGCTGCATTGTGATAAAAAGAAGAATTAACAAAACTTCCTTTTAAAAGAAATGTGAAAACGATTAGGCAAAAGGATTAGTATTGAATAATTGTCGAAAACGTGTAAAGAAAAGACATTGAAAGAAAAATGGAAGCAAGTTCAACATGACTATTAATGGTAACTACACACTAAAAGAGGGTAAGGGACTTGCAATAGTAACCTTAACACTCTAAGAGGAAGTCAACACAAAATGGGAAAAGAAGCTATTAGGCGTCAGTTTAGATATGATATTCAAATTCTAATAAGAAATTCAACCATAACATTGAAATGATTATGAATGGGACGTAAAGAAAAATGCAATGTGCCCACTCAAATTTGACAGGATCTTTCAAAAGATAGATTAACAATTGATTAGAAGGATGCTTTAACGTAAACAACTTAAAAGAATATATATCATCATGTTAACAGGAAAACATTATCAAAATGAAGGAAGGATTAAAGAAGATACAGAATGCAAAAAGGAGACCGTATGGTTCTAAGTTCCAAAAGGCACACCCTTCTTTCTATCAATGGTTAGAAAAAAGAAACAAAGAGCAATCGGGGGAGAATGTTATACTGAAGTATATAACTTTTTACTCATTCAACCTGTTCATTCAGGAAGCACTATGCGTACAAAAACAATGAAATTGAAATCAGTTAAAATAGCAAAGTCCACCACTTTAGATTCCAATGGTCACAGTGAATACATTCATAACTCTTTAATAAAAATAGACTTCAATCTGAACTCATAGACAACTCATTCACAAATGGTTTCCTTATTTAGAGAACCAATACAAGTTAAGCTCGCAAAAGATTCACACTTTATTTTGAAGTTTAGGATCTTAAGGATTGTGAGCGAACTTTCATGATCTACTATATATAGAAAAGTAATGGAAAATAATCACAGAGAAGTTGATGAATTAAGCATGCTACTGTAGTATAATTGAAACTAAATTCATAATTCATCAACTTCTCTCTTATTGTTCTTTTCTTTCACTTCTCTTGTGTGCAAGACTTGTTTCAGGAGACGAAGATGACTAGAAGAGAAGGCAGTGAAGGTGTTAGTTTTTTGTTGATTTCTAGTTGCAAAGAAAGCTTTCAATAATTACAAAAACAAACAGGAAATTCTGGATAAAATATAATTGAAGTATAATCTCATCTTTTTATCTACTTTTAATATATAGTTTTTTGTTGCATATATATAGAAGAAAAGGTGTACAAGTGAAAAGAATTTCAAATGTTTTTATATTTCAAAAGTTGTCTTTCCTTTTATTACTTTGGTATCAAAAAAGTGATAAATCAAACTTGTTCTTTACTTTAGCTATCATTTTATTTATTTTTAATTATCATTAACAATTTCTTGCTTGTACTATACTACTATTTGGTATTAACAATCTTTGTTTCGTTATTCGACAAGTTTCATCTGATATTTATATCTTTTGTAATTTTGTAGAAGATGAAAAATTCAAGTGAGATATATATCTTTTGTAATTCTTTAAAGATTTTATTTTAAAGATTTTATAGAAGGAAGAGAACTGTGTGAAAATTTACATGGTTCATAGCATGAACCAATTGATGATAAAGAAACAGTTAAATGAAAAGTAAATAATGCTAAAATTATTATTTAGATTTTTATTTTGTTGAGAAAGAAATTGCTTCAAATTTGAGATCCTTTGGTACTACTAGTATGATTTGAGCTCACATTAAGAAGTCATATTCTCAAACTAACTATACTAGACAATTTTAAAATGATTATCTAATTGCTAAACTCAATTAGGATGATAGAAAGACAAAATTATTTTACCCTCAATTTTAGGGATGATAGATTAAATTCAATATGATATCCTTAAATTTGTTCAGGATTATGCTTTTAAGGAGTTAAAGCAAGATACAAATAAGAGAAGAGTGCTTCAATTTCTTATAAAACTTAGAGCTAAATCTAAAAATGTTATAATCAATCAAGGCTTAACTAATATTGACTTATTTTTGGAAGAACTTTTTCAGAAGAAAACCCAATTTTAGACTTAGGCAAATTTGGATGCTAAAACTAATTCTATTGATTATGCTTTTTTAACTTCTCATGGTATGCCCTAAACAAAATATTCGAATGGAGATTATAGTAAAACTCAAGGCATATTTTACAATAGTATATGTATTGGTCATATACAAGCTCATTGCAAGAGGATAAATGAACGTAATTATTGTAAAAAGAAGGGTATACAATATTTGAATATCAATTATTGGAAAGAATATGCAAAATAACCTACATTTCTTACTTTTAGTTTAAGTAAAGATAAAACTACTAGTGGCTCACATAATACTACCTCGACTCTCACACAAGAGACCATACAAAAAATGATTCAAACAACCATATGATCTCTTCTATCAAGTGTTATTTCATCTATCTTCTGTATTGTTGGTTTATCAAGTAAAACAAACCAATTATCTTGATTGATCAACTCTACAACCTTTAATCAAATATCCAACTAAACACCTCATTTATCAAAACTTTAACCATATATACCAAATAATTTCATAATTGCAACTAACAGAGGAATATTACTCATAAAAGGGTTGAAACATTTTATTTGAATGAATCTCTTCCTCTTTTTAATTCTCTTTATGTCTCAAACTTAACTATCAATTTAATTTCTATTGGTCAATTAGTTGATCAAAAGCGTTAAGTTAAATTTTCTCCTTTTAGTTTTTCTATACAGGACCTTTAATCAGGGAAGTTGATTAGGAAGAGGCATGGGCAATAATGATTATTTCACTTAAACTTGAATGATCCAATCTCTCACAATCATAAGGATAATATGTCTTCTCTTTCAATTTATTTTTATGTTTCTTCTCCAAATAATTTTTTGACTGCTAATAAAAAGTGGTGCCTTTGGTATCGATGCCTGGACATCCTTATATAAGTAAACTCAAAAATATGTTTCAATCTTATGTTCTTCATGATCATTTAGATGTTAACTTTGTTTCTTTAACATTAGATTGTGAAGGTTGTTCTCTTGGCAAGGCTATAAAGTTACCTTTTTCTCCTAATTCCTCAAATATAGATGTAGCTTTTAATTTAATATATGCTAATTTATGGTGTCCATCACCATTTTTGTCTAGGTTAGGATATAGATATTTTATATAATTTATAGATCATTACATATGGTTTACTTGGTTATTTTTTTGGTTTCTAATTTTACTAGTGTGCTAAAGCCTTTATCAATATGATTGAGACACAATTTAGCAAAATCACTAAGGAGGAGAATTTTTTATCTTCTCAACTTACTAATCTTTTTTCAGGAAAAATTCATTTTGCATCAACTATGTTATCCCTAAACTCTAAAGTAAATGGATTTTTGAAAAAAAATTATCAAATCGTTGAAATTACCTAAACTCTCTTACTTAAATCCCATATTCCATATACTTTTTTTTAGAAGTTATTTGTATAGCTGTGTTTTTAATCAATTGACAACTTATGATTACACTTAAACATCACACATCTTGGTCTTATCTATCAAAGAAATTTGGTACAAGAAACCCCCTAAGCAATCTCATCTTATAGTCTTTGGTTGTATTTATTTTGTCCTTCTACCTCTAACTGAAAGATCAAAATTATCTTTCAAAGTATCAAAATGTGTATTTTTTGTTGTAGTGATAAACATAAAGGATATCTTTGATATGATTTTCAGATAAAGAGGATGCAAATTTCTCATCATGTCACTTTCTTTTTTAGATTTTGTATTATTATTTCTCTCATCTGGTGATTCCTACTTACTCTCTTAATAAATCAATCTCCTTTTTTGCCTTCATTTTTGTATAATAATTTTGTGAATGATTCAAAAAGTGATATTTAGGAAATAGTGAATATATTTCAAATTCCTTAATCATAATTCCACAGGTTCACAATCT
Source organism: Erythroxylum longipes (assembly GCA_027563885.1). NCBI lineage: Eukaryota > Viridiplantae > Streptophyta > Magnoliopsida > Malpighiales > Erythroxylaceae > Erythroxylum > Erythroxylum longipes. Next base: position 45,904,452 of record JAOQMS010000180.1, on the reverse strand, counting down.
TTATAATTACCAGCCATACCTTCGCATTCTTCAACACCTTCTCATCACTCAACCCACTCTCTAATATTGGTTAACTTTTAGATTGGTACTGTTATTCTCTAGAATGGTATGATCCTTCTATTGCTTACCTTAGTACTCTTGAATCTATTTTTATATCATCTACCTATAAGTAAGCGGTAAATAATATATGTTGAAAAAGTGTTATGGAAAAAGAAATTTCAGCTTTTGAGACAAATCATATATAATACTTAGTTCTTACACCTAAAAATGTCTCTTTATTGATAGCAAATGGGTTTATACTATTAAACTCAAACCTGATGGTTCTCTTGATAAATATATAGCCAAAATACTGGCTTAAGGATACACAAGGAAGTATAGTATTGATTATGAAGAGACATTTTCTATAGTTACAAAGATGACCACAGTTAGAACTTCATTAATTGTTGCTTCCACTAAATGATGACATTTTGTATCAAATAGACGTCAAAAATGCATTCTTGCGTGGTGATTTAAGAGAAACTGTCTGTATAAAACCTCTACCAGGATATTTTCTTCTTAATCTAAATCTGGTATGTAAACTTTGTAAGTCTTTTTTATTAACTCAAATACACACCTCAAGCATGGTTTGAGAAATTCTCATCTATTATTAAAATACCTGGGTTTCAACAAAGCTCTGATGATAGCTAATTATTTATGTCTCATTCCTCTAATGGTATCATTATCTTTTTATTATATGTCGATGATATGGTTATAACAAGTAGTGATCAGTAAGGTATCGACAAGTTAAAATAATTTATTCAGTCTTCCTTTCATATGAAAGATCTTGAAAAATTAACATATTTTTTTGGTTTAAAAGTTTCTCTATCAGAAGAAGGGGCATATCTCAATTAACAAAGGTGTATTGCATATAACCAATCTTATACCACACTAATTAAGCTCAATATAAAATTAACCAAAGATGTTTGTCCTCCATTACCTAATTCTATTCTATACAGACATCTTGTTGCCAACCTTATATACTTTACAATACTCCACCTAACAATTCATATGTTGTCTAAGTGAGTCAATTTATTTCTGGACCTCATAAATTATATCTCTCGGTCCTTCATCAAATCATTCAATACCTAAAAGATACCATGGGAAGAGGTTTATTATTTTTCTTTCGCTTCTTCTCTACAACTAGTAGCATTTACTAATGGTGATTATGTTGGGTGTCTTGGTCCATGACATTCTACAACTGGTTTGTGTCTTTTTTGATTCAACACCTATTACTTGGAAGTGAAAAAAGCAAGATCGTGTTGCTAAATCCTCAACTGAAGCAAAATAGTGCTTTATATCCTTAGTTAGTTTGTAAATTATTTAGCTTTGTCGACTTCTTTTGAATTTTGGTGTTTCATTTATTCAATCTACATCTCTTTTTATTGATAACATCTGTGTTGCTTGCATAACCACTAATCTTTTTTCATCATGAACATACAAAACATAATGAAGTTGATTGTCATTACATACGAAAACTTATGCAAAAGCAAAACTTTAACTTCATCACATACCTTATCAAGATCAAATTGTATATTTGCTTATCAAATCTATAACATCCACTTGACGCAAGCTCTTGGTTAACAACTTTATGCTTGTTGACACTTATCATCAATTTGAGAAGAGATGTAAGATGCAATATAATTGTATGGTAGCATGTTTCAGCTATAATGAAGCCTTCTCAAGATCAAATTGCATATTTGCTCATCAAATCCATGACCTCCACTTAAAGTAAGCATCCAGTTAACAACTTTATTCTCGTTGACACTTAGCATTAATTTGAGAAGAGATGTAAGATGCAATATAATTTTAGTATAGCATGTTTAAGTTATAATGAAACCTTCTTAAGATCAAATTGGATATTTGCTCATGAAATCCATAACATCCTCTTGAAGTAAGCATTTGGTTAACAACTTTATGATGCATTATTACTTAGCATCAAATTGAAGAAAGATATATGATGTAATACAATTGTAGTACAGAATGTTTCAGCTATAATTTGCCCATGATTATGTATAAATTATAGCTGATTAATAATCTTATTTTATATATATATATATATATACACTTTGTTTTGGCATTTTAATTGGACATACAAAGCTAATTGTTCCAACAGCTGGATACGGAAGTTGTTGAAGTGATGGAGTTGAAGTGGAACTCTTATATTTGAATTCAAGCAGGACTGATTATGGAGCAGATTGTGTTCTTTTTTTAAAATGGATAAAAAGATATGAAGATGGTATTTGAATTTGAATTGAACTCTGAAATATACATATGTGATGATCCTAGTCCAGGTGGCGTGAAAAACAGATCTGGGTATGCTTGTGTTTGTTGGTGTGTGAGTCACGAACTTAAGGTGTAAAAAAAATTAAGAGTGGGCTGCACACACAGGTGGTTTTGTTTTGTTTGCTGTTGGCTGCGTATACTTAGGTGGTTTTGAAGTTTTGGTTGCTGAAAACACAAACATGCAGTGATCCATACATACAGTGAGAAGGTGCATTTTTCTGGTTTGGAGGCAGCACGCGTCATCATCGTTTTGAGTGGGTGTGGTTTGTGTATTTTGGTGCTGTGTCTTTTTCTGGTTTGCAAGCTACACACGTGATTATTTGTTTTGAGTTGGCTGTGTACACTGCGTATCTTCATTTTTCCAGCAAGCAGAAACGCGTTGTGATCTTTATATGCAGTTAGCTTGTGCCGCAGTGGGTGATACATGTTTTTCCTTGGGAACATAGTGATCAATCTCTGTGAAGAAAGTTCATTGTCAGTTTATTTAGAGGAGACAAATCCATAGGGAAGTCTTTGCTAATCTCAAGTATTCTGTTATTTAATTTTCTGTTGATTAAATACTTGTGATATTTTTAATTATTATTACTATGAGTGAGAGTAGTTAGAAAAATCCTCTGACGAGATTAACACGAGTCGCTCGTGTTATTGGGTATGAAATTCTTTCTCCGGAAGTGAGGTTGAGTGATAGTATCAAGGGTTGAGTGGTGTCGGCTTAGTAAAGCCTTGAGTAATTCTATTGTACTTTTATGAAAGTGATTAAGCTGGGTGAGGGCCCCGCAGACATAGGCAAGGAGTGCCAAACTGCGTTACTAAATTTGGTGTTTCTTTATTATTTCGATTTTGATTGTTTTTATTTTGTTGGTGCCAAATAAGTTTACGGAAAGTTTGCGAAATAATTAACCCCCTTCGGTTTTTCAATTGGTATCAGAGCAAGGTCGCCGATTCAGAACTTGGTAGCAAGTTGGTGGAGATTCTAGATTTGCAGACATGGCTATGAGAGAGGCTGCATCAATTACTAGACCACCACTATTGGATGGATCTAATTTCCTAGCATGGAAATCCCGGATGAAAGTCTTCATTCAAGCTCAGGGCACGAGAGCTTGGCATTCGGTAGAATACGGTTGGA
>JAOQMS010000180.1:45885651-45900904 GCA_027563885.1 Erythroxylum longipes | reverse complement strand
AAGTAATAATTTCATATTTGTTTATATATATATATATATATATATATATATATGAAAAGTAAGAATTTCATATTTGTTTACGTCTTAAAATTTTCTCTTTCCTTTGATTATCATAAAATATGAAGGATTTACTTTTTAATAATCCAAATGCTCTTTGAAGATTTCATTATCTTTTCTTTCAATTTATTGAAGGAAGATCAAGTTCTACGTACATTTTGAAGAAAAAATATTCGTAATCAATTACTTCTTTTTTATTCTCATATTACATAATTTAATAAATCTGAAGTAAAAATGCTTCTCTAATGAAATTTTTATAGAACCAGTTACAGTTTTATTAGCCTCCTTCATCTATGAAACATTATAGGAATTGTTGTGCACTCTGGTCATGGGCTTACTAACGCTTTCTCAACTCCTCACCTCTTGCTCTAAGGAGGGACCACTGATGTCGTTAAAAGACTTCTGTTGGTTGTGTCTTCAGAATTAAATACATCAATAGACAAAACTCTTTGCCAAGTATGTAGTCCATTTTCTTGCTGACACCTGTGCTGATGATGGCGCTCCTACAACTACCACTCAGGACCTTTGACATATACCTTTTGACATATACACCAAAAAACTTCTACATTCTACCGGAAATTAACGTCAGTGTTCTTTAAAAGTTATATTGATTGTCCTACTTAAAAGAAGTTGATTTCAAGACTTGAAATTAGTAATCCAATGTAAAGGTTAAATGTCACTAATCCAATTTCAACTTTACTACTTCAATTCCTACTCTGGGATTATAAAAAATATAACAAAAATCAATGGTTCAACTCTATTCCCGCTTGTACCTCAAGCAGTCTCTTGGAAAACCAAAGATTACTCTCCATACGCACAAAGGCAATACAATAGAGAGACTACGATTACTCTCCGTACGCACAAAGGCAATACAATAGAGAGACTATTCATTATCTATGAGTTGGATTGCAAAGGACTCTCGTCAAGACCCAAACCAAGTTTAGTCCTGCCCGCTCCATCAATTATTTACTTTGACTATGGTCTCACACGAAACGTACTATGACCAACACCTTAACATGATAATGTGCACTATAACATAAAAAAATATATACTAAGCAAATGATTCAATTAAGTATGGCCATGAAAAAAGGATTCTTGGCGCTTGAACAACCGTTTCAATGCTTGGATCGTGACATGCAATTACAGAATGCTTTTAAGTCCTAATCCCAACCAAATCTAGTACATTGTATTCTTAATAAACCATACCAGTCATTGATTGGTGACAGTTAGGTGGCCACGCTCTTTCCGAGAGAGAAAACTTCCCGTCTTTACTGCCGGTGGCTTTGACTTTACCGCTCCTTGTATCTAGCAGTAGAAAAAAAAAGGAAACTTTCACCAATAAATGGTGGTTTAGATTATGATCACACGGGGCCGAATTCTATCCTGTGGTGGAACCCTCTATGTTTTCTAACCAAATCCTCTATACGTTGATAGACAAAGATCACAAATCCTATTCCTGAGTCATGGGTAATCATTTTATTTTGTAATTATATCTAATCATATAATTACACTGGATTTTTATATGATTTGATTTTTAGTTTCATGGCGTTATTAATAAATGATTTAACAATATAATCAAATATAATGATTTTTTGCTAGAATATAAGTAAAAGTTTGTGTATATGTATATAAGCCTAGTAAATTACTTCTCTATCGCCAATTATTTTTTAGATAAAACTTAATTTAAGCTTGTATGTGTTCAGTTTATTTAGGTCAAATTATACAAAATTTAATAATTTTAAAATTAAAAGAAAATCATAGGTGGGGCCTCGCCACTGGCTAATATGTGTAGGGCTCTGATGGTTTAGGATTTCAGTGTATAGATTGCTTGCAAGATTGGGATGTGTAAAGGATTCTATTTGGTACGGCCCACAAGAAGATACCTTCCTTGTCTAATTACGAAGTGAATATATATATATATATATATTTATAACATTGTGTTGATGACAATGCTAAAGTAACCCAAGATTCCAACCTTAATCGGACATCCCCTTCTTTCTTGCTTACTTACCCCGCAGAAAACCATCTTCCATTCCACTCTGGTAATTTGGAAAGCCTGCCTACTTCTCTAAATTACAAGAGATGTAGTAGCCCTTTGGTGTCCAAAGCCCATCAACGGATGATGTCACAAAACTGTGTGTATGATTTCCTACATTTAATGCCCAGGCATCACATAGACCTCGCCAACTAAACGACAGAAGATAAAGGAGACAATGGAGTGGTGGATACCGGAGCCCATGATGTAATGACTGCGTTGCACAAACTTATAGGAGCCTAGCCTTAGGTCCTTGATATTTGTCAGCATATACACGAGCACTGACTTTCAGTTATCCTCATTTAGCGGTTGTTCAAATGGTCTGAATTTTAGTTAGGAATCGTCAGAATTTATTTAATACATGTCTAAACGATGTCAGGTGTTAAAAGGAAAAACGGAAAGGAAATAGATAAATGCTTTATTGAAGAAAGAATCTCTCGTGATTTTTTTTAGTTTAGAATAACCGATAAAGTTATTTTTTATAATTATAAAATTATAAGATTAAATTACAAAAATAATTTCTTTGAAAAAATTTAAAAAAAAGTTGTATACATTATAAGCATCAACAACATTGGAAAATCCTATCTGGTGGGTGGAGATTGGGTGGAAGGTGATCCATGACTTTTGAGTGTATTTACAGGTCAACAAAATATGAGATTGAATCCAATTCTTGATCTTCTATCAACTACTAAACGAGAACAGATGCTTTGCTTGAACGCACCAAAATTTTATAAAAAGGCTTTCATAAACCACATCCAGTTAATGTAAAGGTGTCCTTTTTAACCAACAAGGAACAAAAGCCAAATGCAAAACAAACAAACTATTTCTCCTCAAGATCCCTTGCCTGAAGTGCAGTGTAAGCCAACAAACATTACCAAATCACCTCTGTCCTTCTCCCCACGGTTCTCTTTCTCTCCCACTTAAATAAACAAAGAAGCTTTTATATCAATGGCGTGAAGTAACACCAACACCCTTGCGTGCCCCAAACCATCGAAAGGCAACAAGTAAAACCCATATCAAAAATTTTGTCTTTTGTCATTAAATCTCCTTAATGGTCACCCAGTACTGTTGTAGTGCAGTAGAGAATTGAAAAGGTGAGGAAAGAAACGAAAGGTTAGTTTTTGGATATTGGGTTATGGTTTTTATGAGTGGAGATAGTTCAGAAAACAGTAAACCTGGGAAAGGCAGGAGAATATCGGTTGTTGGATTGCATCCATGAAATCACTACGGCTCTGGCTTTCACTAGGATGACCGATTCTTCTGCTTATAGAGTTGAAACGACGTCTCGTCTCGCTCAATGGAGGATAGACAACCTTGCTTCTTGCACCTACCGGAAGTCCGATCCTTTCAAGATCGGCAATTGGAATTGGTTAGACAACTTGCTTCTCAGCCTTTTTGTGTTTTGGGTGTTTTTGGGTTATCGGTGAAGAAGAATGTTACGTTTGCTCATTGTTGTAATGCTAACAAATTCGCTATTTCTGCTGATTAGTTCTAATAAGTATGTTAAAGATTTCTTACCATTATCATATACAAATTTAGTTTCTAGTAATTGTATTTGAGTTTGCACTGTTTGTTTATCTCTAAACGATTTTGACTTTGATGAAAGTGGAAATTTGGATATAGATGTCCGAGGAATGTATAATTATGAGGTGGGATTATGAGATTTCGCTTAGTATATAATTGGCTGCAGAGGATGGGAGAAATGGTCCATACCTGAGATTGGATGTGGATAATAATTTGGTGCTATCCTGTACGTGAGATACTTTATCTGCTGCCAGATATGGTTTCTAGAAAAGTGAAAAATGAAGTACAAACTTGAAGGCCTTTTATCTAGTGATCCGTTTCTTGCTTCGTTTATTCCTTCTTTTGGCCTATTCTGAATTAATATTTGTTTTTATTGGACTTTAGGCATTTGTCTGTGGAGAAGAACCGGGTGTTATTTGTTAAATTATATCCAGAAATATCAAATCTAACCCGAGAAAATCCCCCAATTGCATCATTCATTATTCGAGTTATCTGTTCTGCTGGAGATCGGAAGACCTTTACTCATCCAGGTACTTAAACATCTAAAGAACCTAACTTTGATGTCTATGTTCTGCCAAGATACTTGATCATCATTCATCATTCGAGTTATTTTCAAGAACTATATATACACACATATGGAAATTCTCCATTTAGCATCTCAGGGTTAGCTTAGGTGATTATATCCAATATCTAAATTAGCAAACTAGACGCTCAGCTAAATTTTTATTGACACTTATATTCCTCCCACATGGAGAAATTTTGTACTGGAAATTGATACTATCTCCTTTAGTCCATGAGTAAATGTTTGAAACCTCATGAAATGGTGGATGGGGACTGTATACCTTATTTCTTACTTCATGAGCTGGATGTTTGGGTGGCTGTTTCTATCCTTTGTTTTATGACAAGTGGTTACGTCTGTGATTAACGAGCAGAGATAACAGACAAGCAACTCAAAACGATCGAGGACTTTGTTTGGGCTATTGAGGTTCCATCGACAGGAAAATTCATCATTGACGTTGAGTTCCTTGATTTGAAGACATCATCTAAAGACGTATGTAGTTGCTTGGTTTATCCACTTTATTCTTATTTGATATAAACGAGTTCCTTAGACTCGCAATACTTTTCAGTCGAATTCTTCAGCTCAGCTCCCATTATAGTAATAGTTGTGCTAAACACTGTTATCTTACCTATCTATTTATTTTTTCTGACGAGTTCTAGTGGATACTTCATCTGTTACTTGACTGAAGAAACTTTCTATGTATAGGGTGGAGAGCCTTCCTCCATCTGGGCTCAGGGATTTGCAGAAAATCGATCTAATGCAACAGCTCTTGCATGCCTTTGTCGAATGTTGACAGAAAGCATCCACACTGATATTACCATAAATGCTTCTGATGGAAGCGTTGGAGCTCATCGTGCCATTCTTGCTGCAAGATCACCTGTTTTCTGCAGCATGTTTGCTCATGACCTGAAAGAGAAAGAGCTGTCAACTATAAATATTGCTGACATGTCAATTGAAGCTTGCCAGGCGTTTCTTAAGTATATTTATGGAAATATCCAACATGAAGAATTTCTGGTCCACCGTCTAGCACTTCTACGTGCAGCTGATAAGTATGACATCACTGACCTGAAAGAGGCATGCCATGACAGTCTTCTTGAAGACATAGATGCAAAAAACGTGCTTGAGAGGTTGCAGAGTGCATCTTTATATCAATTGCCAAAACTGAAGGTCAGCTGCATGCGGTATCTTGTGAAGTTTGGTAAGATATTTGATATTCGAGATGATTTTAGCTCCTTCATGCAATGTGCCGATAGGGATCTAATTGCTGAAATCTTCCACGAAGTTCTAAATGCCTGGAAAGGATTCTGATTCTGCTGGTAACAAGAGTAGAGGAAGGAAGTCTATTATTGTAAATTCCATATGAGGAGGTGAAACAATGTTTCGTTTTCTAGATTGGTTTCCATTACTGATTCTTTGTTCAGAGGGAATTTGTTGATGCCTTAATGTAAATAGGTATTGGATTTCTGAACCGAGGCCATACCATCATTGTTACATGGGCAGTATATTTGTGAACATTATGATTTGAATGAAGATATTTCGGAAACACTATGACGATGACATTTTGTTTGGGTATATTATTTGCTCGTATCTCTTAAGAGTATTCTAGCAAGTCACTCTGGTTGAGAATAATAAAACATTCCAACAGCAAACAGCAAGAACAATTATCAATAACTAGCCACAATGGTGACATAATCTCGAACAGCAAACTTCACTACCTTAATTCTCAGAAATAATAATCTTCTCTACCTTAATTCTCAGAAGTTCTGCCTAGAAGACATGACAAGGATAATATTATATGTACAACAATTAATCGTACAAACATGTCTCCTGCAAATAACCATTTGTATTCAAAAGAGAAGTATGTTCCTCTTATATGCATTTAGAATGCAGTTCCTAGACCTGAAGGGAGTGAGTATGATCCCAAGATAAGAGTCATTAAAGAGTGAAAACTGAAAAGCAAGCCAAGTAACAACATGGTTTATCGTAGGCAAGGATGCTGCGGGGACAAGTCAAGTATGCATCAGATTAAGGAACAGACCAACGAGGATTTGAAGAATTGTGGCTGCTAGTGAGGAGCTTCTGTTCAATGCCTGAAATCTCAAATGCATCCTCTGCTCGCCACTTGAGGTTACTGCAAAACAAACTCCTACTGGCCCTATAGATTGCCATGTAACTAAGGTTTATAAACATGAATTGTTGGATTTGTGATATTATAAAAAATTGACACTCTACCGCTCTGTTTTTTAGGGAAGCACGTATTTTCTTCTAAGTAATGGAACAGCAGTACTGCACTTGATGAAAACTAGATCCTGTATGATTTTTAAATCGTATCATCAAGGTCTCTCTGGCAACAAGTTCATCAAGGTTCCGAGAACATGTAATCGACGTAAACAATAGCTGATGAAGAGACTTCTGTCATAGTTACCAACTGGAAGGTGCCATTAGGGAACACAGTGCCAAAATTATCTGCCATTAATACGAGTCGGGCATAAAGCTCCAAAATTATCTTTTTCCTTACTCATGCAAGGATCTTCTCTAATGCCCTTACCAATGAAATCGAAGCAAAACCAACGAGGAAAATAGGGGCAATAAATGCATTCTGGAAAGCAAGATCAAACAATATAAGGTATGTAAACTTACCTCTCCTCCGGAAGAACTCCTTTCAGATATCTGAATACGTTAAGGTTAAAGAAATCTTATGATGTCAAATACGATAGAGGACTAAAGAACAAGAAATGTTTCGGCAGATAGTACGTGCATCAAAGGTGTGAGACAAAGTTGGCCATTTGCCAGGTAGGTAGGAGGAATATAAAGAGAATATTACGAGGATCGTTTCTCGTCTGATTTAGTCCAACAGCCAAAGTAGCTACCTACGAACATGTCTCACTCATTCTCACCCCGACGTAGGACCAGCCATGCCTAGGACTACCATCACCGATCCTATGTTAATGTACAATCATATCAAGTGCTTCCAACTTTCTACTAGACTTGAAAGAAATATCCCACTAGAAGATAATGAATTTCGTTCCAATTTTGTTGTGTTAAGATAATTGAAATTGTCGGCTTAAAAGTATATATCTTGAACTTAAATATTTATAACAAAATTGAAATTTAATATTTTCAAAACATTTTAAAAGGGTCCTAAGCGAATTAAAAATTTAACGAGAATAATTCTCTATTAATTAAATATCATATCAAGATTAATGTGACATTATTTTTTATTTTTTAATAACAGAGCATATTCAACTATTACATGATAAGTTCGATCAATTGTTAAAAATTTATAAAACTGGGTCTCCCTATCACATGATAAGTGAGACTCACTGCTAAAAATACATAAAAGTAAGTTCTGTTGTTACATGATACTGAAGTTTACTTTTTAATTAATGTAAAAATTAATTACGAAATCATAGGCGTCACGGTTTATTTTAAATATAAAAATAATATCATGTCAATATTAACGTAGCATTTAGTTGATGAAGAATTAAGTTTGTTAAAATTTTAATTTATTTGAATTTGTTTAAAATGTTTTGAAAAGTTAGAATTAATTTGAATGCTTTAAAATGTCACTATTTAAATTGTATTTTATTGTAAACTACACTCTACCGCGATGGATGAAGTACCAAACTATCACACATAAGTTCTTGATAGAAGACACACCAACCATAGTTATGGTACAACATGAGTTCTTTGCTGATCTTGACAAGTCTATCTGCTCCAAAGTTAAGTTCTCTGATGACAATGGGGAAGGATGAATTTTAATCCAACAGAAGAATAAAGATCATAGTTATATTTCAGATATTTTCTATATACCAGACATGAAGAGCAATTTGTTGAGCATGGGACAGTTATTGGAAAAAAGGTATGAAGTTTCTTGATACAATAGTGACTTTAGGACCTAACAGAAGAAATAGGACCATCTTGGACATCTTAATGAGTACGTTAAATGACAGGGATGCCCAATGATCTTTTTATGTGGCAAAGGGTTCAAGTTAGTTAGATTTCTTATTGGTCATATGAGGTTGCATCCTTAAATTGGTGGCGCTTTAAGAGGAGTGAAATCTTGAAGGACTTGCGCTGCACTTGTAGAATCTTCTTGAATCTTATGATTAAAAAAAAAATCAAGAAGAAAGAGGTGCCCTATGTTTTACACTTTGTTTTCCAGTTTGAATGAGGCCACCTTTAGTCTTGAATCAAAGCAAAGACATTTGGACTTGACTATCGACTTGATATCATTCATTCTTTATATAGGACTAGCAAATATAGACTAATCTATATTATGCCCACTTAACTTAAAATTAAACACTATTACATCAATTAATATATTCTAGTCCAAAATTTTAAGGGGAAAAAAAGAATCGTGAGATTGAAGTGTAAATTTTGTTAATAAAAATATCGTAGTCGAATTATTTCGAATGAATTAATAAAATAAGTAAGTTTCAATAAGAAATTTTTAATTTTTGTAGTTATAGTAAAAATGAATAAAAAATAGATAGTTGAATGGACTAAAAAGATAAATAGATGAGATATCTTAGCAAATATTGTGAAATTTATATGGTAGAAAAGATGCAATAGTTTAGTAAAGTTTATAAGAAAAGTTCTAAACGACATAAATTTTTCAAAATTATAATTTTAAAAAAGGTATACGAACATAAGGCATAACATATTATTTTATGATTGGCTAAATATGTATCAATCAATATTGTTAATTTTTTAAATTTATGGGAATAAACTAAAATTTGTTAATAAGGATAAAATTTTAGGGGAGACTATAAGTAAAAGTATAAGATTGAAAACATTTAAAATGAATTAGTAAAATTAGTTAATAAAAATTACGAATGAAAAAATAAATAAATTTTTTAAATGTATAGTGTAATGTAGCTAAGAATAGATGTTTAACATGAAATGAATATCGAATTTATATTTGTGACCTTTCAATTCGTGAGAGAATGGAAAGTGGAGTGAGTGTCTATCACACTTCCTAAAGGTCTTTCAGTTAATGTACATGTTAATTATGGTATGCATGTGAAAGATATTTTGTTCATGAATTATTATGAGTTTGAAAATCTTAGGTTGTGTTTATTGAATTTATTTTTGACATCTTTAATTGAGAAAATAATTTATTGTTATTATTACTTCTTCTTTTTGTTGGGATATTCTTCAAGATGGAGAATGAAATTGTAATGTTAGAATAATATAAAGTTGACGGAATAATAAAAGCAAATGGATTAATCATAGTTGCTTCATGATTTTAGCTATTAGAGACTTTTAGAGATAAGTTTAATCGTTGAGGCCGCGATAATGCAACAAATTGGAAGGTAAATGATAGACCTGTTAGAAGTGGACAGTAGGCAGACATTAGGGTAAATAAGCTATATACAAAGTGGTTGATGGTTGGACAACATCAAAGGCTATTATAGCATCAATCATATTTGCCTTTCGTCGGGGTACCACATATTTTGATATTTATGCATATAACAAGGACCATTACAAAAATAAATAAAATTCTCCAAGATTGTATCTATTAATCTATGTCATCTATTAATGAAATAGCAGCAAACTCAGCCGTTTTAATTTGGTATTGTACTTACACTATATCAAATCACTTCCGGCTGCTTACCTTCAACTTCCTAGCATGAGAAGACAAAAACATAAGCTATCATCCAGAGGACAGTTTTAAAAAAAAGTCATTCCATCAGCAAAGCTTTCTGACCAGAATGCGCAAGATGAATTAGCATACGTAGCAAATAAACCAACCTATCAACCCACCTATCTATCTTTTGGAGTATATCCAGAAGGCAGTGGTTGATATTTCACTTCAGTTGTGTCCATATCATTTGACTCTGGCAAGTTGCCATTGCATTTTAAATTTAAGGCCCCTTGATTCATCTTTCGAACCTCCTCTTTAGTATAAATGAAAATCTTACAAACCATGTCAACAAATTCTCTATAATGTAGATCAAAATAATCCAGCATTCATGCAAAGTAGTGAATTTACAAGTCAATAAAAGCTCAAATAGAACTAATTGGCAAATAAATGAAAGAATGCAATAATCCTTATAGCCAAGGATCATCTCCGACAAGCATCATATCACCCTCATCATCAGTGTACAAAATCTGTCAATTCTTTGTGGACACCATTAGTTCACCACAAATTCAAACAATCTATCCAATTCCTTAGTCAACTCATCATAGTTGTTGAACTTTGTTAGGTCAACTGACCTACCAAGTGCTATTCCCTGCTTATGAACCTGCTCATACCACGAACAGAAAACAAGTTTTTACAATTCATGGGTGCTAGCTGTAACCTCTTACCATTTTGACAAAAGAAACTACCTTAATACAACTCCTCGTAGAAACATTTTGAGCTTTTCCCTGAGCATCTCTTGTGCGTTGATTAGCAGAAACAAAATGTTTCTCATGTTCAATATTGTCAACCATTTGGGAACCCCTGGATTGTTCTGACTTGTGATTATATTCAATTAGGCATTTTTGGTGACTTGAGGAATGCGTATGAACGATTGGCTTGTTGCACATATTTCTAATAGGCCCTAGTGTCAAAGGACTGTTGATGAGAGGAATGCCAAAGAGTTTGCAACTTCCATCCATAAATTTTCCATTCTCATGCCCTTGCACCAGTGCTGGCTTCTTCCCTCAATCTCTTGAATGATCGTGATTAACAAAATGAGATGATGATGGGGGAGGCATCAACCAATTTCCATTGAATATATCAACTCTACCAACACAAAGTGGGGGGTATTCATTGAACACATTGTATTTAGTATTATTCCACAGTTGACCATTTATATCCCTATAGTTTACTGGTAAATTTTCATTAGATTCTGTCAACTTGAGTGATAAGCTTGAAGGCATTAACGACCATTGGTTGGCAAGCAACTTAAACTTCCCATCCTGATCTTGTACATGTCTTCTTGCTGGATTAACAGTTGCTATTGTTTGATCTACAAGTGGTGCAAAAATCCATGGGAGAAATTGGAGCTTGCTCTAAAGCCCGACAGCAGATCTATATCAGTTAATTCATGCCTACCAGAAAGCAGCCTATTATCTGAACCATACCTTTTCGATGCAGAAACTGTGTCAACGTTTTCATCACCAACTAAAGGTGACCAAATAATAGAATTTTCAATATTATCAAACTTGTTACTCTCAGCAAAGTTGCCTCTCAAGATCCTGGAAAACCCACTTACTGGTGGAGGGACCACGGTCACGTTGGACGAGCCTAAAGCTCCAGTCAAGAAAACTTAGCCTACTTAATGCATATGGAACTTGTAGGAAAATGCATATAAAAAAATTGCATGACCATTACCTTCTCTAGTTAGAACAAATGAGTCGGAGGATGAAGGCATCATGCTTGATCGGGGTCTATTTGGCATGGGCATTGGAAAGGGATTTAGTGCAAGAGGAGCCACTGTAGTTTCTATTTTCCAGGGCGACACCCTCTCTGGACGAGGTATGCTGCATGTTTCATCCCACCTCACCTAAATACCAAAGAAAGTAATATGACATTTTAGCTGTCAAAATGGATGTAATGCAGTAAATCATTAAGTACTACCTTCAGGCATCTCCATTTGGACTGTTGCCATATGTTGGCATCATCATCTTCAATTCTGACAATAGTGCCATTAAATCTTTACCAAACAAAATTGGTGGAAAAAATAATGCAACTAATAAATTTAATAAGCGGTTTATTTATAGACAACTTTGAACTTTTGTAGTTGAAGTAATTAGTACCTCTGTTCTGGAGCTTCTTCACCTTCAAATCTCATTTTGAACTTCATACCTATAGAATAAGTAATATTCATGGACTCCATGTACTGGTCAAAAGGAATTATAAACTCAGCCGGGCTTATTCTGTACCAAAACACCGAAAGAGGAACATGAATGCCACGTTAACAAAAAGTCAACAATAAGCCCGCTACAGTAGTGATCTTTCTTTAGGCGCGAAGGTGACCTTACGATTGAACTTGAGATAACAGACTCGCAAACTTTAGGTCAAATTGCTAACCATATTAGGAAGTTAAAATAGAAATTTGACAAGATACCTAGGCTTATAGTATACTGTAAACATCGTTCTTGTCGAAATGGCGTGTCATGCTATGGCAAGCACGCCAAGATGCATACTGTGATTGGATATGATAGGTGACAATACATTACCCTGCTGCTTCATCAATCTTCTGACACCAACTTTAAGTTCTCCATTTCCCCTCTAAAAGTCGAATCCCATAGTAAAATATTAGTGATGGATAAGTAACAAGTAACCTAAAAAATGAGCAAAAACAGTATTGCAACCTAAAAAATGAGCAAAAACAGTATTGCAAGAACCATCAACCTTAAAAATATAAAGACATCACCAGCAACAAGTCGTTTACGAGTTACAAATAGACTCCAACCACTTTGAATCAAGTGCCTTCCAGGTTGATCTGGCATCAACATTAGGATATGAATTCAGTACCAAATAATATATGCACATGAAGAATCTCGTCTAGTACGTATGCACAAATAATGAAGCAGGCAAGCCAAAACATAAGGTTCATTACCCCGAACTATGTGACAAAACTGCCACTCATTGCCATACAAATCCTTGGCAATCAATTCCTATGTTGAAGGTTGCCTTGACATATCCTGCGATGGATTATAAACCCAATTACACTTTAGAACCAGTTATTAATTTGAAAAAACAAACAAACAATGAGTGAATAATTATCATAAGTGCATTTGACTAACCAACGGGGGCAAACACTCGTCACCGTGTCGTTTAAGAACCACCAATCCACTGTGAGTACTGGCATCTGAGGCGGTTAGAGTCTTGCAAAATGAGTGTACGTGAAACTTCGATGGAGAAGGTGGGGGAGGTTCTTTTTCCACTACATTCTCATATTGCTGACATTATAAGACAACTATATAATAAGAATAATTTGGCTCCGAAGTCTCAACCGTGCATCATATACCATAAAACATAACACAGTGAGTACTTACGTTAGCCTCAGGGAGTAACGTGACTTGAGCAAAGACCTCATCCGTATCTAGCTCAACCTATCATTTATTATTACATGATAAGGAAAAAATGACATTACAAAACCTAAAACAAACTTGGAAATCAATACCCTAAGTGGAGACCAATAATTTAAACGTCAAAGCTACTAATCACGCACTTTCAGAAGAACGTTGATCACACGACATAAGATCTTTGACGAAAGGTTATAAACCGGCATTTGCCTGTCAGCTGACTGGTTAGTGGACGCCTCCACCTGATCCATACATTAATAACCAATGATTTAGTCTCATAAGTAAAACGAAAACTCAATAATAAACACGCAAACCAAATTTTTGCAAATAGCTTATAACAAAGTTGACACTAAACAAATGATAATCAAAAAAATTATATAAAGCGGACCTGTTCAATATGTCCTTGAGGGAAATAGAAGACGCGCTTATTTTTCAAGGAATGGTTACCAAAGGACCAGCACAAGCATGCCACAATTCGCGATAAAGAGCTGCTTCGATGTCTGAACCACACGCGCATTCATAAGACCATAATCAAATCACCAAACAACACCGAATTTAACCACAATTCATCTCAATACACCTGAAAACACAAACAAACCATGGACAAAGTTTACCTTTAGTGCAAGGAGAGTTCGTAGAATGACATCGTTGCATGCCCATATCACTCCTTGGGTCGTTTAGTTCGCTGTTACCAGACAAAAAGCTATCTCCTCTAACAGTAGTGAAGGCATTAAGCCGTTGTTCTCTGAGGTCTCCGTCACTATTCTACTACAAGTTCTCTACTACACCACTAGCATGGGTCTGCACGATGTGCTCAAATAAAAGTGGAGTAATGAAGAAACAAATAAGATAAGATAATCTTATTTGAATATTTCTCAATTTATATTTAATCAGTGTTCTTCTATGTATTCTTCGCTGAATCAATGCAGCTCCGGAGTTCACGGAGATTACATTGAATTAGGGTCAGATAAGAGGATCTTAAGGGGTTGTTGAGGTTTGAACTGTGGGTAGGAATTTGAAAAGGGTTGAGATAAGAGCAAAAAGAGAGTGAAGATGTGTCAAAAAGAGAAGATTTGAAGGACACCCACTTTCCTAAATTTGTGCAAGACTTATGACAATAATAGTTTCTGGAGGGTCTAGCTTTCCAAAATATTTCATTAAGAAAAGCTATTCGACCTAAGGACATACATCTGTGTCAGAAGTACTGTTAACAATAATTGACAGTATCAACAATTATTCAAAGGACCTTATGTCTGAAAATTGTAAATTGCTGATAAATGGTATAGACTACAGATCTCCAAATTTTGCTAGACCTTCAGGCAATTCTTGTGTATAATTAAGATTATAAAATTCCTTCGATTGAAAATTGTAAAGATACCTTGAAAAAAATTGACGATTTGAATTGCATGTTGTTGGTCCCTTCATATTGTGATAAGACTGACGCTAAAACCTGAGAATATGTTCCTTTAATCATTTAACCTATTATAGCCTTATTATACAACTTGTTCTTGTACGTTATCATTCAAAGGTGATGGAAGAATTTGAAGATGAGGTGACAACATACTATAGGACATGTATGAAAAGTTATAAAGCATTAGACAAAGTAAAAATGGAGACATAAGTTTGTCTTTTATGTGATTAATGAAGGACACACTGAAGGTGGGTTAAGTCTTGCTTTTGTTCTCCTAGGTCTCTTAGTGAACAAGATGTAATTTATTTTTCTAGACATCATTATTTATTAATAGGGTAGTTATCTCATCTGAACTGGAACATTATCAATTCCTCTAGCATCAACTTCATAAGCATTATGTAGTTACAATTTAGTCAAATTATCCCAACAAACAACATTTTGGTAAAAAATGATAGTAATTTTGTAACATCCCATCACCGATGGGAAATAGTAATTTTGAGTGGCCCATGGGCATTTAGAAATGCCTTTACATAATCGTGCATCATCTAGCATCCGCATACATATGAATAGTGAATTTTGCACATGCAAATGACTGTACATGCATTCATGACATTTCCCGGTATAATTGTGAATAAATGTG
>JAOQMS010000180.1:45875333-45885551 GCA_027563885.1 Erythroxylum longipes | reverse complement strand
GTTGATTGTATCGTTATATTTGAAAATGGTTGTAAAATAAAATGGGCCGATTTAGTTATCAACTTTCTGTACTTATTAGTTTAAAAAAAATTTATACCGATTTCTGAGTGCTCTAACATGTCACCCTTGCTGGGCACAAACTCGGATATCACCATCAATGTCGAGTTCGGGTCTAGCGGGAGTGGGGTGTTACAAATTTTTAGACAATTTGGTTTAAAGAAAGAAAAGTAGCCAAGATTATCCTTATTTGTTGCTTTTAATTTGGGCTTAATAGACCATAAAAGTAGGAGGGGATCTAAACTAGAAATCAAGCAACTAAATCAAAATTTTTGAGAGAGACATTTACACTGAAAACAAATTCTTTGTACTAAAATTGAAGCCAACTCTTTTGTTCGACTCTTGTGGGTCCTCTACATTGGATTACCCTCTTTCCTATAACGGGAAAAAGCAAATAGGTGGATCCTTAGTCCTTTTTATCTATATTTTGCTGTGATTAAAGTTCTCCAGTAGTTTAGCCTTTGTCTGAAAATAAATGTGTAATAATTAAATAATACTATATAAAATCAGTTGAAAATAGAAAAATTAATACATTAAATGTTCAATGAAGTAATAATAAAAATCTGAATTATGTATAAATTTTTAAAATATGAATTATAAAGCCGAATTTGTTTTCTATGTTAAGTAATTTGTTCAAATAATACTTATGATAAAGTTAAATTATATCTATTAAATAAATTACATATTAATTAGATATTCATTTAAATTATATCTGTACAATAATAATTTCAAAGGATGCAGGCAAAAATGACCTGTAGTGGTCTTATCAATTAATTATTTTTTCTATTTTTCCTACAATAATTGTGACAATTATTCAGTAACACGGAACAAAAATATGAGAAGTCAAGTTACCCATATGACGTCACATCCACTAATTACAGAATTGTTTTCCATGTGAAATTATTATGAAAAGCAACTTTTTTTTGTCTGTACAATAATAATATGAAAGGACGCATGCAAGAATGACCTGTAGTGGTCTTATCAATCAATTATTGCATTATTCAATGACAACTGTTTTCTATGTGAAATTATTATGAAAAGCAACATTTTTTTGTCTGTATAATAATAATATTAAAGGACGCATACAAAATTGACCTGTAGTGATCTTATCAATCAATTGTTGTTTCTGATTATTCCAATTATTGTTTCTGATTATTCAATGACATGGAACAAAAATATGAGAAGTCAAGTTACGACGTCACATCCACTAATTACGAAATTGTGAATGTGAAATTATTGACAGATTCAGCAAAATAGTGAAACCCACATAACATAGAATTTATAGAAAACTTTGATCTTACTTTTTCTGCTTATTTTCTTAACAAGTTGGCGTGATAGGATCAAATTTTGGCTAAAATATGATTCTCAAACTAATACTGATACAAATTAATATGGCATTCTTACTTATGCTCAATAGTGATGAAACATCTACATTTTATTTTCGTACAATTAGCGTGCCAAAGAAAGCAACATTTGTCAAGTAGCAATAAAGCAGTGGGTCAGTATCTATTCGTAAAAGAATTCTAGGCATCAAAGTAGGCTTATATGATCAATAACAAGAGGATATCTTTCTCAACGTGGCATCAAATAATTCTCAAAACCAAATGGGACCAGCTGAAGAAGAATAGAAGGAGATTAGAATAAATGATCATTGATTAAATCCAAAAACAGTAAAAGCAACTACTCTATTACAAATCCTA
Source organism: Erythroxylum longipes (assembly GCA_027563885.1). Lineage (NCBI taxonomy): Eukaryota > Viridiplantae > Streptophyta > Magnoliopsida > Malpighiales > Erythroxylaceae > Erythroxylum > Erythroxylum longipes. The sequence continues at coordinate 45,883,794 of JAOQMS010000180.1, read as the reverse complement.
CCCTCAAATGGACAGTAGGATGAAGCCAAAGCTTGAGAAATCAAATTCTCCACACATACAACGTCCTCTTCATCAGAGTGACCACTTTTTCAAAGTTAAATCCTAATTTCTACACCTCCTGTTAAAGAAGTCGCTAGAATTAAAATAATTCAGCAACATTTGTCAAGTAGTAATAAAGAAGTAGGTCCACTATCTATTCGTAAAAGAAGTCTAGGCATTGTGAAACGTCCACCGATTTTGCTTCGCTCTTTAATCTGTACAGCAGTAGAAATATTTGTTCTTTGTGCCAAGAGCATTGAGAGCAGCAAGTGGAAGGGGCACATATAATGAATATTTGGAAACCAGAAACAGAAATAAGACAAATACGCATTATGAGAGTAAACAAGATATACAGAAGTATACTTTGAATATGAAGTGAGCCAGTTTATAGAAGGAAAGTGTTTCCTCTGGGCAAGTTTCTTGTCCAGCCCCCAAAAGACCTACAAAATCAAAACAACAATATGTTATCATCATATATTAACTTGCCTAATGAAAAGGACTACCGTCTATCAGGGTTAAATCACAATTGCACTTGATCATCATGTTTTCCATTCATAACATCCTAAAAAATGTCCGATGTTACCTGGACAATGCTAAGGGTAGCAGATATGACGAGATGTAACAAATCTCCTCCACGAGGAGAAATAGCACCAAAAATGGTAATACTGCCAGTACGCTCTGGCCCACCAAGACATTTGACCTTCCCAGCTCGTTCATAAAATGAGGCTAAACGTGCCGCCAAATAAGTAGGGTAACCATTATCTGCAGGCATTTCAGCCTGTAATAGAAATTAAGACATAGAATCAAAAGTTAGCATAAACTAATTTAAATGTGCAACAACAATAGAAAATTTTTTACACCCAATTCAATAATTGCTCATTCACTTGAGGTAAGAAACTTAATAAAATAAAACAATAGTGTAACATTATATAACAATACTTACACAGCAGCATAACATACAGAGACAAAACCATTGGAATACTTGCACAAAACTAACAGATACAACAAGCTTCTAAAGATGTTTTTCTTATTGCCTATTTCATTAATCAAGTCAATGTTAAATGATCAAAACAGAACTATCTATTAAAAGTGTAGATAATAGGATAAATTGTAAATAAGCTACATAAGAGAGGAGCAAACCAGTCATCCCGAAATTTCACGAAGAGCTTCAGCCCAACGAGAAGTTGAATCTGCCATCATGCTAACATTATATCCCATATTTTAGAAATATTCAGCTATGGTGATTCCTGCAAACCACACATCCACACATCAAATTAAGAAACATCAACTTGCAATGTCTAAGAATTGACATCATGACACAAAGACAAAGGAAAAGCAAAAACAAAAGTACCTATTTTTTTTGGCTCACCAGCCATGCCATTTGCAACCACGACTGGTCCTGATACCTGCCCAAACCCATAAAATCACTACAAATGCATCAATAAATGTGCAGTAGTCCTTAATATTTTCGCACATCTAGAAAGGTGATGCACGTGAGTAGACAAGCATGCTCATGGAAGAGCAACCATCCAACAAATCCTCCACTCCCACCTGAAAGGATCCAAAAGAAATTGATTAAAATAGAAAAGGAGAACAAAACACGTGGATGCTGAGACACAACAATTCGGCAAGTCTCTTCATTGTAATCCTTGAGTAGTACTTTGAGGCAACAAGGATATTCTGAAAAGTGCCAAAGAGTGTCTGAAATTATATTTCAAAGTTATGTCAGTTAGAAAAATGAGGGGATTTTTGTGTTTGGGAAAAATATTACATGTTCAATTATTCTCGGCCTTAAATCCTCAGCTGCTTTGTCACCTAAAGCTCATCCTTGTACATATTCCAAAGACATGTCCACTGAATGACCTCCATTGTCACAAACTGCTTCAACAGCAATCTATTCAAGAAAAATGCATAGGGCTAATTGAGAAATCAGTTTGTCCAGGATATACTTAAAGAGAAACAATAAGATAAAGTTACGCACACTTGAAGTTTGGAAGTTCAGAAAGATTCTTATCCTCCAAGGTGGAATTTAGAAGGCTTGATTGCATGGGATCATGTGGGGACAGTGCCAAGTACCAACAGATTTTCCTCAGCACCTAGATATTATAAGAGATCAGAGCAAACAAATAGAATAAATAAAAACATGGAAGGAATAAAATGAAGACAAAAATTTATTAGAATCCATTGCATTGGGTTTTCTTTGACGGATGGAATCTCATAAATTGACTTGTAGCATTGAGCGATTTCAATGTCATCGTTGTTATGGGTGTAATATCTAAGATGACAGGGGGAAAAAACGCAACATAAGATACATCAACAAGAACTGAAATACATGTCAATTCCCTTTGCAATAAGAGGGTGAGTTGTAATGCATTTATGTAATGAACAGATCCAACACAAACATAAAGATGAGCTGATGAAAAAGCAAGTAGCACAGCTTGAACTTGTTAGGCCCCCAAACATCCTTACCAAGAAAGGATGAAACTTAATAATAAAGTGGGACGTTGTATTAAGCAATATGAAAATAATAAAGAAACAGAGAAAATGAATAATAGATCATCAATTCATAGTAAATTCGCTTCAAATCTAAAATTGATGGTATATCAACTGGAGCTTCTTCAATAATATTTTCACCTTCCTTTAGCTTTTTCTTTTCTTTCGAAGTATCAGAGTCAAAGACCAAAGTAGATAAACCATCCTTCAAAACCTAAAAAGGGTAATGTAAAACAAAATTATTTCACATAAAACCCACATCCTACTAATCCAAAACAAGAAAACAAAAACACTAAAAAGATTCAAACGTAAATAAAGTTATTACCTTTAGAATACTTTCCATAGAATAAGTAATACTCGACAGCTAATTCCCATTTTGTTTCGTAAAGCTACACCATTAGTTTGTGTCTCAAGGGAAAGAAGCCAATGGTGGAGAAGGAGAGGAAGCCAGAGGAGAGAGTAAAACGTTAGACGAGAGGAGAAACAGTCAACTATCTGTCCACGGCATGAGCTGAGGGCAACAAAGGCCCAGGAGGCTTCTTCCTCAACACATATCACTTAACCAACTCTCCAGTTCCAGCTTCCAACAGAAAATTCAGGTTCGATTGTCCATGCCCAAACTAAGAAATTAACAAAATCAAAACTGACTCACCAATCCACAGATCAAGCAACTTACTTAAAACCATACGAAAATCCAAAAAGCCACAATATATACCTACCATCTATGATACCTACCATATAAAACCGATTCCCGATTATTCAAGAACATCTGCAACAGATCTGCAAATAAAACCCAAACCGTCGATGATACCTAGACTAGCTAAGCTAAATCTAGAAAATTGAAAGCTAATACTAGGGAAAAACTAAGTGAATCACAAGTTTCAAGACTAACGAATACGAGTACTCACATCAGATGAAACGAAGGATGGAAAAACATGACTTTATAGGCTGATCTTCACATATTTGTATCATCACATAACAAAACGTCAACTAACATGTAGATCAGGACATGATCTATGGAGATGAGACATCCACGCACCTCTACGATCCACGGGCAAGATTGGTTTCACGTGGTTGAGAAGAGAAATCGTTTGAGGGAGGAGGGAGAGAAAATCGTTTGAGAGAGGAGAATGAGAGAGTAGAAGATAAAAAGCAAGAGGTCGGTATAACTCTTCAAAAAATTGGAGCCGTTGGATTAAACGGACGAATGGGATGGATTTTATGGTCGTCCATCTCATTCGCCCTTAGTAAGTATACTTAATAAAATACAAGTTTTACTGGCAAGATACTAATTTCATCCGCTGTCTCAGTCAACTTTCTTTCACGGATAATGCTTGCATCTTAGCCCTCGAAAACTACACCTCAAAATCTACAAAATCGCTGGAGAATGCAACTTATTTTAATGTCTTTGAAATGGTGGCCAAGTACAAGTTCTAGTATCACAATACTACCACATACAAAATGGCGTTAGGCATCAACAGACAGTTCGTTACATCTCTCCCCGATAACCACCTGAGCCAAAATAATCTCTTCTGGAATTTGCAAGTTGTTGGCTTCTCTGGTGCTCCAACTTGGGACAATCGCGTATCCGATGACCAAGCCCACCACAATAAGCACATCCCTTAACCCCACTAGCACTTGTAATTGTTTCCGCATCTTCCATGGGATCAGTCAACTCAGCCAATACAGGTGGAATCCTTTGCTTTGCTTCTTGTAAGAGGTGCTTCAAATCCAGCAGCGTCGTCTCACTTTGGTTTTTGTTTATGAAGGTTGTTGCAATTCCTGTCTTACCACACCTTCCAGTTCGACCAATCCTATGCACATAGTTTTCAATTTCAGCAGGCATGTCATAGTTAATTACGTGTTGGATATCAGGGAAATCCAGACCCTTTGAGGCAACATCTGTTGCGACCAGGACATCCTTCTTTCCAGCCTTGAAGGATGAAATGGCGTACTCTCTTTCTTCTTGGTCCTTGCCTCCATGAATGGCCACAGCTTCCACTCCCTTTAGTAGGAGATACTCATGAATGTCGTCCACATCAGCCTTGTTCTCACAAAATATTAAAACTGGAGGAGGAGTCTTTTGCAGGCACTCAAGAAGGTAAACAATCTTTGCCTCCTGCTTCACGTACTCGACCTCCTGAATTACATCAAGATTTGCTGCTCCTGCTCTCCCAACATTAACAGTAACGGGTTTTACCAAAGCACTCCTGGCAAAGTTCTGAATTTTGGTTGGCATTGTGGCAGAAAATAGCAGAGTTTGCCTTTGCGCTTTGAAGTGGTCAAAAACTTCCCTTATATCATCTTCGAAGCCCAAATCCACCAATCTATCAGCTTCATCCAATGTCAGGTATCTGATCAGGAAACATGATTGATTTCAATAACGATCTAACCGGTAGAAAAAAGCAATCCAATATTCTGTAAAACAAAGTTTTTTTTTTCAAAATATTAGAGAAAAAAGAAAAGCACGTTAACAAGGACCATGAAGCAGTAATATATAGTTTCTTGACACCAAATAGGAAATTTGAACAAAGAAACAAACAGATTAACTTGATAATAATGGAAGTTTTCAGGTTCTACTGTTAAAAAGACCAACTAATTCAACACACTAATCCTGTTGGAACTGTAGAGTTTTACGTCCACCAACGTTCCCTAGTCTTGAGTAAAAGTGGCATAACCTGAGAAATTTGCTTACTCTAATTCAGTATGAAACCCAGAATCCACAATTCGTTTGATGTTCAAGAAGCAAACTAAATAAATGTCAAAACTAAGACAAAAAGTTAAACAAATGAAGTTATTGAATAAACAAATGAAGTTATTGAACTTGACAAAATTTAGCTTATAACTGGGTTTCCAAATATAGAATGAAATGACAAGACTATTAACGAAAGTAAATTAAGGGAGGCAATGGTCAATGCCAAACCTGCAATTATCCAAATTCATTTTCTTCTTAGCAAGCATATCCTTCAACCTTCCAGGAGTTGCAACAACAATATGTACACCCCTTTTCACAATCTCTAATTGAGACCTCATATCCACCCCTCCAATACATAGCAAAGGCCTCAACTCCGGATACCCAGCCTCTCTCAAAGGAGCCAAAAACTGTTCAACAACTTCATAAGTTTGTCTGGCAAGTTCTCGCGATGGGCAGACAATCAAACCAAAAGGGCCTTCACCAGGCATAATAGGCATCATCAACTCCTCCTGCAAGGCAATCATGATCATAGGAAGCACGAAAACAAGCGTCTTTCCAGAACCAGTAAAGGCAATCCCGATCATGTCCCTCCCAGTCAAAATAACAGGGAGACCCTGAACTTGGATTGGTGTGGGCTGAACAATGCCTTTAGCTCTCAACTTCTTCAAAACAGGATCAGGAAATCTCATATCTTTAAAATTCTTAATAGGTGGAGGAATGTCCTCACCATCAACAATGATATGCCATTGTTTGCGAATAGCGTCCCTCTCCTTCGTGGACATCCTCCGTATGTGAAGCGGGGGTTTCCAACCAGTCAAAAGGGGTTCGGTATAAGTGATCCCTTTGGCCAATTCACGCACGGACATTAGGGTTTTGCGATCGGACAAGTGCTCAATCATCTCTTTCTCTTGCTGCATAATTTGCTCCGCCTGGCTGATCTCGGGTTGGTCTCGCTTCAATTGGGAAGCTTTGACGAGGAGACTGGGTTTGGACTCGGCGAGCTTGGATTTCTCGAGTTCTTCTTGTTCTAGGGCAGAAAGTTTGCCCTTTCTTTGAAGTATCTTTTGTGCTTCCATGGCTCGACGTTTAGCCACCGGAACGTACTCCACATATTCATCTTCTTCTTCCATCATCATCGTCAACTCCATGACACCCCCAATTAGCTGACAAGTAGAACCAGAGCGGGTAAGAGGAAAGCAGTTGTTGCTGCTGATATGGTAAAACCAAATTTAAACCCCAAGAAATATTTTAAAAGACCGTACGACAACGTTTAAAACCAGTTGTAACTTGTACCAGTTGTGTCTGTCTATCACCGCCTCGTGATATATATATATATAAATATAAACTAAACATGCAGCCCCGAAATTGCATAGGCCCCAAGGTGTCCTTCTCTTTGTGAGATTACAATTCATCTAATCAAGAGCTCTTCCAAGTTTTCAACTTTCTCGAGAAATCGAAAGCTTTCGTGCAGTTGTGCTTCCTGAGGCAGATTTTTAATCTAACGATTAGAAAAGTGTCCTCTGTTATAGGTAATCCGTCGAGCTTTTGCACTTTGCTAAATTTATCTAGAAATTGCGAGATTTCGTTGTTGAAATTGAGAAAATTTTGGAGACACTGGTGAAGTGAAACTTATCTTTGTTTTTCATGAAACTTTAGTGGGTTTTCCTCACACATCCATGTAAATTTGATCATATGCTTAGACCACAATTTAATGCTAAATGGATTTTTTTTTTAACTCCTGCAGGTATTTCTAGGTTGAATTCTGCATTACTTTTTAGATGTCAGCATTGGCCATAAGAACCGATGGCGGTTTGCCTCTACCATTCATCTCTGGTTGGTATCTGCAGATTTTACAAACTTATATTGAATGGGAATATTCGACGAGATCAATCATATTTGAGCTGTGAACCTCTAATAAACCCCTTGGGTGGACACTTTATTATGATAGAAATTTATCTTAATTCGGTATGAAATCGTATTCATGTCTGTGTCATTTGTTCATGTCTTCTAAACTGTTGTTATCTTTTTATCAGATAGAGCATATCATAAGTTCGCTTATTGATGTTATAACTTGCATGTAACAATCACGTCTCTTCCTGAAATCATTCATTGGTTCTTTTAACTTTATTTTCCGTCAGGCATTGCCTTGTTGAGGGTGAAACATTACTTTCAATTATTTCATCTTGTTTGTTGTTTCCTTTATTTGCTTACAGAGAAACCATGGGATCCAGACAACGGCAGGTTCAAACAAAGAGAAGCTGGTCCATTTGGGCGTGCACAGCGAGGGCAGAAGAGTTTGGCTGTATCAGGATCAGTACAGCTAGCGATGCCACTACAATCACTTGAAAGAAGAAGACCTCTTTTACATGCTAACGGGAAGCAATTTGCTTCTATTTCATGTGTGGCTGCCAAGGTGAGGTTTTATTTGCTTAAGGTTAATGCGTGTGTTCTGTTTTCACATTGTGATTAACTGATTTCTCCGTCCTGATAGTTTCTGAAATTGTGCCCGTGGCCATCAGTTTTACGGGTTGGTTCAATTTGTTAGTTTGTAAAACGTAGAGAAAATCCATTAGCTTTCAGTGTTCAATAGAATTGACTACATTAGCCTCTTAATTTTCCACTGTATCATGAATCTAAGAATAATTTGGTTAAGACTTTGGGTTATATAATTGTAATTTCTACATCATCATGAGATTTCATTGGTTAAATTTACAATTACTTGCTTTTCCCTGCAGAATTTAAGATGCAGAGCTTCTGGCCAAACTCAGACAATTACACGCGAAGCTCCAACAATCACCAAGGCTCCTGTGCAAGGTAATAGCCTTTCTTCCAGCAATGTGATGGATCTCTTGAGATCTAAACATGAATTGACGTTCTTACATGGTGCTGCAAAAGATTGCCCTTGGCTTGCATGAAATTCGCTTTAATTAATCATATGACTGCACATTGATCCTACCACCTTTTCTTAGATGATGTGCAAAGTTACTTTCGGTTTGTTCAATGCGTCCCAATGATCTTAATTTAAATTCAGATCCATCGGTGACTCCTAAACTTAGTGATGGAGGAAATGGATTTCCACCCAGATCCGGGGGTGGTGGGGGTGGTGCGGGTGGGCGTGCGGGCGGTGCCTGCGGCGGCGCATACGCCGGGCCGGCCGTGCACGCGCGCCGCCACCCCGCCGGCCAAGCCCCTGTCGCGCACCGACCCGGTGGCCTTCACCGCCGACGAGGTGAG
>JAOQMS010000180.1:45851090-45875233 GCA_027563885.1 Erythroxylum longipes | reverse complement strand
GGGGTGGTGGTCGTGGTGGGGGTGGAGGAAACTCATCCGGTGGCTTCGTACTTTTCGGAATTTTAGGTTTCCTTGGCTTCTTAAAGGATTTAGAGACCAAAGAGGATGACCGAGATGGTTAGAGATGACTAAAAAGAAACATTCTTGAAGGGTCCAAGAATGATTTACTTTCTATACTTGCAGTAGTCAAGTTTAAGTGTCCAAGAGCATGCGAAAGGGAAGCATTTCAAGTTTGCAGCACGACTCTGGCCGAGATCTTCAGAACATTTCAATAATAACTGTCGTGGTGGATTTATTTGATGTGATCTTGTATTTCCTAGTTTCCTGGAACAGTGTATCTTCAATTACAAAGCTGAAAAAAGATAGTTTTTTTTTTTCAGAACAAATTAGCATCGCACTGGCACTCACTAGGTTATAATCATCTGTTAATGAATTGTTTCTCCTTGAACAACTGAGATTGTCTTCCGCTTGTTAAAACGTGTCTTTGTTGATTCAGCTCCATGAGCTGAAGCTTATGAATTCAGCAAGATGCGATCATGCATGAAATTTGCAAGACAAACCATTAAACGTAAATCACTCCTCGCCTAATTTTATCTTAAAACTACGAATTACTCTATCCCTATCCCAAACGTACTCATTGAAATTGATCCTTTTCGATTACTAACTTTTCTAAAATTAAATGTAGATGCTGCAGTAAGGTTGAATTTAACTGTGTTCGGGTGTTGGTTAGGTGATGCATGATAATTTTGGAGGTTTTCGGGCTGCTAGTGCGAGCAGATTGGAAGGGGCTTTTTCTCTGGCAGTCGCTGAAGCTGTAGCCATAAGGGAGGTGTTGTCATGGTTGAAGAGGCAGGCGTTTTGTCATGTACAGGTTGAATCTGACTCGAAAACTGTGGTCCAAATGATTGATGGTTCACATTCTATCTTAACTTCTCCTTTAGGATTGGTTATTTTTTATTATATTTCTCTTCTACGCTCATTAGGCCAAGTGAGTATATCGTTTGTAAAGTGTTTTGCTAACCAATGTGCCCATGCTATTGCACAGGCAGCTGTTTCCATGTCAGACGCTGTAGTATGGGAGGACGGTCCTTCAGTGTATGTGGCCGACTTGTTAACTGCTAATTCTGGTTAATGAATTTCCTTTCCTTTCAAAAAAAAAACTATTAAGTGACAAAAAGAAGAAAAAGATCACTGTTATTAGTAATTGTTATTACACCAAAGACTCCATGTTATCAAATAGAATTAAAATAAAATTTTAATTTCAAAATAATCAATAAAATTTATTTTTAAATCAATGGATAAAATTTATATTTATCATAATGCAAGTATGAAACTACTCTAATACCAATGTGCAGATAAAAAAATCACTTACAAACTTTTACTTTAATCCACAAAATAAGAGAATTGTAAAATCCTAAATAATCCCAAAACTTGTTGAATTCCTTTTACTCATTTGTCTCTAATCTCAATGTTTTCTTCTTATCCAATATTAATACTTCTGGTAAATCATATCTTATATATGATTTTTCTAATACTTGTGACGTTTGCTATTATGACCTTTAATATTATTAACTTATTATGTGAGCTTATACATTATATGCAATTGAATGTTTCTTATTCACCTACGAAGTCTTAAACTAAATTGTATGACAACAAAGTAAAAGGAGATGACCTAGTTATGGTATTACATATATGGTCACTTACATTTTGTTGGCCTACAATTACTACAACAAAAGAAGACAGTGAAAGGTCTTGCCAAGCATGATCAAACATTTGAAGTTTGCGATGCATATTTAACAAATAGTATAGTGATTTTTTCCCTAGTACCAACACTTAGTGCCTGTTTGGTTAAGTTTTTGAAGAGTGAAAAATACTTTTTTTTACAGCAAAAACTATTTTAAAGAAAAATAGGTGTTTGACCGTAAAATCTAAAATCACTTTTTTAATAGAAATGAGTTTTTTAAAAGCTAAAATACAGCTTTTTAAGAAGCTCAAATTTGGAGCTTTTCAAAAAAACTCTACTGACAAAAACTCTCCTAATATAAGCTCATCCAAATAAACACTTAGAGAGCAAAACATGTATTAGAACTTGTTTATAAGGACATTTTTTATTCTATTTCACCAACATCTAATGGAGGTAAATTTTATTTTATTATCTTTATTAATGATTATAGTGATAAGACTTGGATTTATTTTTTATAAAAAAAATGTCTAAAACATTTAAGACATTTAGGAAATTCAAGTTGGTGGTTAAAAAGGAAACTTATAGATACATTCAAATGTTAAACTCAGACAAAGGTCAAGAAAGCATTTCACATGAATTTATAAAATACCCCTACAGTAAAATAGGGTTTATGAAAGAAAAAAGAGGACCATACTTGACATAGTTCGAAGCATCCTGAAGAGGAGCAACTTACCAAAGACTTTATAGCCTGAAATAGCAGTTTAAGAGTGTCCATTTGCTTAAGAGATGTCCTCATTAAGTTCTTTCATCAAAAAATTACAAGAAGCATATATTTGAAAAAGGCCTTCTATTCGTTATTTTATACTCTTTGGATACATAGCATACATACATGTATCTAACTAGAAAAGATCCAACTTAAATGAAAAGGGGGAGAAATGAATTTTCTTAAGAGTCAGTGGTGAATCAAAGGTGTACAAGCTATTCAATCCTGACACAAAGAAGCTTATAATCAACAAGGAAGTCAGTTTTAATGAAGAAAAATTTTAGAATTGGAATTCTTTGAAGGAAACACAAAAGATATATATTCTTCATGATGAAGCTAAAACACAACAAAGAGATGGTTTCACAACAGTTCTTACAACTTTTCGATTATTAGGAACGTCACAAAAGATGAAGGAATCAATTCTTGGCCTCAACTCAACAAAAGAAGGCCAAATTATATGCAGGATTATGAGGTAATTGGTTTGCTTGAATCTAAAACAATCTTACTGATGGCTTTTTTTGTAGATTATGATTCAGTCAATTCTAAAAGTGTTATGTTGGACTGAAAATGGCAAGAGACAATGTTAGAGGAGATAAAATCTATTAAAAAGAATAATAGCGAAGAGAGGTTACACGAGTGGAACAGACTTATAAAACCAAACTAGATAAATACAAAGCTCGACTTATTTGTTAAAGCTTCCAAGTAGAATATAAGTAAATTATAATGAATTATTTGCATTAGTAGCTAGGCTTGATACAATTAGTCCCGGCCCTAGGTAAGGGTAAGCAAGGCACCTACCTAGGGCCCACCCTCATTAGGGGCCCCCTCTAACTCACATTTCAGCAACATTCTAGCATTCATTCATTCAATTGTTGAAAGGTACTAAATCCTATTTAATGGTTGTTATAGGAGTAGAAGAGAATCTTAGGTTGAGATAATATAGCTAAGAAAGGAAGCTAAACTTTTTAGCTTTTAAGATTAACGTTAACTTCTTATAATTGCAAATTCCTTTGAAGCATTTGGGTATATTACTTACACTCTTTTTTTTTTTTTTTTTTCCATCAACATATGAATCTAAGATATTCTAACTCAAAAATTGCCAGAAGATTTACACCATTCTAAGTTCTTAATTTTGAGTTTTGAGTTTTAAATGATAATTTAAAGGTAAAGTTTATGATTTTTTTAATGTAATTTTAGCTTACTAAATGTTTGAATGTATTATAATTAATTTGTAATTTGTCTTTCACGTGAATACTATATTAGCATTTTAAATCAGAACATTAATATTAAATAATATTGTGTTTATTTGTGTTTCTCCTTTTTTATTTTTAGATTACTTATTATTTATAAAAAAATAATTAAACATTAATAAATAATTTAATTTTTATAATTGTAATTTTTATTATACTTTGCCACAAGTAACGTAATAATTGTTGGATTTGTACTCTTGTAGAAGTTCACATAAGTCTAGTGATAATATGATTAAATCAAATAATTTAACTTACTCAATTCAAAGAGTACATAAATAGTTTCCTTTATTATAAAATTTTGTATGATTCTATTAAACATGTCATGATAAAGCTTTTTGATACGGGTAAATCGTGGTGTGATTCACTAGCTATTACTAAAGAAATTGAGACCTTCTTAATATGCTAGAAGTTTCAATCGTTGGTAATCACATTAAGAATTGTTATGAAATTAACTAAAGTCAAATTTGAGGATTTGATAAGTTATTGTATAAATAATTAATAATATAGTAATTTAAAATCTAAATAATATTGCTAATCATTAGAACAATGATGTAAAAGTTCACTACATAAAGATAAAAATAAAAAATGGTAAAAATATTGAAAATGGTATTTAAGATTTTTAAGATCGTGATTTAGGGAGTTCTTTTCTATAAATGTTTTCAGGTTATTTGTGCTTATGCCTCTTGTAAGTTAAAACTATAACCCTACCACATGTTGATCATTTTTAATAATGGAATAAAACGAGCAACACCTTCCGATCCTTAGACATATTATTTATTTATGACAGTAACATAATTTAAAAACTTCTTTATTTGAAAATTAAACAATACTGTAAATAATTCATTTGATAAACTATATTTAACATTATATTAATTCCCATAAAAATTATTACCTAAAATTTAATAAAATATAATAAAATTATTTGATAATTAAATAATACCGTAAATAGTTGATATGATATACTACATTTACCATTATGTTAATTCCCATAAAAGAAAATTTTTTATTCAAAAATCACTAAAATTAATTAAATTCAAAAACTACTGAAAATATTTGATTTAATAATTTAGAACTTTATCTAGTTACTTAACAAAATAATATTCAATCATTTCCACAACTTACGAAATAAGATAATATTTGGCTTGGCAAGCTTAGAATAGTTAATAAATTAGAATATAATTTACTATATTTTCTCCTAAGTATGTTAATTTCTTGTATTTTTAGAAATTAGTGTTTCTCTATCATTAAAATTTCTTTTTTGTATTTTCATTTTGATATAGGATGGTCTTTATTTTTTTCTCTATCACAGATATAATACTATTGATATATCTCTATTATATATTGTCAAGTTATTGCTATTCTGTTATGCCTGGATACTTCTTCCAATTCCATACAGATGCTTTTGTTCTTTGTCTAGTCCAATTGTGTTATAATTAGTTTATATTATGTTGCTAAAAATCATTTGTCTGGAAGTTAAAAAAGGGAGAAGAGGAAAACAAATAGAACAGTTGATAGTTACCTAAAAGGAACAATTAATACATTTATTAAAAGAGTAGGTTTCTCTAGTAAGAATACTGAGGAATTAGCTGAAGGTAGTTTTGAACAACATAAAGAAAATTTAAGTGATGAGATTCATATTCATGAGGATATTAGAAATTTGAGTGAGTATGATCATGTACCAAATGCATCCACTTTAGAAAATTTAAGGGCAAATAAGCAACTAATCCCTACATTGGATATTTATGATCCTAGAAATTAGGATAATCTTGATAATAAAGTAAGGGACATTTTACTTAAAAAAAGGGCCTGTAAGATAATTAAATCTTGTGCTTCCTTTATACAATACCTCTTGGCAATTTTCATATTCTTATTATTATACAAATTTGAGTAATGGAGAGATTAGCAATAAATAATAGTTGGTTTACTCTAAACATATAGATAAAGAATATTGTTTTTGTTGTAAGTTGTGCAAATCTAATAGCAAACAAAGTGCATTGGCAAATGATGGATTTAGAAATTAGAAGCATCTTAGTGAAAGAGTTAAAGAACATGAGAATTGCATTGAGCATATGACTAATATGAGAATTTGGAATGAATTAAGAGTAAGATCGAGTAAAAATCAAACAATTGATAAATATTTGCAACAAGAAATTGTAAAGGAGAAACAACGTTGAAGACAAGTTTTAATAAGAATAGTTTCTATTGTGAAATATCTTGCTAAATATAATTTGGCTTTTCGAGGATCTAATGAGAAACTTTACCAAGATAGTAATGGTAATTTTTTAGGATTGATTGAGATAATTACTGAATTTGATTTAATAATGCAAGATCGTGTTAGACGTATTTAAAACCATGAAATTCATCATCACTATCTTGGTCACAAAATTTAAAATGAGTTAATTTCTCTGTTAGCCCATAGTGTTAAAAGTTCTATCATAGGGATCATTAAAGAGGTAAAATACTTTTCTATTATTCTCAATTGTACCTTAGATTTGAGCCATAAAAAACAAATGAGTTTGTTAGTGCGATGTGTGAATATATCAAATAAAAAAACAGAGGAGTACTTTTTAGGGTTCTTGAAGGTAGATGACACATCTGGATTGGAACTTTTCTATGAATTATTGAATGCAATTAAGTCTCTTAATCTTAATGTCTATAATGTGACGGTCAAGGTTATGATAATGGTTCTAATATGAAGGGAAAACACTAAGGGGTTTAAAAGCGACAACTTGAAATAAATCCAAGAGCATTATATATGTCATGTTCTTGTCATAACCTTAATCTTAATCTTACTCTTAGTAATATGGCAAATTCTTATGTTAAAGTTGTTTCATTTTTTAAAGTTGTGCGACGCATATATGCATTATTTTCGAGTTCTTTTAAAAGTTGGAAGGTTTTACTTGATAATGTTTTGGGCTTAACTATGAAATCATTGTTAACACTAGTTAGGAGAGTCGAATAAAAAGTGTTAAAAGCTATTAGATTTCAAGCTACTCAAATAAGATTAACTTTGATCAAATTATCTAGATCTTATGATGATGTCAAGTTAAAGATTGAAGCGGAAAGTTTGGCTAGTTTACTTGAGAGTTTTGAGCTTTTACTTAGTATAGTTATTTGGTATGATATTTTATTAGCTATTAACATGGTGAGTAAAAAGTTGCAGTCTAAATTTATGTACATTGACACTACCATAAAGCAATTAGAAGGTGTGATGGTATTTTTTGAGAAATATAGAGATGAAAGGTTTAGCTATAGTATGAATATTGTCAAAAGTCTTGCACATTAGATGAATGTAGAGCCTACATTTCCAATTAGATGTTGCATTATTAGGAAAAGATAATTTGATGAAAATGATCACTATGGAGAAGCACAATCAGTTGAGGATTCTTTCAGAGTTAATTACTTTCTAGTTGTTATGGATATGGCAATTGCTTCGTTGAAGAATAGATTTGAACAATTAATGACATTTGAAAATATTTTTGGATTCTTATTTGATTCAAAGAAGATGAGGTCATTGGATGATAACGAATTGAAAGAATGTTGCGCTAATTTTATAACAACTTTTTCTCATGATAATATGTCGAATGTGGATTTAGATGATCTTTTTTCTGAATTAAAAGTGTTGCAAATGACTTTGTCAAATAAGTTAATGTCATTAGTTGAAATTTTAGAATTTTTTAGAGCTGCAGATTATTAACCAAATGTTTCAATTGCTTATCAAATTATATTGACTATACATGTGACTAGCATCAATTAAGAGAAGTTTTTCAAATTTAAAATTATTGAAAACCTATGACGACCAAAATTATTGAAAACCTACTTAAGGTCATCAATGTCACAAGAAAGGTTGAACGGTTTAACTATTTTATGTATCGAGAAGGATATGTTGGATAATATTGATTTTGATACTATTATTAATGATTTTGCATTTTAAAATGTATGGAGAAATTGTTTTTCATAAATCATGATCATATGTATGCTTGTTAGTGCAATTCTCTTGGTGTTTTGCAATTTGATATTGATTTCGATTGTTGTTACTATTATTTTGTTGTTATTACTACTATTTTTAGTTATTTTATTATTGCTAACATTTGCAAGATATTATTAGTTGATGTTATGATCTTTTAGTTTTTTTTAGTATGTAGACTTATAAATTGAGTCACTTACTTATAGATATTAAATTTTAATAATAAAAATATTTTTTAAAGTTTACATATTTGTATATATATTGTCAATTTATTAGGGCCCTTCTAATTACTTTGCCTAAGGCCTATAAAATTTTAGGAACGACCCTGGATACAATAAGATTGTAATGATTAAAAAATTAAATTGATTTGGCCAGTTCAACCGTGAAAACCTTAAAACTCCCCACTTTTAGGTTCAATTTTCAACTTTCCAATTCAATTTACTTTAATAATCTTTATTGTTAAAAATCAATTAATTTAGTCAATTTTTATAAACTAGTCGGTTCTATAAACAAACAAAAAAATAGTTTTCATTTAACAATCTTCTTTTTTTATTCAACTTCAAATTCTTTAATGGATAAAGACAATCTCCCTTCAAACTTTTTAATTTTATTCAATATTAACCAGTTTTATGATGGTCTAATACTAGTTGAAATTTTTAAACCTTAAATTTTTTGTCTTATCAGTTTAACTTTCAGTCCAGTTTTTTAAACATTGTAAGAATGACGATGGCTTTAATAGCACAAAATACATGGATTATGCATCAGCTAGATGAAAAATCAACTTCTATCATGGTGAACTACAAAAACAAATATTTGTTAAGCAACTCCTTAAATTTATTAAGTCAGATCACAAATATAATGTTTATAAACCTAAGAAAGTATTATATGAAAAACAAACTCTTAAATTTTGATATAGTAACATTGATTGGCACTTTATGAAAGAAGGCTTTTGTAGTTATCCTTATAAGCAAAAATTACATGTGAAGCATGATGATGATAAAATATGAATAGTATGTTTATATGCGAATGATATGTTGGTTACTGAAAATGATTTTATAATGCTTATTAATTTTAAAAAATCAATGAAAAAGAGTTTGATATGATTGAGTTGAGGCTACTACATCATTTTTTTGGTATGGAAGTATTGCAAATTGATGATGGAATTTTTGTGTGTCAAAAGAAGTATGTGCATGAGATTCTTAATATGTTAAAAAAGGGAAATTGAAGTTCAGTAGCTACACTAATGGAGAAAAATTGTAAATTAGTGAAGGATCTAGGAGGGCAGCTTATAAATAGCACATTATATAAGCAAATAATTGGCAATTTGATTTATGTGACAGCTATTCGACTAAACATTATACACATAACAATCTTAGTTAGTAGGAATACAAAGAAAATAAAGCATCAACACCTCTTAATATTAAAGAAGATATCAAGACACCTCAAGGGCATAATGGTCAATGGTCTATTTTACAAAAAAGGTGTTCCTTACAAACTGACATGTTATTTAGATGGTGATTTTATAGCTGTTATTGATGACAAAAAAAGCATATTAGGTTATGTCTTATCTATTAGTACTAGGATTGTAACTTGGAGCTCCAAAATACAACCTTTGTCATTCTCTCAACTTCTATTCTCTCATCTATAGAAGTTGAGTACTTGGCAGTAACATATAAAGCTTGTCAAGCAATTTGGATATAAAGGATTCTTAAAGAATGGAAGTTTAAACAGAAGGAAGGAATTGAGATGTTTTATGACAGTTGTTATGCAATCAAGATGTCCAAAAATTCAATTGTCCATAGTAGTAGTAAGCAAATCTATTTCAAATATCATTTTTTTTTGTGAGAATTAGTATAACAAGGTGATATTCAAATGATTTACTATAAGATAGAAGATTAAGTTGTTGATATCTTTAATAAACCTCTTAAAACTTCTTCATTTCGAAAGCTGAGGAATTTGATTGGAATTTTCAATATGGAGGACATAACATAATGAAGGGCATTTGCATACACACTTTAACTTATAATCAAATTACTTTAGTTTATTTACTAATTTTAATAATTAACGAGTATACATTTAAAACATTTTGGAATTTATTTAAAAGAAAGGGTAGACTCGCTTTGATTCAAATTGTATTAAAGAACAATCTTTAATTATTAAACTAGGATTCAATCGTCCTATTGCTCTAATCGCCCTATATAATTGGTGGTTCCTTAACAAATCATAAACAATATAAACATACCTTATCTGCATATCAAATCAAGAATAGGGTGAGAGGGATCAAAAACTATCCATATAGAGCCATCAAACTCGCTCCATTGATGGAGTAAAAATCACTTATGACATATAGTAGTTATTGTGTAATGCAATCTTGATCAGGATCCAATCCACATTACATATCATTTTAAATTAAATAAAGTTAGCACAGCTTAGTTTAGGATATTTTCATTTTGTAACATTTGTAATAAGTAAAATTTAACTTCCAGAATGACCATTCACCTATTTAAGAAAAGTGCATTGGATCACACTATTATAACACTGGAATACTGTTCTGGCATTCCAACCTTCTACCCCATTAGCATTTGCAACCCAACACACAATAATAGCCAACAGAAGTGATTTTCGCACTACAACCTTCAGCAACACTGAAGGCCAGATCACAATACTCCCATCACAACCTGACATTGGTCGAGCGGATAGAGAGATCACCATCCCTGATGAACACCCCTCCAAAAAAGTCCGCCTCCGGCGGAGAGACGAAGAACCATCACCCAGCCAAGCTCCATCCTATAGTGCTGCAGTCATCAGAGGCCCAATGGGAGTAAATGAGATAGAGGAATACAATTGGCCTATCGAAGACCCAATTGAAGTAGAGGACGGGGACATAAGGCTAATTATAGGAGAAACAGAGAAATGCATTACCTTATCTCAAACGTTTAAAACTCGTCTCGACCAGCAATGGGACAAAGCCCTCATCGTGAAGTTGGTAGGTCGCCGGATTGGATTCTGGATATTACGGTAGCGCCTGCACTCCATGTGGCTACCGAAAGGACCTCTAAAAGTAATTGACCTTGACAAAGATTTCTTCCTGGTCAAATGCATCGAGGAGGCTGATTACATCAAAGCGTTAACCAGTGGCCCATGGATTATCTTTGGTCACGCACTATCGGTTCAGAGATGGCAGCCCTCTTTCCGGCTAGCCCAGGGACTCGTATCATGAGTGGTAGTCTGGGTTTGATTCCCCAAACTACCAATCGCACGCTACCACCCAAGGATCCTATCGGCATTTGGAGACCTGGTCGAAAATACAGTGAAGATTGACGAAGCCACAAACCAAACACAAAGAGGTAAATACGCACGGTGGCCGTCAATGTCGATCTCAGTGTTCCTCTATGCCCCTCCGTGCAACTTGACGGTGAAATGATTAAAGTCGCGTACGAAGGCCTGTCTATCATCTGCTTCTAATGCGGTATGGTCGGCCATGAAACTGCAAACTATCATGAGTCCGCTCCCCAAACAGCAACCCCGCCGTCTTCATCCCCCCCCCCCGAGACGCGACCTGACACCTCTAACGGCTATGGCTTGTGGATTCAGGTCCAACGGGCAACTGTCAGGAACAGAAGACCGCAAACGACTCATCAACGTTCAACTCAGGCTCGTGAGATCAATCGACGAGACGACTCGTGATTCTTGCTACTAGCCGAGCCAAGGACTGTAGCGACTACCTCTGCGTACCAGTCGCCTGCTCCAACAAACATTACAGAGACGCGTTTTGGATTAAACCTTGCGAGCTACGTCGAAAACGCTCTAAAGATGCGTCGTGGACCGCTAGGCGCGCGGAAGGGCCTAAAAAAGCAGTCGACTGGGCCTTCCCAAGCCAAAGCTCAAAGCCAAGGTCCTTTACCCATTCCAGCCTTGGGCTTCATCCAAGGCCAAGCCTCCAGCCCAACCCTCCCCTATCCAACCCAAACCCACAAAGCCCCATACAACAGTAACCATCTCGAACCACCAGACGGTGATGTATGCTTGGGATGACACGGACAGGCGACAGATGTGCATGGGGACCACTAGTCAACCTAGGACCGATCCTGAAGCAATTACCCAACCACATCCCCCCCACTATACAAAAATTTCAATACCCCTCTCCGAGCCTCCCTCCGAGCCTCCGGATAGTATGGTTGTAGAGGCCAGTCTGGAGGATAATTTACGGGACCAAGGCGTGGTCGATGAAATAATGGAACAAGAGCCAGAAGGCATTAGTACTGGAGCAGCGAAGGGGGTTCATGCTACCCTGCACGATTAGCTTTAGAATACCCGTAATTTTTATGTCAATTCTTCTATGGAATTGTCAAGTGGGGGGGGGGACACGATTTCAAGTAATCTTAGGTAATTATCTCCGGCAATATCGACAAGGGATTTTGGTACTAGTTGAACCAAAAATTAGTGGACAACGAGCGCAAGCAGTAATCAAAAAATTGAAATTTGCTTCCTCTTTTGGTGTTGAAGCCGAAGGCTTTGCGGGGGGGATTCGGTTGTTATAACAGGCCGCCTTCGAGGTTAAGATCGAGGTAACCCATAAACAACTCATTCACGCGATCATTCAGCACGACTCTCATTCTTTTGAATTTACAGCAGTCTACGTCAGTCCCCAATTGGCCAACCAAAAATTTCTCTGGGCGCTGCTGAGGGGGTTAAGCACCTCCGTAACAAGACCTTGGCTAGTGGGCGGAGATTTCAATGCCAAACTGTCTATTGCCGACAAAAGAGGCGGATCTTCCAACACGTCAGTGGTTAATAAAGACTTTACTACCTGGGTCCACGATTGTGGGATGCATGACTTGGGCTTCATAGGCTCCCGCTTTACATGAAAGCGAGGAAATATCTAGGCTCGCTTTGATAGAGCGTTTGGATCAACATCTTGGTGTGAACAATTTCCGCTAACCGTTAACCAACATTTACCCTTCTTGGGCTCTGACCACCGGCCAATGCTATTTTACACTGTTCATCCCAATTCACCCAATGTCAATCACTCGATGTTCCAGTTTCAATCTACATGGCTAGCCCATGAGAATTTTCCTCAGGTAGTCGCGGAGAATTGGCTCCCCGACGCTCAAACGTTTACACAATCTCTAATAACATTTTCCCAACAACTCACGAGCTGGAATTGATCAGCCTTCGGCAATATCTTCCATTGTAAGAGAAGATTATTAGCTCGCCCAGAAGGCATACAGAGAGCCCTGACGTCTGCCGACTCGGACTCCCTACTAGCTTTAGAGGACAAACTGAATGGAGAATTAGTTCAAGTGTTATGTGAGGAAGAACTTTTTTGGCATTAGAAAGCCCGGTGTGATTGGATCTCCCAGGGCGACCGCAATACAAAATACTATTACACGGTCACCATGTCCAAACGGAAGAAAGTGACGATAGTTAGGCTTATTGATACTAATGGAGAGGTTATCATAGATGCGCAACAACTGCAGGTCATGGCTCGGAATTACTTCGAAACCGTGTACAAAGCCCCACCCCTGCACCCTCAGCGATTACACTGTGTCATCACCTTTCCCCGCCTGCCAGAGGTGCAACTACAAGCACTCGAAAAACTTGTCCTACCCACTGAAATCAACGCAGCAATATTCGAAATGCCTCCGAATAAAACTCCGGGAGTTGATGGGTTCACATCTCTTTTCTTTCAGACTCAATGGGACAAAGTTGGCCCAGAGGTAGTGACGTTCATTCAGAAACTGTTCAGAGATGAAGTATGGGAACAAGAATTGAATCAAACAATTATGGTCCTAATTCCCAAAGTTTCGTCCCTAAAATTTATTACTCAGTTCAGACCCATTAGTCTTTGCTCCGTTATTTATAAGACCTTGTCCAAAGTGATAGTCAACCGGTTAAAACCTCACCTCGATATGCTAGTGGCAAATACCCAGAACAGCTTCATTCCCGGGCGCCAGATCATTGATAACATCATCATTGCCCAGGCAATAATTCATTAAATGCGGCAGAAAAAAGGGAAGACAACGTATTTCGCCCTCAAAGTGGATCTCGAAAAAGCTTAAGATCGCCTCAACTGGCAATTTATCCAGGACACTCTTCAAGAAATCGCCCTCCTTTCCACTCTCATCAATCTCATCATGAAATGTGTTTCTACAGTCACAGTGCAAGTTTCATGGAATGGTAATCTTTCAGAACCCTTCCGGCCATCCAGGGGCATTCACCAAGGCGATCCATTATCGCCTTACTTATTTGTCCTATACATGGAACGTTTGGGACATCTTATCACTGAAGCGGTGGCTCTCAACAAGTGGAAACCTTTTAAGTGGGGACGGGCAGGGCCTAGCATCTCCCATCTTTTTTTCGCCGATGATCTAGTTTTGTTTGGTGAAGCGACAGATTCGCAAATGGCAGAGGTATCACAAATCTTGGAGACATACTGCAACATCTCCGGTCAAAAAGTGAATACTACGAAAACCCGGGTCTACTTTTCCAAGAATGTTTCTCCGCCCTAGACACATAGATTTAGCCAAGTACTTTTAGATCCGAAGCACGCATAACCTGGGGAAATACCTAGGAGTTCCATTGATACACAAAAGGACTAAGAGATTTACATATCAATACATTCTGGACCGAGCGCAGCACAAACTAACTGGATGGCGAGCGCGCGAATTATCACTAGCGGGGCGTATCACGTTAACCCAATCAATGATCGCTTCAATTTCCATATATACGATGCAAATGGTCAAATTGCCTAGACAGCTCTGCGATGACCTGGAAAAACTTATGCGGACATTCATCTGGGGGTCGGCAGCTGGACAACGCAACATTCATCTAGTTAACTGGGAAACGGTTTGTCATCCTAAGAAGTTCAGCGGCTTAGGACTTAAACGTATTCGAGCAACTAATGACACGCTGTTAACTAAACTAGGATGGGAATTGCTCACCAAACCGTCAGCCCTATGGGTGCAAATTCTTCAGGCGAAGTATCAACTAAACTTTCAACAGATCCCACAAACCTTAAACAAACACAGGGCCTCGTTCATCTGGAGAGGGATTGCAGTAACGTGGGATTACCTTCAACAAGGGATCTATTGGAAAATTGGTAATGGCAGACAAACACGGTTTTGGCTGGACCTGTGGTTAGCCCATTAGAGTCCTTTAGCCACAGCGGCATTATCTCCCTTTCCAAAGAATTTGCTATAGCAAAACATCACTGAGTATGTGGATGAGGATGGGAACTGGAACTGGGACCTGATCCAACGATATCTCCCACCATCGGTATGTTGGCATGTTTCCCAATTCTGCCCTCCCTCAATGGATAAGGGCGAAGACCGCTATGTATGGGGACCTGGACCCTCTGGGGTATTCACAGTGGCCTCAGGTTATGATTTAATCACAAGTTTGAATTCTGATGCACCACTGTCAATCTGGACTGCGATATGGAAATGGACAGAACCACAACGCATCCGGACCTTCCTATGGCTTCTAGCCCAAAGTAAGCTACTCACGAATCAACAACGGGTTGTTCGCCATCTAACAACCGACAATAGTTGTCAATACTGTGGTCAGGTCGAAACCGCACTACATGCTGTCAGGGATTGTTCCCGGGTGAAAACTTTTTGAAGAAAACTTAACCCGGACATTCTGGAGACGAACTTCTTTTCCCAGGATGCAACCACTTGGCTACACTCCAATATCACAAGTACGTCTCATCAGTAGTTGGAGGCATGGGCCACCATCTTTGGTATGGCATGCTGGTTCTTATGGCAATGGCGGAATAAGAGCCTTTTTTAGGAGGATTTCCTATGGCCGGAAATTGGTGATCGCCTAGTCCTCAATTATGTGCGTTGGATCGGGCACTACATGCTGTCAGGGATTGTTCCCGGGTGAAAACTTTTTGAAGAAAACTTAACCCGGACATTCTGGAGACGAACTTCTTTTCCCAGGATGCAACCACTTGGCTACACTCCAATATCACAAGTACGTCTCATCAGTAGTTGGAGGCATGGGCCACCATCTTTGGTATGGCATGCTGGTTCTTATAGCAATGGCGGAATAAGAGTCTTTTTTAGGAGGATTTCCTATGGCCGGAAATTGGTGATCGCCTAGTCCTCAATTATGTGCGTTGGATCGAGAAAGTGCAACTAGTGACTAGGAGAGTCATCCCTACATCGAGCCTGGCCATAGGACACGGTGTAAGCTGGCGTCCACCGCCAGACGAATGGATAAAGCTCAATACGGACGGAGCTGTGCAACAAGCCCGAGTACAGGAGCCGCTGGAGGATTATTTCGGGACAGCACAGGGCTATGGTGTGGCGGGTTCTTATCTAGAATAAGCGATTGCACACCATTAATAGCAGAACTACGTGGGGTGTCTGACGGGTTAAGCATTGCTTGGGAACGAAATTACCGTCATATCGTTCTCGAGATGGATTCCTTGGAGATTATTAATATTATTTCTTCCTCACAACGGGTTATGACTGACATTTTACCATTGGTGTAGGATATAATGAAGCTGATGGATCGTGAGTGGACTGTCCAACTTCAGCATATTTACTACGAAGGAAATCAATGTGCAGACAAATTGGCTAAATTAGCCTTGTTAGCGAGTCCAGGTTTACAGATTTTGACAGAACTCCCATCAGATATCTTGGATCTTCTCTAGAAGGATAGCTAGGGAGCGATTTATCGCCATGGGCTGAGTTAATTTTTGTTTTTAATTTTGTTTTTTCATTATGTTTCTTTCCCCTGTATCAAAAAAAAGTGCATTGGAAAATGTTCAACTATTTAAATATTTACAGTCAAGTTGCTAAGCTATACATCACGCAAACATCTCAGCAGAGTATTGGAAAATGTTCTGAGACTAAAATATTTTGCAATGTCCACTAATGAAACAAACATCTCTTAACTATGAAATCACAGTTCTACTTGTGTCCGCAGATATCATCATAAAGGCCACAGGTTTTAGCAAGTAAAAGGGATCAATCATCAAAGAACAAATCATCTGATTTTCTGAAAGACCATTACTTAGTTTCACCTTATTGGAGTCAAGATGAGAATAAGACTACGAGGAGAATTCAAAATGGTCATTGGATGCAACTTGAAAGGACCAAGCTTGATGATCATATGGCAAATATGCATTAGGGGACTTTAACTAGGTGTTGATAATGATGATGATGATAAGAGGCTTAGTGGCCTTTAAATTGTTTTTTTTAGAATGAAATTTGTTGGAGGAACCATACAAGTTCTTGCTAGTTGTTTGTTTGTTTCTTGAATTGGTAGAGAAATCTCAAAAGAAAGAGCATGTTAATTTGTTATGCCGATTACCCAACTCTATTTTGGTTGAAGAAGAAAAAAAGTATTTTTTTTCAGTTCTTTACAATTCATAAAAAATCGACCCCATTTATTATTAAACTAGTCAATTTTTATTCATATCGATTTAAAATAAAAACTAAATCAAAAATTAAATTAGTTCGCACATAATCCAGTCAAACAAATAAGTTCAATTTGATTTTAAAAACACTTATCCAATCCGCTCGATTGATGGAATAAAAAGGAGTTGTATAATGCAATCTAGGTCAACATCCAATCCACATTACATAGCATTTTGAATCAAATAAAGTTGATACAACTTAATTTAGGAAATTTTCATTTAGATAATGTTTGCTATTTGTTTTCCTAGTTTCTAGCTACAAGTTAGCATCTACTACCTATTTTACAACGAGTATCAATGTCATTGCAGATTTTTAGTCGTTTGTTGTAAGCCTCATCCTTAAGCCTAGGACATGATCTTACAGAATTATTCTATTTAAGTCATCAGATCGTACCGAAGAAAGCTCCTTTTCATTTTGTTTCGAATTTTCTTCTAATTTATCTAACTCTTACTTGTTCAAGTTTAACAAAAACTTCAACTTTGAGCATAACGAGCTGTCGAGAGCCTCTGCATACTCGTTAGACAAGGGCGGACTGAGAATAGTGTATAAAGACAGAATATCAGTAACAGTGAGATTATCCGGAAAAGGTAGCAGGTGGATACCAAGATTCAGATTCCAAAATATCATATATGTGAATAAACTTCTATATGGTTCCACGGTTTTGGCAAATTCATCCACATGGAAACTTCACTTATATACACTTCAACACAACGAAATTCAACGGCCTAAGAGCAACGGGATGCAAGAAAGTTTGATTATTCGCTTTTCTTTGAATCATAATGCTGGGCTGTGGTATAATGAAGTTGAGTACACAATTCCTCAAACTTTGAAAATTTCAATTGTTTAAGCATTACCAAACATAAAAATCTCATCTTCAGCCGCCAAAAAGAAATGAGGCTGCTTGTTCTTCATTCCCATTAAATAATTTAAGAGCTTGCACCACTGCATCTCTCCCAAACCCAAGCTCAACAAGCTTTGAAACTTTGACTTCAAAATCTGGACCCTGCAATCTCAGACAACGTTGATAGGCATTTACAAACATAATCCAAGCTTTTTGAAAGCTCTGAAACTCTTGGTTTCATAATCAGATACTTTCACCCTTAATAATAACATATTCAAGGAAGATTTCACAAAAAATAACCTAAGCAAATTGTTAAAAAACTACAGCCAAATTATATCGGCAAAAAGTTGCTAATAGTGTTTAAAAAATACAGTTTTAAGAGTACCTGAGTAGCAGCTCCATCTGTAACCCCTGAAATTACGAGAAAGAAACACAGAAGAAAATCCTAGAAGTTAATCCCTCACTTGTGCTTTCAAGGCACACCAAAAGCACACTTAAGACTCAATAACTATGTTAAAACAACAGCAGAATGGAGCATCAATCCAGAAAATTTTATTTCTAAACTAACCAGACGGTTGACCTCCTGTTGGTGCATTCTTCTCTGTTCTTCCCGATGCCAACTGAAGAGTTAAGGAGGGAGAGAGAGAGATATCCAGGTTCCAGGTTAGCCGCAGAAGCCAATATCAAATATAAAGTGCCAGAATTCTTGATAATTAAGTTGGTTCGCTTTGTTAGGTTATAAATGCATGCTCTCCCTGTGAGTTCGCATGTAAGCAGATTAAAAATGCATGCTCTCCTTGTGAGTTCGCATGTAAGCAGATTAAAACCTTTTATTGAAGAAGTTAAATGAACAAGAATCCCAAGAAATTCCTCACACAAGTACAGAACAACTCGTCCAATAACAAAAATAGCATTTCAAATGTCTGAATACAAAATAATTAGGTGCCAAAATAACAAGGATTAGTGTTTTGGGTAAAGTATGATTGATAAAGAGCAAACTTACTGGATTTGCCGAGCTGGATGCTTCTTTGGAGTATCGATCTTCATCCAAAAAACGAGATGGGATGTCTTTTTCTGAAAAGAAAACAATGAACACCAACATGCAGCATCTCAATAAACAAAGCAAATCAAGCAAGCCAGGTCTCAACAAATCTGCTAGTTAGAAGGCCAACCATGCAGAAAGGGTACAGAAACTTCCCCACCACCAACTCTTAAAACATTCTCCTTTAAGTCAATAATGCACTGCAGAAATTAGCTCAAGTTAAATTTATCAATACAAGGAACATTAAGGAAGATTATTAGTAAAGACATGTAAGAATACTACCTGGTGCTTGCGAAGCATATCAAGCCCAAAAAGGAATTCCATGTTTGGAGAATCTAGCACCAAGAAGGAGCAAGGATAAAATATGTTGCCAATCTACAGAAGTAAAAGAATCAATGAGAATATCAATTCATCAAACTCCTCTGTATCATTCAAACAGCAAGAATTACATGCTATTCATAGTCATAGAAAACTATCAGTAAGACTGAAATTTAAAAACTAAGAACGAATAAGCAATTTGATGATTCCAATTCCAAAATACAGTTATACTAATAAGCAAGAGAAAGAACAGTGAAGAAGCACAGAATGCAACAAGTCATGTAAAAAAGGGATATAGCAAGTATATGGTCAAAACTAAATAAATTTCCCAAATAGAGATAAGGGCCGCCCCCCGTGTTTACCTACAAGCACGAACAAAAGGACAAAACATGTGACCTAATTTTATGAGCCTCAAGCAGATGAATACATTCAGAGATGCATAAACACCAAAAATCTCACTAAAAAGGAAAATGAACATCCTACCTTGATTGGTGCTACATGAATACGCCCCAATATCTCTGATTGACCTACTCCATGAGCAATTCCCTTATAACGCTGATCTAAAAGTCTCAACAATCTGCAGAATCCAAAATAAAAGGAAGTATCAACATTCTGTATCATAACAACAACAAAAAAAACATTTGGTATTCTATAACAAACATGCTCTTAGGTTAATGTTTGTAAATAGAGCTTATCAGAACTTCAGAGGAAAGTAATTCAACATACAGTTGATATTGGTCCGACAAATTCAATAGGTAATTTACAAGCGATAACAACTTAAATAGTACACTCATAGATCTTGCTGTACAACTGAAAATGTAGCTTTATGTGTACATGATATATTACATACGATCAACATAAAGGAGGTTTTTGGGTGTTTGTATAAAGCAGCATTAGTGACCGAAATATTTAAGTATCCTCCAAACCGTGAATACAGACGGCTGGAAACTCCAGAAAGGGCTAAATATATATTGAACAGTACATACCCACACTGCTCAGCACAACTTTTTGATATTATAGTAGACTGAGCTCCACTATCAACAAAAGCCTGGAAGAAAATAGGTTATGCATACAAGTTTCTGCCTCAGTCAAATTTAAAATCAATATAAACAAACTCATATATGTTGAGTATATAAGTGAGAACAGATATAAAGAATAATAGAACAACACATCGAAGATAACAGATATACTGAATAATAATACATGAAAAGAATAATAGCGTGACACAAATAACCCTAGGATTCTGTTGGAAACGCAATATAGTTATCATGGTTGCATTCTGAAGGCTTTCATCTTGTCTCTACCTTTAATGGGATGCCATTGACCTCCATGTCAACATACAGCATAACCTGAGAAGTTGCATAAAAAATTTCACATAAAAACTTGGCCAGTGCACTTGCACTGTTGAACATTTTTCAGCACATCAGGCCAAGAAAGAATACATACCACCCTAGCAAAACCTTCAGGATTATACTCTAAGGCTGCTGCCCAATTCTCATCAATTCCTTTCTGCATTCGTATCAGTTTGTAAGATGTAAAAAGAAATGCAATAGGATGACCACTGAAATGAATAGATGCAGCATCTCAGGGAAATATCATTTCTAGAACCATGTTATTGGAGATAATATGATCAACAAAAAAGCGCATACAAGTTAAAAGAGCAGCATTACACTTCATTAACAAGCGTGAGACAATGAACCAGAGACATCGTCACATACATCATGTCTGAATATGACAATTAGAAACCTCTCATGTATCATCCTCGTTCCATCTTTAGAAAGGAAAGAATTTTCAAGGACTGATGCAATTCAATGACGTTATAAAGAATGCAGAGAGCAAGAACGGTGATAAAAATGCTTATAAGAAAGAAAGGAACACTACTTGTTGCCAACCAATACCTGCCGAATGGCAGCTTCAATTTTCTTTTGTGCCTCGATATCAAAAGGATCTGCAGCCAGAAGAGCCTATAATGCACCATGGTACAACAAAAGAAGCAAATCAGGTTCTCAGATTACCAGTCACAACTAATATGAGGCCGATTAGCCTAAATAACATCCTTTAATGTGTTAATTCAAATAAAACATACTAAACTAAGTAAAGGGATAGAAATGTGATACTTGTCAGTTAAATGCACTGAATTACCTCAAATCATTAACAGATGCAAACCCACAGGAAAAACATTAGTGGACTGACTACACAGATTGGCATGATAAATTCGAGCTTATGAAACTAGGTGATTGACTACTAATAATGGCTAATCACTCACAAGTTCTTCCACTTGTTGCCGTTGTAATACAGCTCTCTGTTCATGTCGTTGCCTCAAAACATTCTGCAGTTTGTTGAAATCATTTCCAAGAATAGCTTGTGCAAGTTCAGGATCAGTCTGTGAGTTCAAATGTAAACCAACAGTATGAAAAAAATCCCATGTAAATAACTGAACCAATAAAAAGGAAAAGGTAATTTGATCATGTGTTTCAACAGTTGACACCTAAATATTGATTAAGATATCTCTCCCCACAGATAAAAGAAATGAAAACACAACAATAAAAGATAACTTAAACCAATACTTTTTATATTTTATAAGCATCCAATGCTGACAGACCATGCGGCAAAGAAGTCAGAAATGTTAGAAGCCATATCCATTCCTAGAATATAAAAATAACTTAGTCAAATGACTAGCAGAATTTTCCCCATCAGAATAGAAAAGCACTAACGGAATGTTAGTATGCTCCATTCTCTTTGTTCCAATTTAAAGAGGAAGACCAAGGAATTTTGTCTAAATTGACCACTGATCTTACCTGGAATAATTGTGCCATCATATTAGAATCATTCCGAATGTGTTGTTGCAAAGCTCCAGGATTCAGAGCAGAACCATCAGGCTTCAACCCCAAATCATTAGCAGGTGCACTGAAATAAATTCCATTCTATTCTTTAGTTGAGGCAAAGGATGTCATGATGCATATATATTCTATCGAAATAATGTGCTGAGAAAGAACTTGATGGAGTCCAGCAACGATTTTAAATGTCAGAACTATAAGAATTTCTAACAGAATAGCCAAAAGTCACTAAAAGATCAACTGTTGGAAACTTATTGATAATTAAGGTTATCCTATACACTATACAGCATATATGGAACACTTCTATGAATCCACAAAAGTTCAGCTGCATAACTTGAATTTTCATTGATGTGCATATCAACATCTTCCTTTTTATTTGTATAAACCATTCAACCACACAACCACCCAACTCCCAAGAAATTACAAGGGCTTGGTCTTTAACTATGATTTGACAACAGATCAAGCAACAATAAGTGGCCTCAAAACCAAATATAATGACATCAGTGAAAAATTCAGACCTGTTTTACCAAATATTTGGTGCCACTAGATTGTTTGCCACTGTTCAACTCAAGTTATGCTCTGACAAATCAAAATATTTTAATTACATATTATTGATAAACAATGTTATGGATAGTTCAGACCTTGTATTGCTCTGTTCCATCGTCAATTTAAAATTAGTGTGGTACTCTGGTAAATTTTACAATATTCATCCAACCAAAAATTTTAAGCAAGAATATTAATGTTTGGACACAACCAGCTAGACACCGACTGAAATTAGGATATTCCACTAAGTGAGGAGATGCAAGTGACTAAGTGATTAATAGGTCAGTCATAGATTGTACCTAGATCCAGGAACATTGGAAACCATCATAACCAAATCCTCATCCTTAACGCCCAGTGCACTTAATTTGTCAACATTTCTCATCTCCTTCCCATTGTACAGCAGCTGCTGTTGTTGAAGCGGCACTTGTGTCTGCTCGTCAACATTAAAACAAAGATTAGAACTAAAAGAATCGGCACCGCGAGCTTAGTAATCAGACAATGTAATACTTTGGAATCTAATATCCTTTTAACTCGATTCTTGAACAAACCCTGTACTCAACAATGACATTTAAGTACATAAAAAACTGGATCAATAAAAATCTCAACTTTTTTCCTCCTTCCCTTTTGAATATACTTGCTTGCAAAAGCAATTACGACCAGCGAAAAATAGGAAAAGTTCAACTAAACACAAAAAGAGAGAAAACCCACCTCCACTTCTAGTAGAGCCTTTACATTTTCAACCTACAATTGAATTACCAATCCCAATACAGCAAATCATCAATGTTGGTCAGCATATACAGACAAATAAAAAACTAAAAAAACAGAATACATATATGCGCGATAAAACGGGTGAGAGGGTAGAATACTTACAGATTCATGAGGATCCACATCCAGAGATATGATCTGTTCATCAGCTGTCATTACGGTAATTTTCATGTTTCCTTTCCTCTCTCTCTCTCCCTCTCTCTCTCTCTCTACGAATAGATCCGCCAGTCACAGTCTCTGGGTTGTGATTATAAACTGATCTTTTTGGTTTCTTGCAAGAGAAGAAGGGGTTTTTGTCGATGATGTTGACCAGACGGCGTAAGTTTTTAGATAAAGTCGGTAACTTGGTGGGCTGTTAGTATAGTTTTGGTCTTTCGGTTATTTGTTCCTTTTACATCGAAACTCCATATCTTGTTAACTTGAGCTAGGATTCTTTGAACATCCACTCACTATGTGCTTCAACCTTAACCGATTGTTTGGTTGCTAAAATTTAAAGACAGAACAGAGCAAAAATTAAAGACAGTAAGTTATTTAGTTACGAAGGACAGAACAGAAAAAATTGTAAATGTATTTGGTTGCAATGGACAGAACAAAAAAATAGTATCAATGACGAAAATACCCTTACAGTATAATATGATTGGAAATATGTAATTCATTGATTATTTTATAATTGTATCAATATTTATTTTAAGTGTATTT
>JAOQMS010000180.1:45836989-45847229 GCA_027563885.1 Erythroxylum longipes | reverse complement strand
ATATATTTTAATTATTAAATCAAATTTTATTTGAATATTTATATATTTTAAATTTAATTATATTTATTAATAATTATCAAAATTTAATTACATATAATTTAATTATAAAAACTAAATTAAATTAAATTATTCATAATTTTATTGATAATTAATTTTAATTTATTAAATATATAATCTTGAATTAAATAATTCATAATTTTTATTAATAATTAAATAATATATATTTAAATTATAGTAAATCAGATCATGAAAAAAAAACATCAGAAAACAAAAACCACTTTTTATGGGTTTCATAATTTTTGAAAAATGAAAGAAACCAAAATAAAAAACAGAAACTAAAAACTAAAAACTAAAAACTCAAACAAACAAGTTTTTTACTAAATTTGAAAACAAAAACAAAAAACCAAAAACAAATGGAAACAAACAACCCTTAGGGGTCATTTGGTTCCACTTCTATTTTTCTGTTGTTGATTTTGATTTCTATTTTCTGTTTTTGGTTTATATTTTTTTTCCTTAAAAGAATGAAAACCTGTTTGGTTGAGATTTGTAATATAAAAACTAAAAAACAAAGACCTGTTTCCTTGAGATATGTAATAAAAAACTAAAAACAAAAACATATTTGGTTAACTGAAAAAGAAAGACCTGTTTCCTTGAGATATGTAATAAAAAACTAAAAACAAAAACATATTTGGTTTTATCATCCTGTTTCTATTTTTTGTAATTATATTCTTATGTGTAATAATTATAATATAATACATTATATTTTTAAATTAATTAATTATCATTATAGCTAAAATTAAAATATATGCAAATCAAATATTATCAAAAAAATTACACTTTAATTGTATATAATAAAATTAAATCAATTAGAAATTATATTAAGTCATTCTAATCAATAAAATATGTCAATCATACTATAATCCTTGAAAACATAATAGTACTATCATTTACAAAGAGAAACATAAATCAATTAGAAATAATACAATCACTCCATATTTGTCTAGCAATTTCATCTCGCTTTTAAGACATACCTCAAAGTTGTACTTGAGTGATATTATACTCCACTTGAGAACTTGCATCTTCATTTTCACTTTCCCTAATTTGTTCTTCATTTTCAGCACAACTATCAAATAATTCATCGTTTTGTCCATACATTCTAATATAGTTGTGTATAACACAACAAGCAATAACGGTGTATTTTTGTTTTTTCATATCATAACTCGGCATGTATTTAAGTATAAAGAATCTTGCTTTTAGAACGTCAAAACATCTTTCAAGAACATTTCTTAATAAAGAATGCATGTAGTTAAACAATTCATATGGACCTTGACGTCTTTCTCTACCCCTATAATCTTGCAAATTATATCTTTCACCTGATATAGTGAAAGAAATCTAGGCATATTAGTGTAGTCCTAATCAACCAAATAGTACTTGCCTAACATATAAATAACATAATATTAACAAAAAAATATTTTTAAAAAATCATAATTACTATGTTTATTTAAAATAATATATTACCTTGTGGAGGCATCAGAAATTGGTTTGCTGAATTTGTCACTGTTTCTAAAAGAACTCGAGAGTCATTTGCAACCTCATCCAGACATTACATATGTAAAACGCATGTCAAATGAGCAACAACATATAATATTTTAGGTTGGATTAATTCTTTTGCCCCTGTATGGTATTTGTTCATTGATCGGAACATGTGCATCAATATGTATACCATCTATTGCTCCTACAAAATCCTAAATATTAAAATAATTATTAATAACAAGAACATAATTAAAATTGTAATTAAATATATGAATGTACCTAAAAATATGGAAAGAAATTTGAATTATGTTCAATCTCAGAAGGTGTATTAGTAAAAGATAGTGAAGTAATGAATCTTTTTGCAAGACGATTAACTGCATACAAAACTTTACGAAAGTACTTTGAAATTGTCCAAGTCAAATGTTGAAAGCATTCTAAATTGACTCTAGTTGTCTTACTATACCCTATAATCATCAAGAAAAATGTTACTTGTTCCTCCACAGTCAAATGACTTGTTGCCTTTAAGTCTCCTAAACTCTTCAACTTATCACATAAGCTCAAGAAGATTATCTTTCTCATTCTTAAGTTTTCATAAATCCTTGTAGGATTCCCATTCAAAAGTTTCATTATTTAATTATGACCTGGTAGAGCAGGAGTTCTACATGGTTACTTTTGTAAATGAAAATATTTGTTCTCTCCCTCAGTTAGAGAAATAATAATTACCTTCTTACGTACATCATTAGAATCTGATAAGAAATCTGATAAGAAATTCATATATCTATAATGACAACATTAAATAATTAATAAAACATTCAACTAAAAAGTTTAACCAAACGTAGACAAAACATTCATACATTAAGTCAAATATTCATACAAATCACTAACTTAAAATGTTTAAACTATGGAATAATGTTTAAAATAAAAGTGTCAAATTAATAAGAATTTTATATGCACTAACATGAAAATATAAATAAAGCGACATAATCCAATGCAGCTTCTTTGTATCTGTCATCTTCATAAAAATATCCCTATAAAGTGAAGAATCATGTAAAGCCTTTATAGCTTTTT
Organism: Erythroxylum longipes; assembly: GCA_027563885.1. Classification (NCBI taxonomy): domain Eukaryota; kingdom Viridiplantae; phylum Streptophyta; class Magnoliopsida; order Malpighiales; family Erythroxylaceae; genus Erythroxylum; species Erythroxylum longipes. The sequence continues at coordinate 45,844,628 of JAOQMS010000180.1, read as the reverse complement.
CATATTGCACATCGTCAACACCTAATTCATCTAAGGACTTCATAGATTCCATCATTATGTTACACTCTTGAGATCTACACTATGCAGTGGATGATGATTCCCTCAGTTTTTTCACAAGTAAATCATTCTTCATTTTTGATTGTTCACCAAGTATAACCAAGACCTCTTCTATAATGTTAGAATGTGTCTTCTTTGCCTTCTTATTCTGAGAAGATTTCTTTCTCTTAGATATAGAACTTATATCTTGATCTTCTTTCTCATTATACGAGTAATCTTCATCAACATCATTTTTATGTTCCTCTTCTGTACTATTCAATGGAGATTTAGTTGATAGGTGTGCATGCACACCAGTTGCAATAGTATCTCCAAAAATATGACACAAGTCTGAAAATTCCTTACATTCTTTTTTCTTGAATCTGTGAGCCATTTTATGCACCTATAATGATGAAAAATGAATATAAGAATAAATATTATATAATATGATATATTAATAAAAAAGACATATTTTACCTTAAATAGATTTTCCCAACCTTTATTTGTAGCATTAACTTCATCAGTAAGGGAGCTGTAGCCGATTCATATTTCTTTCAATAAGTTCTTGAAATTCTTCAATCTAACCCTTAATCCATTATACTTATTCTTCAATTAAATATCAGTATACTCCTTATTGAATTTTGTTTGAAGCCCTGCCTTAATATTCTTCCAACTATGTTTGGAAAAGGCAGTAGTCTTTTGATTTCCCTTATTCATTTCATCAACCATCAAGGAGATTAAATACATCTCTATAGTATCATTTCATACCCCATCTTTTTCATTTATTTCCACACAATCATTAGAATTGTTCATATTGTTCAAACCTTCCATCACTAAATGTAACCACATATAAGTGAATGAACCATAACAACTACAAATAATTAAATGGTAAACATGGTTCAAAATAAACATGAGACAACCCAATCAATCCATACAAGATAACATAACTTCTAATGAGAGAAAGAAATAACAAAGAAATAAAAAAAAGCCTAACTCGGGTCGTCAGTGTCGATGTCGCTACCGAACTGACGTCAAGACGGCTAGCCTTCCATGGATCTCTCCCGAAAATACTTCAGCCCCATGAAAATTATCCCCAATCGAAACCCCTTTCGGCTTTCTTCACTGCCGCAAGCTTCTCTCTGCAGCCACTCTTTATTCTCCCCTCACTGTTCATTGATTTGACAAATTAATATGTTGGACCACCCTACTATTCACTCTTCTTTCCTCTCCGTAAGCTCTCTTCTTTTCTTTGTTCTCCCCTCACTATTCACTGATTTAACAAATTAATATGTTGGACTACCCCACTATTCACTCTTATTCCCTCTTCGCAAGCTCTCTTCTTTTCCTCTTTCACACAATCTTCTTATCTCATAAACCCCTTCTCTTTATGTCAATATATTAAAAGGCTTCAGTCTTGTTCTAAATAGTGGTGATCTTAAATGAAACAAGCATTTCATTGCAAAAACAGAGCCTTCAAGGAGTACCTTGACCAATTAGAAACGTGAATAGTGATACCACCAAAATATCAAGTGCTTTAAGATAGTTACCAATGCTCTAAACCTAGGAACACAACTACTTGTTCATCGGAGCTAATGCTTACTGATGAATTAGATGTTCATGAAATTTTAACCTTTTTACTTTATCGCCAAACAAGGTAAACAAATGATCCCGTCTTCACTCAAGACATGCAAGATACTTTCATACTACAGCTTTCCATTCACTTTTTCCATTTTAGGATTTGTTAAAGCACGAGGAGGGATATCGTTATATCCCTCAGCTAGGTGATCAAGTTGCATATCTGAGACAGGTATCACGTCGTTATGCTATCCCTGAGCAATGTCCAGTGAGAAACACAAGAAGGGTCTCTGTCATGAAACAAAACAACATTAATGAATTTAATGAATTAATTTTAATTATGCTATAGTAACATGTGCATGTTACTGTAATATAACATGTACTATCTTGTGTGATTTCGAAGAAGAGAAGATGATGGACCTGTTATGTTTTAATGCAAATAATAGCAGTTGAGCAACGAGTTACAACAGACACATAAGCAGATGAAAACAAACCTAGAAATCACAGACGGTTGAAAATGCAGGAGAGGGCAGAAGACGACAGAAGATGCAGAAATCACATCCGATAGAAAACGTAGGAGAGAGAAGAAGACGACAGAAGACGCAGTGACGGAGAAATAGCAGAAGAGGCTAAAGATGGAGTCAGAGCAGGGAAGTCGTTTTTGTTAAATATGACAACCTGTTTTCAAAATACATCGAAACATCTTTTTTTCTTTTTTAAAAATCATTGTCATTTTTTTATTTTTAACAACAAAAAATGAGAACATCTGTAACCAAACAAGTTTTACAGGATTGTTTCATTTTTTACAAAAACAGCAACAAAAAACAAAAAAAAGGAACTAAACACCCCCTTAGTACAGTAGTGTCACTTAAGTCTTTATAGTTTCTCTTTCGAAACTGAAGCTAGATCCTGATTTTCCTTCTCGTTTGCTCTACTTATAGTGACAATGCTAATCAACAAAGTCCCTTCTACCCCACCCCCATGATTGCCAAAATGGGAACGTACATAGTCTTCAAGACCTTTCCTTCCACTCCTAAGCCTATAGACCAACAACCCCTCTTCGACTCACCAAAGAAAGTGGTTTCTTCGCCTCCAATTCAGCCGCCGCCTAAACAAATCGATAAGTCTCATTCTAATAATGGCTCCATTTCTGGGTTCTTCAGAAATGTTGTCTCCAAAGTGCAAAATGGTTTATGGTCACGATTTTTCAAGCAAAGTTTTATTCTTTTGTGTTTTTGCATATGGGGTTTTGAGATGCTTTTCTTGGCTTTTAATGTTATGAACCTAATGTTTGTATGTGTGTGTGTGAGTGAGTGAGTGTGCGTGTGTCTGTTCTTATGCATTGGAAGATTTGGAAGTAATTTTTTTTAGAGAGATACAGGGGGTGGCCGGTGACTCGTGTGGTGCGATGGCAGGTAGTGGTCGAAGACTGTTAGAGCAGTGGTGGTCGGCAAGTATTGTTGGATATTTTTTACTTTTCCCGTAAAGTTCGACAACATTTAATTGTATTTTTTGTTTTCCAAATAACTTATCGGTTAAGTAACGTAATTTAATCCAAATAAAGATAATAAAGTGACCCAACAAATGATCTAAATCAATGGGTCGAAGCCCAGTGAAAAATGGATCCCAATCAGTATGGATCGGACCCATATCGATCTTGTGATGGGGAAGCCCGATATGGAAGTTATATATAAAGGTTAAGGTCTCCTGCAGTTGCTTATATATCATTCGTAAGCATAAGGATTCTCTGACCCCTTCAGAGAGCTTACGTTTTGAGAAAATTGTAGAAAGACATTAACTACGTCCCAATAAGAGGTTCCCGTGAAGATGGTGGTGGATTCGCGCTCATTTCGGCTTCCGAAAGCTCTTTTGAAGTTACGAAACTGAAATTAGGTATTTTCTACATTTCTTCGTTTATTTCCCTTTCACATTCGATCTGAGCTACGTAACTAAGGTATCGTTACGTGTTACATATGGCATCAGAGTGGTGACGATATCGGGTGGTTAAAAATGAAGATTTTTCAGTTTTTCTCCATAAGGTTTTAGGAGAGTTAATTTTCGTTTCTCAGTTTTTCCTTACTTTTTATTACAAGAAAGTAGTATACATATATTTAGCTTTGAGAAATAGGTTGAAAACAAGCCCAGGAGCATGAAAAACGGACTCGAAACTTGCTAGAAATTGTCATTTTTTGGTGAGGGTGCGCCTCCGCACGCGCCAGATTGTGAACAGTGTCAAACACGTGCCAGACACATAGCGAAATGGTAACTGCACACTTGTTTGGCGCGTGCGTCGCATGCGCCAGCATCAGAGGGTGCGTCTGCATGTCATCGCACATGCATGTTCATGCTGATGTCAACCATATGAACGTGCTACAATAATTTAAAAAAACACAAAAATTTCAAATTTTTTGTAAGGGTGCTTTGGGGTGTTTTAGGTCAGTTTTTGTGTCCGATAAATTTATAAAGTGAAAATTTCCATTTTTCTGGGTTTATTACATTAGTAATAAATTAAAGTTTAACTCCAAAAAAAGGAATTAAAGTGTTTTGAATCTAATTTCAAGTGAATTTTCATGCTTCGGACATCACATAAGGGAGATACTTTAAGTTTTTGTGTCTCGAGTCACATGTTCAGTATTCGGGATTGCATGATAGTTATTCGGAAAAGGAATTAAGTCATTTTGAAGCCATTTTGAGTAAAATTTCTTGCAATGAACTTGGCATAAGGGAGATACATGAGGTTTTCGTGTCTTAGGTGGTCAGTTTAGTGTCCAGTGATGCACGATAGCACATTCTGCTAAGTGGACTTCCGGACACAGACATAACGAACTAATTTCTTGGTAATATCTCCCAGAGGTGCACAGTCTCATATAATGTTGAGACAAGTGCCTTAATGAAAGAATTATTCTCTATGAGATATATGGGAGAAGGGGGAGTAAAGAAGTACATATCAAGAATGATCCATCTTCATAGTAGATTGAAGATGTTAAACATCATTCTTCCTGATGTCTTCATAGTTCACCATACTTTGAAAACACTCCCTCCAGAGTTTAGTAATCTGGTGAAGACATATTGTTCACAGGATGAGGAATAGGACTTCAATGCTTTGGTTGCCCATTGCATTGCTGAGGAGGAGAAACTCAAGCTTGCTACTCCTACAGCCCTCGAAGCAACTAAAGGGAAGACAAAGATGAAGTCTGCTAAGATCAAAGGTAAAAAGACTAAATCTTCTCCACATACTGATGCTGGTCAATCCAGTGTTGGTAAAGGTCCATATGACATAAAGAAGCCAACAGTATGAGGTCTAAAAAGAAAGACTGTGACCATCAAATAACTCCTTAGCTTATCAATTTATGGATCTGAAGTTGCATTAAGTACTTGGTGGCTATATAGTGGAGTATCTGATCAAGGTGCTTCCACAATACGGGGGTTCATATTTAGGATAAAGCCAAATAAAGAAAAGGAGGAACTGATGGTTGACAGCAATGAAGAGGTGGAAGTAATATCTATAGGGAATGTATGTATTGAACCTTACTGCAAGGTTCTTTTTTTTTTTTACACGACACATTTTGTATGTGATCTTTATATCAATTTTAGACAAAAAGGTTGACGTTTTGTATTTAATGCTTCTATTGTACAGTTGTGTTTAATGTAAAACAAAATGGTACAACTTTCTTATCATATGGTTTGTATAGAATGTGTTTTACCCCGAATTAGATATATCATGAAATGAAGGACCCTGATGAATGAAAAGTCATAGATAGTGTGGCATAAAAGTTTAAGCCACATTTCCAGAGCTAGGGTTAAAAGATTGATTAAGGAAAGCATTCTCCCAATTCTAGATTGTGATGATCTGGGAACATGTGTTAACTATTATAGGGGTAAGTTGATTAATAAGGAAGAATGGTCAACTCGTGTTTCTAACTTGTTGAGTCTGATACATAAAGATATCAATAGACCTTATACAGTTGCATTATGCAATTCTAAATGTATTCTAACATTTGTTGATGAATATTCCCATTACAATTTTGTGTTCTTGCTTAAATACTGAAAGTTGAGAACCAATTAGGAAAATCCATTCAGAGTGTCAAATCTAACTGTGGAGGAGAATATGATGGCAAACATGGTGCTTTCGGATTTGAAAAGGTTCATTTGTCAGATATATAGAATCGGTTGGGATAGTGACTTGATTCACTATACTGGGTAGTATTGAGCAAAATGGTGTGTTGCCGAAAGGCATAACCGCACGCTAAAAGACCTGAAGAAGTCAATGCAGAATATAACTAATCTACCTAATTATCTAGAGGTGTGAAAACCCAGCCTTGCACACATTCGTATATGAGGCTGCCCTACCGAAGTAGTATAATCCTTATAAAGAAAATTTGCATGCTCATTATGCTTATTGCTATTTAGTAAAATATCCTGACCACTCTAAAGGCTATAGATCTTGCTGTAGAGAAGGAGGGACCAGAATAGTGGAATCACAAACAACTAAGTTTCTAGAATACTATGTCTATTTAATAGTAGGCCCTTTGACCCTTCGGATGATAACAGGGTGGATACCACAGTTATTATGTATCCGCCACTCATACAATTAGATACAGTAGATCTAGGTCTTTGTACCGTGCTTGTACAGAAACAAGAACTCATACCTGTATACACAGAGGTTCTTGAGGGTACAAAATATAATGCAGTTATGAAGATTCGCCAGAGTGAGATGACCTACTATCCCATCTGATAACATAGTCTACAAGGTGAACAGGACTATGATATCAGACATGTTACAAATCTAGTTACTTTTACATAAGATGTTTTTGTACCCAATGCGGAATTGTGGTGGGTTACAATAACTGATGAGCTGCAAGCCATGAAATATAGTAAGGTCTAGGAGCTAGTTAATTTTAAAGCAGAACTGCAAAACTAGTAGTTGTAAATGAAATTCTAAGACCTAAAGGATTTTAGGATAAAGTTCAGGAGTTTATAGACTCGCTCAATTGCCTGATGGTTCACTCAGGGAGAAATGTTGACTTTAATGATACTTTTTCTCTTGAATCCTCGAAGGATACCTTTTGAGTGATTATGGTAATTGTAGCTTATAATGATATAGAGTTACATCAGATAGTTGTCAAAACTACTTTCCAGAGTAAAAATCTTTATAAAGTGGTCTATATGGTACAACCTGAAAGATTTTAGGATCCAGATGGAACTGACATGGTTTGTGCGTTATGCAAATCAATAGATGGTTCACATCAAATCTCCCAAAAGTGATACCTTACATTTGATAAGGTTTGACCTCTTTTGGCTTCATGGAAAATAAAGTTAAAAAGATGCTTGTACTATGAGATTAGGGGGAGCAAAATTATCTTCATATTATTGCATATGGATGATATATTGCTCACGTTAAATTACTTGACTATGTTGTATAAGGTTAAGCAACGTTTGGTCGAGAACTTTAATATAAAGGACCTTGGCATAACATCTTTTGTCTTAGGTATTCAACTTCACTGTGATAGATCTTAACACTCATCATACCTCTCACAGAGTGCATACATTAAGTATATGTTACAAAGATTTAATACGGTTAACTGTAAACCTATCATAGCACCTATCTCTTATAGTGAGACATAATCTTTGGCATGGTATCCAAAGAATAAAGTAAAGAGAGAGGTTATGAGGAATGTTTCATATTCTAGTACAATTGATAGCCTGATGTATGCTCAACTATGTACTAGGTAGGACATTGCATTTATTGTTTGACTATTTGGTCAGTATCTGGTTAACCCAGACGTAGACCATTGAAATGCAGTGATATGTGTGCATTAGAATATGTTTTTATAGGTAATTGACATGTGTTTTCTTGCATAATTGCTGCTTATTGCCCTAGTTTAGGATTTAGCTTGCATGTTTTCATTAAGTTTGATTTTCATTGTGTTCTTGTGTGTTGGATACTAATTAAGGGTAAGAATTGCTTATTTTTATGTAGGAAAAGAGAGGAAGCAAGTTGGAGGATGAACAAGAGAGCATAGGAGAGAAG
>JAOQMS010000180.1:45812633-45836889 GCA_027563885.1 Erythroxylum longipes | reverse complement strand
AGAGATCGTTCAATTGATTCCCGTAAATTCAATTAGGGACAAATAGTTACACCTTGAGAGAGGGTAATTAGTACATTCGAAAATATAGGGTGAGATACAATTCAATCAATGAAACATGAGGGAGACAGAATAAAGGAAAAGTAATCTCTAGTATTTAGATCCTTGAATTAATATTTTTTGCAATTGCAGTATTGTTCATTGTTTACATTAGTCTTTTAATTTTAATTTTAATTTTCTGAATTATTTGTTTATTTGCATTAAAATTTTTTATTTCTCACACAAAGTCTTTTCTAAATTAAGTGGTGTCTGGGCATCAATCCTTGTGGGATCGATAACCGCTCTTTCTAACTACAAGTCACGACCCGTTCACTTGCGATTTTTGAGCGTAAAATAAGTAGATAACTTTTACAATCTATCAACAAGTTTTTGGCGATTCTCACAAACGTGGGAGTCCTCTCCAGAAACTTACTGCAATCCCATCTGGACAGACTTAAAGTTTCCATTTTTTCTCTCTCTCACCCTATCTTCAATTTTTCACCCCCTCTCTCTAACCCATGAAATTCTCTCATCCCACTCTTTCACACTCTTTAATTTTCCTTTAGATTTTTGGTTTTTTTTTCAACTCTTTCATGATTCTTACAATCCTTTCATTTTTCATGCATTAATCATTCAAAAACACAAGGTTTTGGGTAAGATTTTGCTCTCTCTCTCTTAAATTTGAATTTCACTCTCTCTCTCATTTTTTGAAGATTTTCTTCTTACAATGACACCATCAAGGAAGATCATGGCTAGGAAATCAGTTGATGAACTCCAACTTCAAGTTTCCAGTGAAGCTCCAGAGCCCAAGGATGCGGCAAGTTCATAAGGAACAACGTAGCTTGAAGAAAAGGTTCCTCAATTTCTGTCAGCGGAACAACTTTGCAGCCCCGTTGCCTACACCATCAGCACCATCATCTCCATAAGCCACTTCTTACCTTAAACTTTTCATTTGAGTCATTTTCTTTTGTTTGATTTCCTTTCATTTCTATTTGGTTTGATTTTATTTTCTTTTGTGTGGTTTTATGTCTTTTGTTTATTTTCATGTCATTGTTTTTGTTTGTTTTATTTGAGGTAATTGTCCCTTATTGGTTGTTGTTTTGTCACATTGAGGACAATGTAATCTTTAAGTGTGGGGAGGTGTCATTGACTTTCTTAATTGCATTTTGTTAATTAGGATGCATGTTTAGGCATATTATATGTGCTTTGTGTCAGCAATGGTGTTTTATGTTAGCAATGGAACCGTACTTGAATCACTCCGATAAATATTGCCATGAAATTCTGTCATGTAGTTGGAATTAGATTGAATGCATGCTTAAACTCATATCAAGCCACTTGAGCAGAAAGTGAACCATATAGAGTGATGAAAAGTAGTTGGTTGCATAAGCTTAGTCACAAATTGTCATATGAATAATGAGGTAGTGTAAAGATGCATAATGAGTTTTCAATTGACCCAAAGTGAGGATTGAGTCATAGGACTCCATTTATAGTCATTCCATTTCTTTGTCGAGTGTTACTTCCTTAGGTTACTACCTTCAGAACTTGCTTTGAATCAGTTTGAGTCTACTGGATGCATGATTAATAGAGATGATCTAGGACTTTTTTGTGTTAACCCTTGGCTTAAACGACCTACCTGTTATTGTCCCTTGCTACACCCATTGAGCCTTAACCTTTTGTTTCTTAAAAGCACCCGAATTTTTAAAACTTTAAACCCCATTATCCTACCCCTTTTCACAAGCTCAGTAGAGTATTAAGTAGAACATTAGTTGGGATTGTATGAAAATTCCACAGAGACAAATTGAGTATATTTCTGCCTATGGACTACATTGTATATAGTGCTAGTTTTGATTCATAGTTCTTCCATGTAGAAAGAAAAAGAAAGAAAATTGATTAAAAATAAAAGAAAAGAAAAGAAAAAGGAAGAACAAGTGAGTAGCATCAATAAGTGCAGAATAGTGGTGTATGTCTCGAAGTTATGTCTTATATCCCATTTTATATGCTTTTTACTCTACTTATGCTTGTGCTTCACCTTTTTCCCTTTCTTTTGACCCACCTTAACCCTTACCACATTACAACCTTAAACAAGTCCTGTTGATCTATTTATACATGCAATCATTGTAGAGGAGAATTAGTGTATTAACAAGCCTATGGTAGTGTAGTTTTCTATAAGAAGTTTGAGAAAAACACTAACCCTTAAACACTTGAGCGAAATGAGTGAAAACCATAAGGAAAATTCATTTATGCATCTAGACTTACCTTTAAGAGATTGTGCAAATTGTGAGTTTGCTTATGTACATCAATGAAAAAATAGTCATGATATATACATTAACTTGATACTTGAGTTGGCTTGAATTTGAGGGATTGTGTGTTTTGATCTTTGTGAAAATGAAGTGGTTGAATTGATTGGTTGTATTCATTTTGCTTGAGAACAGGCAAAGATTCAAGTGTGGGGATGTTGATAGTTGTGCATTAGGATATGTTTTTATAGGTAATTGGCATGTGTTTTCTTGCATAATTGCTACTTATTGCCCTAGTTTAAGATTTAGTTTGCATGTTTTCATTAAATTTGATTTTCATTATGTTCTTGTGTGTTGGATGCTAATTGAGGGTAAGAATTGCTTATTTTTGTGTAGGAAAAGAGAGGAAGCAAGTTGGAGGATGAACAAGAGAGGATAGGAGAGAAGACAAGAGGAGTACATCTGGAACCAATTCCCACGTTTGTAGGAATTAGGCAAATTTCCATGGACATGGGAAATCAAGATAGAAAGTTTCTGCCTGTAATTCCCACACTCGTGGGAATCATGCAAATTCCTATGGGCGTGGGAATTGAAATCCGAGGTAATCTGCGAGGCTTCATTAAACCTAATTTTTTGGACTATATAAAGACAATTAAGCCTCCATCTTCAAGGAAAGATGACACCCACCTGTAGAAAGACCATCCTTGGGTGAAGAACACATGTTTGGAGCATCAAGGAAGGATTGAAAACAAGGATCATCATCAAGATTGGGCAAAATAGTAAATCAACACCAAAATTCCAGACTTTGGCAAAAAAGAGAAGGAGTTTTCTTATTCACTTTTTATCATTTTAATCTCTTCTTTTCTTTGTAAAGATGTATTATTTGAATGTTGATAGTGTTATGGAGACTATTTGAGGCTAATTTCATATTAGGGATTACTTTTTCATTATTTTTTCAAAACTCATATTTTATTAAATTGAATGAATTGTCTTTGATAATTATTGTTCTTAATTGTCATCTTACAATAAATCGAGAGAGTGAGTGAGATAAAAATCGTGTAGGATTGTACAACGAGAGTTGGCGACCTATAGACTAGCAATTATTAAGTCAATTGAATAATTAGAAGAGAGATCTCAATTAGTCAATTAATCATCCATAGGATAGTTTAATAACTAGTTGAATAGGTAGAGTTGTTGAGTAGGTTGAGAGATCATTCAATCGATTCCAGTAAATTCAATTAGGAACAAATAGTTACACCTTGAGAGAGGGTAATTAGTACATTCAAAAATCTATGGTGAGATACAATTCAATCAATGAAGCATGAGGGAGACAGAATAAAGGAAAAGTAATCTCTAGCATTTAGATCCTTAAATTCATATTTTCTACAATTGTGGTATTGTTCATTGTTTACTTTAGTCTTTTAATTTTAATTTTAATTTTTCGAATTATTTGTTTATTTGCATTAAACAATTTTTTTCTTAAACAAAGTCTTTTCTAAATTAAGTGATGTCTGAGCATCAATCTCTATAGGATCGATATTCGCTCTTTCTAACTATAAGTCTGACCCGTTCATTTGCGATTTTTGAGCATAAAACAAATAGATAGGTTTTACAATCCATCAACATGCAGTCAAGTGAGTGTTGAGATAATTAGAGGGAAATGAGGATTATATGTTGACATATAGCAGTCAAGTGAGTGTTGAGATAATTAAAGGAAAATGAGGATTATATGTTGACATATAGAAAAGTCAACAGACTAAACCTCGTAGGGAATTCAGATTCAAATTAAACTATGTGTCCAGATAATTGAAAGTTTACTTAAGGTTACAATTTTTTAAGTTAACAGATGGTACAATGTCGTGGAAGAGTGTCAAGTAGACACCGATTATTTCCTCGACCGTGCATGTAAAGTGCATGCTATGGGGCTGCTTCACAAATGATTTAGCTCAGAAATTTGATTTCTAAGTTGTCTGTCATTGATTTAGTGGCTAAATCCATTCGGTTGTAACGTGGTAATCAAGCTGCTGTGTTGTTTAATAACAACATTGAATATCACAGGGTCTTAGCATTTTGAGGTCACATATTTGACCATGAGGTGACATTAAGGTTTGGAGCATTTAAGGACTGAGGAACTATAAGTCGATTATTTAACTAAAGGACTTTACCCACTTGTGTTTGGAATATAAGTATAAAGTATGGATGTTTTGAAGTCCTTAGACACTGTTAGTTAGGGGATCGTAATATTTTCTCCATATACATTTGTACATTTTGACGTATTATGACGATATGATGATTCATCAATAAAGATGATCATTATTTATCCTTATTAATCCGTGTTATCAGACATTATCATAATATGTATGAAAGTCTTAAGATTTATGTCAATCTTAAGCATTTAAAGGTTATTGGGCATATAGACAGATTGATCTTGAGCCTATGTCATTTAGACGTATGTAATTTTATACGGATATCCTTAAATTTTCACATGATATAGCGGGATATAAGTTTTTAATCTCATAAAGGTTCTTTAATGCAGTTTAGCATTCAGTTGGAGAACGTAAAGTTTTCTCTAATGTTGTTTAGCATTTGGTGAGAGGAAACAAGTTTTCTCTAATGTTGTTTAGTAGTCGGTGAGAGAAAACAAGATTTCTGTAATGCAGTTTAGCATATGCTGTTTAACATAAAGTTGGAGAAATCGAGACCTACAAACGAAGATGATATAATTTAGATCATACAGATATCATTCTAGTTTGCCACACTCCATGTTCCCATTCATGTTAGTGAGGTATTAGGTATACATGATTGTATTGGATCTGTGTCGCACGTGACACATGCATTTGATACTTTTCGGTATTGATACAAGACGGAATGATGGACTTTCGTTGTCTTTGGATTAAATGTTTTTTTGAACTTAGTCGACTAATACAGTAACGTAACTTAACTAAGATTTAAAACTATTTTCAAATTGAGTCAATACTGCAAATTGTCCAAGGGGGAGAATGTTGGATATTTTTTACTTTTCCCATAAAGTTGGACAACATTTAATTGCATTTTTTGGTTTTTCAAATAACTTATCAGTTAAGTGACTTAATTTGATCTAGCTAAAGATAATAAAGTAACTTAATAAATGATCTAAATCAATGAGTCGAAGTCTGGGTAGAAAATGGATCATAATCAGTATGGACTGGACCTATATCGATCTTGTGATTGGAAAGCCCACTATGGAAGCTATATATAAAGGTTAAGGTCTCCTGCAGTTGCTCATATATTATTCATAAGTATAAGGATTCTCTGACCTGTTAAGAGAGCTTAAGTTTTGAGAAAAATGTAAAAAGACGTTGACTGCATCTCGGTAAGAGGTTCCCATGAAGATGGTGGTAGATTAATGCTCGTTTCGACTTCGGAAAGTTAGTTTGAAGTTATGGAACCGAAATCAGGTATTTTTCACATTTCTTTGTTTATTGCCCTTTCACGTTCGATCCGGGATACGTAACTAAGGCATTGTTACGTGTTACAAGTACGACGCTGAGGCTCGGCTAGGCACAGTGGCACAACGGCTAAAAAGTGGAGACAGAGAGGAGTGAGAGAGAATGAGAGGCGACTGTCGAGTGGAAGGAAGGGTATTTTTATTTTTTATTTTTACAAATAAGTCCCTCAAATTTTAAAATTTTATAGCACTGGTGGGAATTTGGCCAGTATTTCAAGTATCGGCCAGTACTGGTGAAATTGCTGGTACCAAATAGCTAGATTTCATACCTTTTTTGGCCAGTATAGTACGAAATCCAAAACCTTGCCCTAATCTCAGATAAAACAAATAGAACAATAATAACATGTTTTCTTATATATTAAAGGAATTTTTAATTAATAAAAGGAGTGTAGAATTACAAATCAGCCTGCTAACTATAATTCCCTTACATCAGTTAAAACAAATAGAACAATAAAAGCAGACCTACCCAAATTGGCATCAACGTGTCCTAAAGGTAAAAATACACATTTATCAAAGAAAGTTAATCGAAGACTTAAGTTTTTGGCTTCGACTTCTCTCAATCTCCAGACGAGGAATTCTTCTTTTAGCTCTAGATTCACAATGTTTCCTAAAAGTGATCTCTTTTTAGGATCGAGACAATTCCATCTCCTTCACCAAGCCATTGATCGACTTCTTGCCAGTTACCAGTTCAGTTCACACACAACCTTAATGTGTCCTTCATCTCTGCTCCATCAATCTCCTAAAGGTAAGCCCTTAATTTTTATGCTTCCATTTCTTTATATAAGGTGGTTAGTAGTTCTACATGATATTGGGGATTACTGTATATGATTAGCATACATTAGTTATATTCTCTGTAATCTAGCTAATTGAGGTGAACATTACTTGATGAAATTCGAGGAGATGATTTGCTCTTTAACTTTAATTGACACACAATCAAAAACTCTTTGCTAACTTCTGCTTATGTCCTAAAACCTTTTAAGGCTTCTTTAAGGAAATAAGATAGATAATAGTATTAGGCTCTGAAATTGACTTCAATATGATAAATAGTGCATAATCCATGTAAATTGGTGAGTGTTTAAACCCAAAGGCATTTGTGTTTGATCTAGTTCCAAATATTCCTAACGATTTGACACTCAAAGAATAAATAGTCTCTGTTTTCACTTCCCGAGTTGTACAGAACACATTCCTCATTAGGACTTTGATAGCAAAGTCTATCCACTGTGCTTAGCTTGTTTAGGATTGTTAGCCATAAAATGAATGAGTAGCTAGACATAGGCTCTTTATGCCAAAGTATTATATGTCAATCTACTTTGTCATTTCTCTGCATCAGCCACTCTTTACAGATATTAGCATTGAATTGTCCCCTGGGATGGATTCACCAAATGTATATATCAGGGGACATTAATTTGGCAGATAGTTGTTTTACGAATTGAAACTCTTTTGGGAATTCAATTCAGTGCCCTTATTTAATGATTTTTTTTCCAGTACCATATTGAAAGACTAATAAATATGCATGGAGTTGAGGACTGAATTGACTAATTATAGTCTATCTCCAAAGGATAGGGCTCTGTTAGTCCATGAGGTCAATCCCTTTTGAATTTTTTCAAATAAAGGATAGAATTCACTAAGCTAGATCCTTTTGGTTGTGATTGGTAGCCTAGATAGCATAAAAGGTTTTTTTTTTGCTTATTCCAACTATAGGTGCAATTCTCTCTTCCATTTGGTCTCCACTTTTGGATATAACAAAATGGCTTTTAGTATAGCTGATAGTCGATCTAGACATGGAACTGAATTGATTCAAAGTAGACGTTAGGAGATCAACTAAGTCGTAATTAGCTTTAAAGAATAAAAATAAATCCTCTGTTGTTATGTTTAAACTATGTTCCCTGCGAATATTGTAATTTAATAGAGAAGTTAGAGCTTCCATACATAATATAAAGAGATAAGGTAATAGGAGATCCCCCTGTCTAAGCCCCCTTTCTCTATGGAAAATACTTGTTAGGGTTCTATTGACTATAATAGCATAAGCTGGAGAAGTAATATATGCTTCAATCCATTTAGTGAACCTATTAGAAAAGCCCATCACTTCAAGAAGTTTTAATATGAAATTCCATTCCTATCTAATGCCTTTTTGAAGTCTATTTAGAAGGAACAATTCCTTGGTAAATGCCTCCTTGAATAACTTCTCAAAAGTTATTGCATTATGGAGATGTTATTTCCTATTTGCCTACCTTGCATAAAAGCACTATAGTTATCACTAACCAAGGATCCCAAAACTAATTTTAGTCTGTTAGAAATAATTTTTGCAATCACTTTGCAGAGGAAATTGAAGTAGGCTATTGGTTTGTAATGCTCAAAGGAAGTTGGGTTATTTAGTTTAGGGATCAGGCATAGATAGGTTTTATTGATTTCCTTCAAAATAATTCCTGAAGAAAATAATTCTTTGACAACTTCTTCTACCATTGGTCCTATCTCAAGCTAAGCCTTCTAAAAAAAGACCATTAAATCCATTTGGCCTTGGTGCCTTTTTAGGGTTCAATTGAAAGACCACCTTTTCTATTTCAGAATCCTCAATATTCTTGATTATTGATTTCATGTCCATATTAGATAATTTATTCTTAGTAACTAATTTCAGGAGTTATGTAATGTTTTCTTTTGAGAGCAATTATAATTCCTTCAAATACATCTTAGCCTCTTTCAACAGTTCCCTTATTTGCATATCATTATCTCATCTATGTGGTGATAGCATTTAATGAGTTAGAATTCCTCCTAGCAATTAAGAAGTTGAAGAAAAATATAGTGCTTTTATCTCCTTCCTTGAGCCGCCTAATCTTAGCTCTCTACTCCATTAAACTAGCATAGTTATTTAGAGCTTATAAGTAATCTTTCAATGTAATCTTCTTCAAAGTTAAGAGAGAACTATCTCTAGGTTTAAAAGACAGAGAGAGCTTGTATTTGGCTATGGTAATAGGTTGAGAGGTACTCTCTCCTATCTACTTCATGAGAGACTTTAATACTTCCTTAACTATCTTAAGCTTCTATATGCATTTGTATTGGAATGCTCCCTTGACATTTGCCTCCACACCTTTCCTTAAGGTATCCAAGAACAATAGACTTCAATCCTTCCTTGATTATCATAAGCTTCTACACGCATTGTTATTGGAATGTTTCCTTGACATTTGCCTCCACACGTTTCCTTAAAGTATCCAGGAACACCTCAAATTTAGCCAGATAATTCTTAAACCTAAAAGGGAAGCCTCTTTTCTCCTTTAAGAACAAACCACACACTCTAATTAGGGTGGTCAGAGAAGATATAACCTAATAAGGAGGCTTTGTTTTCTAGAAATTGTTGTAACCGTGTCTAATTGATCATAGCTCGATCTAGCTTTTTTTTAGGGACCATCCATCAGGTTACTTGTTGCTCTAAGAGAAGATGTGCCCATATGCGTTAAGGTCCAGGACTCCTAACAGATCAACACATTCCTTAAAATTTGGAGAGTAATTTCTTAGTGAAAAGCACCTTTTAGCTTCTGTCCTATAAAGGATGGAGTTGAAGTCGCTTATAATTAACCAAGGTCCTACCACTCTTCCCTAAAAACTCGACAAACTCCTCGAAAGATCCTTCCTCTGAAAAGCATGGTTGAATCCATGACTATAGAGGCAAGGATGGACTTATTCTCCTCAATAAAATGGTACCTCATATAGATAACCTACATCTCTATTTCTAATACCTCAACATCAATATTATTTAGATCAAATCCAACTATAATTTTACTTTATGCATGAGCTTGGTGCTTTGAGATTAAACTCCACTTATGTCCTAGTTTATTTAGAAACTTGAGATTCTTATATCTTATTTTTGTTTTCAGTAATGTAAAAATCCAAGGGTTTTCCTTAGTTATAAAATCTTTTAGAGCTAAAAGTTTTTTTGGCATAATTAAGAACCCTAACATTCCAAATTATAATGAATATAATGAAATGCCTTTGGAGTCCTTACCTCTGCTCCTATTTACTTTTATCCTTTTAACATTGGTGAATTGTTCCTCGAGTTCCTTTCCACAACATGACTAGACGTTGAAAGGGAGGAACTTGCCTCCCTTTCCATCTATTTGGTATCTAACCATTCTCCATGTCAAGGGACAATCTTATCCTCTATTGGATCTTCATTAGTGATGGCCGTTTCTAATTTCTCCTTAGGCTAACGTCGCTTATTTGAAGCAAATTAAGCTAGAACCTCTATAGTTACCTTCTGGCTTTGGTTCATCTCTTCATTTTCTTCTTTACCCTCCTGCTCTAGTCTCATCAATTCCATATAATCCCCTTTCTCAAATAATTTTCCAATTGGCTTCCACATCTTACCCTATAGTTTTAGTGAAGGCTTCTAGAGGTAGTCCACTGTTACATTATCTTCATATACGGTCCCATTTAAACTTATTCTCATAACATGTATTTAATATGGTAAATTCTTGGAGATATCCATATTAATACATGGACGAGTATAACCTAGTCTATTTCTTTTTGTTATGTTTTCATCATATATAAAGGTTACCCTAAGTAGCTTTCTATCAGTCCTTTGGTAGTCCAATATTCCAAGGGGACATTTTACAAGTTAATCCATAAAGGAACTGACTTGTATTTTTCTACTTAAGCATGAAATCCAAGTTTCCTGCTTTAAAGAAACAATGGTAGATTTATCACATGTCGAGGGCCTTCTTTCAGGACTTTGAGTACATGAGCCTTAGAGGGAAAGGTAAATAAAGCTAAATTTTTATCAACTACTAAGACTTCCACTAGGACTTTGTTCTTCTATACATTTTTTACCCATTTTTGCAACACTGGAAGTAGAGGTCTCCTCTCTAAGAAGAAGCCCACTAATGATGTTTCCTAAGTTCTTGCTCCCTCTTGGAGAACTTCCAATCCAGGAGAGATAATGACTCTACCCTTTTCTTCTTTAAGAGGCATATATGGAGTGTTGAGTCTTCATCTATAGCAATCACCTAACTCCAGCTTTTCTTAACTTAAAAGGAGGAAAAAGAGCCCTTCTCAGCTGGCTTAAAGGTAGGGTCAAGAGCAAGGTTTCGAGAGGGTAATAAGGAAAAATCAACTGGTGATTCTGCACAAAAGGCTGGAGCTTCAAGGGTCTACATAATGATGAGTATCATGGGGAAAGTTGATCAAAGCTATGAAGATATTTCAAATTTTTGTTACCAAATATGCTAACTATTCAACGGTAGGAATACAAAGGAAATTGGAGGATCTAAATGTTGCCATCCGGTTCACTTAAAGGTAAGGGAGGAAAGGAAAGAAGGATGGAACTTAAGAGGAGGTGATTATAGGAGATTTTGGATTGATGATATGGGGGAATGAACACAAAAGGAAGATGCGGTTGACTATGATTATTAGAGTGTTGGATGAGGTTGAACAACTCTAAGGAACGGAGCTCCCATCTTTAGGGCATGGGGTTGTAAAGAGAGATTAAAGAGAGAAAACATTTGTTAACTTGCCCAAAAGTAAGTTTGTTTGTAATACAAATTAAAATTCAAATCAGTAACTAATTTTAAAAAGACAAAAATTAAGAATAAATTGCTCATCTTCATCTCTTTATTTCACCATGTTTATCGTGCCCTAAATAAGTTGTTCAAGAATGACAATAACTTCAAATTAAGTTATTGGTTGAGATAAGATTTATAGAATTCAAGAAATTATATAGCATAAGATCAAGGACTTCATTATGTAAAAACTCATATAAAATCTTTTCATATCATTTAAACCACGCCCTAAAAAGTAAATATTTTTATTTTAACCATAAAAATGAACTAAGAAATTATTAATAACTATCAATATTTACTACAAAATATTTTTAAAGACAAAAAGAATGCCAAAACTTTTACATGCATTAGGTCTCCTTCTTTGACATATCTTCTATAGTTATATACAATCTATAATTTCATTAATAATCTTTATGTATTTTATATTCATGTTAGAAATTTTGAGATTCAAGATGGTTACATAATACATATAAAGCTTATAGTGGGTATTCGTCAATAATTATTACTATTTTTGCAGTTATTTTTATATCTTTCTTCTCTAAATAAAATTGGAAAAGTAACAAACACAATGGATTCCTCATCTTTATCAAGTTTAATTAGGTTAGGCGATTTGGAGAAAAAGAAGAAAGAGGAAATTTTCAAATTATTAGCTAAAGGATTATGCTATTTTTGCAATGGTGGGTTTGGAGGGAGGAATATCTAACTATAATTGCTGAGTAATGGTGACCAATATTATGTTCAGTTGATAATGATGGTTTATACCCTACAGCCAATTGGTTGCTTGTAGTTTAGTAACATAATTATTTAAAGACATTCTTTATCTTATATATATTTAGATATAGATGATAAAATCCATAGGATAAATATATATTGTAAATGAAAATTTGAAGAGATCATAATTATAAGGTCCATATTACATTTATGTATTATCCCTAAATTGTTTCTTATTATTATTCTATTGATATTGGACATTAATATACCATAAGAAGACTATCATACGTTAAGTTTCTTTATTAAGAAGGAAGTAATTGATTTTGTAGACTAAAGTATGGAGATATTTAAACAAACGTGTAAGTGCTTGATAGAGAATAAGTTCGTTGAACTGACTCCATAAGAGAATTTCATTTGAAACATCAATTGTATATCTATGAATATTCCAATTGTAAATATTATATAAGTAATTATTTGACTTGAGATTACCAAAAAAATCTCATACAGGAATTGTTATGTTTTGATAACACTTTTGTCCTATTCTAGTCAAAGGTAATTCAATAGGTAGTCGATGGATATAACATGAATTATATAAAAATAGTTGAGATTTATCACTATAAAGTAATTAGGGAGAAAATTTTATTGTTCTTAAATAATAAAGAGTTACTACTGAATAAGCTAGTGACATTAGAGAGTTACATGGCAACTGAAAGTTACAAACGTGGGGGTGCGGTCGGTGCAGGTGACTGGCAGCGAGGATAGGTGACATTAGAGAAGAAGTAGTTGTCGAGGTGCCCCATGAAAAAGGTCGATGTGGGCGTAAGTAAAAGTTGTAGCACCTGGAGCAGTGACGGCAGACAAAGGAGATGATGGGGCTAAGTAGCTGTGTGAGGCTTCCATAGTTAATAGCATTGGAAGGATGTGGCTCCACGACTAATCGTTGACGTGATTGGTCAAGCAGTGGCAACAGCTGATAAAGTGTTGATGGTAGGAGAGTGGCAGCTAGGGTTAAGACAAAGTAAGTAGGTTTGTCCTTTGAGGAAGAAAGAGATTGTTTAAACACATGGACAAAATTACCCTAAGGTTAGAACGAAGTGTTTGACATAAAATTTGAGGGGGTTTGGACACTAGATTGGTATCTGTCTTGTTTGATTATAAGGTTAATGCTTTTAGAGAGTTATGTAATGTAAGTAATTGTAATATGGCCTATCAAAGATTTTGGTCTGGTCACTATGGTGGTTTTTTGAGGCTTTCTAGTAACAAATGCACTATATGTTCTTATCGGCCATATGGACAAATGTTGCAAAAAAACATGGCTATTGACCTGGTTATAAAGCATATGGCAAAGGCAGTGTAAATGTTATGTCTCTAACGATAACATTTGGCATTTTAGATTTCAATACCAAGGATGAAAATTCTCAATATTTTAAATAAAAACATAGCCTATGATAATGATTTTTTTTGTAATGTATGTCACTTTAGCAAGCAAAAAAGGCTTTCTTTTCCTGTTAGTACTTCTCTAAGAAATCAGTGGTTCAATTTGGGGGACATTTTCTTATGCTTTAATTTATTATTTTTTTACTATTGTAAATGATAAGAGCTTAGAGCATGCTTGTTTGGATTTCTCTAATGAACCTCAATAATACAAAATATCATTTAATTTATTTTATAATTAAATCAAAATTAGATAATTATTTGATAGCCTCTTTATTATGTAAGGTAAGGTTGCGTACTACCTGACCTCTCCAGACCTCGCTTTATTGTGGGATTTTAAACTGGGTGATAATGAAGTCGATGATTGTTAACGAAGAGTTAATCAGTGGAAATTTTTATGAACCCCGGAAACCATAGATTTATTTTCTGGTACAATTTATATTAAGAATAAGGTCAAACATGGGATGCATGCGAATGCCAATGCTTTATGAAGAAATAAAAAAAGTTGGGATGATGATGCTGAAAACGGGAGCAATTTCCTTACTCTTAAGCCTCAGCTTTTTTTGGAGAGAAACGAATGAATCACACGCTCGTCAAAACACAGAATCAATATGTGAAAGAAATCCCAGTAACAGGAATCATAACATCATCATCAACTACAAACCCAAACAATGCAACACAAGAATAAAGGAACTTGGAACAAAGAGCCGCGGAAGTAAATTAAAATTGGGGAGGAGGAGGTCCATCGGCAGAGAAGAAGGATCACCCATTGGCATTGATGTTGTAGTAGTATGAAGATGGATGGTCACTTACATGAATGGTGTCCTTCAATTTGTGAAACCCATGATTGAACACCCCAAACCCGAACAACAATCCGATCAATATCACCACCGCTATGAGGCATACGCACAGCATACAAATCCTACATCCGCAGCACATCTTCTTGTTTTCTTAAGCTTCTTCAGCTCTTGAATCTTGCGTTTGTGTGACGGGTGAGATTTCGGATTTGATCTGACAAACGTGGAAGAAATGTTAATGGGTTTGGTGGGGTCGTTGTTGCAAAGATAGATAGAGATATAGGATGTTGGCTTAAAAGGAAAGCAAACTCTTTAACTGTAAAACGAGTGAAATGACTGGGACTTGGGACCTATCAAGATATTTTGAAGAAATAGAAATTGTTCCTCTTTTTCAGGGACGATACCAACTTTTTGCTTATATTTAGATGGAAGATGAAAAAGGGTTATTCCTTTTTCAAAGTCGTTTTGAAATTGGTCCGATGTGGCTTCCTCTGATTGCAGAAATTGGGAAAGCCCGTTTACTCCAAAAGTTGTAATTTCTTTGTCTACTCCCTCTGAATCATTGGGCCGGCTTTTAGAAACATGGCTGGCTTTGAAAGCCCAAATATTTGCCTCGTGTTGTTTAGCATTTTAAGACAAACTATAAGTCTTCTTTGTAATTTTACTCATTTATTAAAAATATTTTTATCTAAATTAAAAAATATTTTATACTACTAAAATCTTGAAAGTATTTTTATTATTCTTTTTTAATTGTTTTGATATAAGTTGCAATTAAAATTAGGTCATAACACTTATATATAATTCCAAAGATAATCAATCATTTGATAATTTTTATTAAAATAATTTGGTATATGTTTAATAGAAAATTAAATATTTTCAATTCATAAGATGCTTATTTCTAAATAACAAGATTTTATAAGTAAAGGTTAAACAACAAAAAATTTAGTATAGATTATATATTACTTTATGTCATTCAGTCAATTATTATGTTATATATTTATAACATATTTATTTAAAGATATTATTTATATAACATATGTTTGATTGTTTAATTATCTTACTTGTAAGATAAATTCTATTGGAAAATTTTACTGTAGAAGTAAAAATATAATAAGATCATAATTGAGAGATTCATACTACATTTATATGTTCGTTATGAATCATTTATAATTATTGCTTTATTAAAGTTGAAAATTTAACACAAATTGTGTTTCTTTTAACTAGTTTATCTTATAAACTAAAATACAAAGATATTTAAATAAACGTGTAGGTATTTGTAAAATAACAAATTTATTAAACTAACCTGAAACGAGAATTTCATATAAAACATTGCTAGTGTATTTATAGAAATAATTATTATGATGATTGTACAAGTAGACGCTCAAATTAATATTTTTTCAAGTATCTAGTATAGGAATTGACATATTCTAATACTACTTAGCTATGATAGTTTAAAGGGTAGTTTAAAGGATAGTTTAAAGGGTGGTTATTATTATTCTTTAATAATATTGATTTAAAAAATTATTAACTAATGTGAAATGACACTTAAAATTAGTTTTTAAATATCATTAAAATAATTAATTACTAATAGTAAAGAAGTAATATGATTTGACTCAAATAAAGTGAATAATAAATTTATACTTTATATCTTATTGAGATATTGTATGATAAAATAATTAAATTGTATGAAAAATCATATTAATTAGTAACATTTTAATATTCTTGATATTTGTGTTATTATGATATGATGCTAAACGTCAGTCAATCTATAAATATAAAATAATTAATGATAAATCAAGGAATTTTAATTTATCTCACCGTGAATATAATTTAGGATGATTATTTATATTTATTGTTAATATATTTAGTTACATAATATGTCATATTCAAATAATAATTAAAGATAGAAAATTATGATTTAAGTTGAATTTATGATAAGAACTATGGAGATGATGCACAAAAAGTTGCCAAAGACCCGTTACACATTGCAAATGGTCTAATCAAAATATTAAAGGCTAAGAAGATCAAGGAAGCACTAAATGGGCTTATTCAAGAGATTTGGGCCAAAGAAGTTATTTTAGGTCAAAAAACAAATATGGAAGATGGAAAATGTTGCCAACATGTCATTAATATGCTTCAAGTACTTAATATACCTCTTTTAAAGTCAAATAGGTCATAAATTTCTTGAGCAATGCACCTTGGATGCCTTGTGTAAATTTCTTAGCAAATTGGAGTTTCTAGACATTCTTATCTGAATTTTTAGATAAAACTTATTTGAGTGTCTAGAGTTATTTGAGCTTCTAGATATTATTTGATTTTTTAATTATTATTAGGCATGCAAAAGACTTAATTGTTCCCCTTTTTCCTAGGAATTGCAAGGGAGCCTATAAATAGGCATGATACTATACTTAAGAATCATACTTGACATTTTATGAAAATCGAGAGAGAACTTCTTGACTTATCACTCCCTTTCTCATCTATTTTTGGAGTGTGGTGTCTATATCTTCTTTTGTTAACTTTAGTTCGTGCTTCTACATAAGCTTGAGTAGTTTTCTTTGTTCACAACCTGGTTTGGCTTTCTTCGGTAAAATATGTTCTTACTTATTGTAAGTTTCAAGGCTTTGTCCATTTGGGATTCACAACAGTTTGTCTCAAAGCTTTAGCCTCTAGATCCTTTTCATTTATAAAATATGTTCATTTGTACTTTGAATTTTCTATAAGTGTCTTTTCTTCATTTTCTGTGCTTTTCTTGTTTGAAATTCTTTGTTTTCTCAAGTTTTAAGTCTCTTTGCTTTTTACAAACCCAAAATGTGTTCTGAGTTTCTATTTATGCTCTTTGTTCTTTTTGTTGCTGGAAAGGTTTGTTTGAATTTTGAAAGCTATTATAGTATTATCTATGTATTTATATTTAAAGTTTTGATTTGTAGTAAAAAACAGACGAAAAGAAAGCAAAGAAAAAAAAAGAAACAGGTGCGAATCATAATTTATTCAATTTTGATAGAACATTTGAATATAAGGTGGTCAAATTTTTGTGCAATCCAAAATGCATATTTTGTTCCTTAAGCATGATAAGTCACTGTCTTGTCAAGTTTAAACATCTATTTTGCTCAAGTTTCATTTTTTTATATCCTCCTGCCGCACTCATCCTAAAATTTGCTTGTTTGCTTCGTAATTATGAGTTGGTTCACTTGAGATTAATTTTTCTCGGTAGTTTGAGTGGCAAAGGTAAGAAGGTGAGCTTATTACAACAAAAGTCATTCAAGAGTTCAAACAAGAGGGCTGAGTGATTAATTTGAGGGAAAGTAAGTGAAGGAGTGTTGATGAGGTATTTTATGATTTTCTTGTAGGTTCATAAATATGACTTCCAAAGATAAATGTGTAGTTGGGGAAGGAGAAAATTATTGACTTATTCATGCTCAAAGCAATGCTAATAATAATTTGAGCGTATTACTAATATGTTTAGTGAGATAAGGGATATAATGGATAAATAAGAAGCCAAAATTGCAATTTTACAGAGAGCGCAAGTTTTTGATGTCCCTAATGCTAGAAGGCGAGAAAGGCATGGTTATAATGAGTCCTATAATGACAATCGAAGTGATGCTGATTTTAATGATAATGAATAATTAGCCAAATTCAACAATAATAAAGGTGGTAGGAGATTTGAAGGGAGGCGTGATGCTTATGACCTATAAGCTTAAATGGAGTAAAGGAATAAGGTGGAGTTGGTTTTTTATTACCATATTTATTCTAAGGAGAAGAAGTTTAAGCTTGCAGATGTTAAATTCACCGATTATGCAATTATTTGGTAGGATTAGATTGCTTTGGCTAGAATAAGAATCTGAGAGAGATATATTAGTACATATGAAGAAATGAAAGCTATTATGAGAAAGAGGTTCTTTCTAAATCACTATTATAAAGAGTTGTATCAAAAATGAAAGGTCTCACTCAAGGCAGCAAAAATATTGAAAATTACTATAAAGGGATGAAGACTGCTATGATTAGAGAAAATGTAGAAGAGGAAGACACGTAGGCTGAACTGAGGTATAGCTAATATGGTTGAGTTATAGTAATAGAGCTTGAGGGCATGGTTTATATGACCATAAAAATAATGTAGTAACTCAAAAGAAAGGATTCCATGTGAGTTAGGTAGAATGTGAAGTTCCATTTCCTCATGGAAATTAAATTAGAGTAAAAAGGAGGAGAAAGTAGACTACAATTCCAACAGTGACAACAAGCCTAAATTTAAGCATTCCAATAGCAAGGATGTGAGTTTTAGCAAGGACAAAGATTATTCTGATTCCTAAACTATATAAAAAGATATTAAGTGTTTAGACAGGGGACATATTACTTCTCAATGTCTTGATCGACCCACAATGATTTGAGGGAAAATGGAGGCATTGAGTTTAAGTGTGAATTTGATGATGAATTGCAACCAAATGATGTTGAGAGTGACATAAAATAATATCCAGTGAGGGAGAAGACTTAGTCATAAGGTATGCAATAAGTGTGCAAGTGAAGGAAGAGGACGATGTGTAACATGAAAACATCTTTCATACTTGTTGTCATATCTAAGAAAAGGCATATAGTATGATCATAAATGGAGAAAGTTGCATTAATATAGCTAGTAAGATGATAGTCTTGAAACTAAATTTGCTTACTTTAAAGCATCCCAAGCCATATACACTTCAATTGTTGAATGATTGTGGAGAAGTGAAGATAGATAAGTAAGTTTTGGTTTCATTCTTCATTGCAAGATATTACGATGAGTTCTTATGCAATGTGGTGCTATGCATGTTGGTTACATTCTTTTAGGTTGGCTATGGAAATTCGATATGTGTGTGATGCATGTTGGATTCAAAAATTGATATTCCTGTGTAATAATATATAGAAAACAATCACTCTTGTACTATTAACACTTCAACAAGTCTATAAGGATCAATTAAGACTTAAAGATTAGAGTTAAAAGAAAAGAGTGAGTAAGGGCAAGAGTAGTAGAAAAAAAGAATTACAAAAGAGGAAAAAGATAGAACAAGGTAAAACATAAAAAGAAAAAAGCAAGAGAATGCAAAAGAAAATAAGAGGAAAAAAATGAGAATTTCTTTGTAAAAGAAAGTGATGTCAAGAGAGCTTTTTTATTCTAAATAGCATACACTTATACTTTTATACAAAGAGGCTTTAATTAACACTAATGACATAAACTCTTCATCACTAATTGTTGTTGTTTTTGTTTTGAAAGACTTAAGAGCCATGATTCTTAAATAAGTTCCAAGTGTTTTCACACCAATTCAGGCAATAGAACATCAATTGATGGAAAAGGGATGTGTGAGAGAAAACATGAGTCTGTACACAATTTCGAAGTTACTTATGCCTAAAAAAGATGGGATAAGAGGATGCATGTTGATTTTCGAACCATCAATAAAATCACTGTAAAGTATAGACATCTTATTCCTAGATTAGGTGATATGCTTGATGAATTTTATATTTCTTGTTTATTCTTTAAATTTTATTTGAAAATTAGATATCATCAAATTAGAATGCGTGAGGGAGATGAGTGAAAACTAACCTTTAAAATAAAATATAGTTTATATATGTGGTTAGTTATACCATCTGAATTAACTAACACTACAAGCACTTTTCATGAGATTAATGAACCTATTTTGTGTGTTTTCATTAATAGATTTGTAGTTGTCTATTTTTATGATATTTTGATTTATAGAAAAAGCTTATATGAACATATTGATCATTTGGGAAGTGTTTTACATGATCAAAAGTCGTATGCTAACCTTAAAAAGTTTTCCTTTTGCACGAATCTTATTATATTTCTCAGTTATGTTGTTAGCGCTAAGGGAATTTTGGTTGATGAGAAAAAGGTTAGGGAAATTTGTGAATGGCCAACACCTAGGTTTATCACTGATGTGCGTAGTTTTCATAGTTTGAGTAGCTTTTATAGGATGTTTGTTAAGGATTTTAGTACCATAAGCCCAGACTGCCGAGCCTTAAGCCAGGCTAGGGTTCAGATTGCCCAAGCCTAGAAACACAAAATGACGTTATTTTGTAAATTTCCCAGGCCTGGTAACATAAAAGGGCATTGTTTTGCCATAAAAGATGTCATTTTGCTTTTCTAAAAAAATAAAATTTGGTCCTGGCTCGACTTGGCCTATTATCATCCTTAAGTCACACCGTTAAATGAAATTGTCAAAAAAGAATGTCAGTTTCAAATGGGGTGATGAGCAAAACAGGCATTCAATTTGATTAATGACAGTTTTCTATACCATTGTTTACTTTGCCTGACTTTGCTAAAACTTTTGAGATTAAGTGTGATGCTTTAAGTATTGGCATTGGAGTTTTTTTATGCAGAAGCAATGTTCAATGGCATTTCTCAGTAACAAGTTGAGTGGAGTAGTACTAGTGATGAGTACTTTAAACATTTGAAGAGATAATGGAAGTTGCATAAAAGGCATGCAAAATGGATAGAGTTCATTAAGACATTTCCTTATGTGATCAAGTATAAGCAAGGTAAGGAGAATATGGTGGTTAATGCATTAAAAGGTAAGGAGAATATGGTGGTTGAAGCATTAACTTTCATGTATGCACTTATCTCTACTTTAAATACAAAATTGCTAAGATTTGAGCACATTAAAGGCTTATATTTTAGTGATTTCGATTTTGCTAATGTTTGTGGTGTTTGTGAGAAGGTTGCCTTTGGAAAGTCATATAGACATGAGGGGTACTTGTTTCGAGGGAATAGATCATGTGTGCCTATGTGTTCTTTGAGGGATTTGTTTATTAGAGAAGCTCATAGTGGTGGCTTAATAGGTCATTTTGGTGTGAAAAAAACTTTATATGTTTTAAATGAACATTTCTCTTAACTATACATGAAGCGTGATGTTGAGAGAATTTGTGAAAGGTGCATCACTTGTAAATAAGCCAAGTTTAAGGTCTTACCCCATGGTTTCTATACTCCTTTACCTATACCTAGTGAACCTTGGGTTGATATTTTTATGAACTTTGTTTTGAGGTTGCCTAAGCTAAAAAGGTGTAAGGATTCAATGTTTCTGGTTATTGACAAGTTTTAAAAAATATCACATTTCGTTGATTGCTATAAAACCTATGATGCCAACAACATTGCTAATTTGTTTTTCGAGGAAGTAGTTCATTTGCATGGCATACTGAGAAGCATAGTTTCTAATCGTGATGCAAAATTCTTGAGTTTCTTTTAAGAGACATTGTGGGGTTAAGTAGAGAACCAAACTTCTCTCTTCAACTACTTGCCATCTACAAACAGATGGGAAAACTAAGATAGTAAGTCAAATCTTGTCTACTTTATTGTGTTCTATTATTCAAAAGAACTTGAAGAATTAGGATGAGTGTTTGTTACATGTTAAGGTTGCCTATAATCGAAGTGTGTATTCTGTTATTAGCTTTTCACCTTTTAAGATTGTGTATGAATTTAATCCATTAACTCTTTTGAATTTTCACCTTTTTCCAATTGATGAGATAGCTGATTTAGATAGCAAAAAGAAGGTTAAAATGTTGAAAAGGATGCATGAAAAGGTGATAAACACAATTTAGAAAATGAAATAAACAATATACTACTCAAGCTAACAAACGATGCCAAAAAAATTATGTTTAAACTAGGTGATTAGGTTTGGGTGTATATATGAAAAAACTAGTCTCCCACATAAAAGCGGTCCTACTTGCATCCTCGAGGCGATGGTTTATTGCAAGTTATTGCACAAATCAATGATAATGCCTAATTGGACCTTCCAAATGAGTATACTGTTAACACTATATTAAATGTTTTTTTAATCTTTTTCCTTTTGATGTAGGTGAAGATTTAAGAACGAATCCTTTTGAGAAGAGGGGGAATGATGAGAACCAATGAGATAATGCACAAAAAGTTGCTATAGACCCTTTGCACATTTTAATAAATGGGATTATTCCAGAGATTTGGACCAAACAAGTTATTTTAGGCTAGAAAACAAACATGAAAGATAGAAAAGGCTTTTATTATATAATTCACAGGTGCTAAATAAACGTCTTTTAAAGTCAATAAGTAATAAATATTTCCTAGACATATTAAAGTTTTTAGGCATTCTTATTTGAGTTTCTAATAAAAATTTGATTGAATTTCTATACTTAACAGAGTTTCTAGGTATTATTTTAATTTCTAGGTAATATTTGAATTTTTAGGTATTCTTGAGTAGGCAAAAGACAGTTGTTTCCCTTTTCCCTATGTATTAAAATGAAGCCTATAAATAGGCATATTATTATACTAAAAAATCAAATTTGGCATTTTATGAAAATTGAGAGAAAACTTATCTTTTGTTCTTTATTGAATTTCTAAACTTACTAAGATTAATTCAATACCCGATTATCACTTCCCTTCTCTTCTATTTTAGGAGTGTAGCATTCATATCCTTTTTTAACTTTGATCTATGCTTGTTTGTAAGCTCGAGTCCAACTTTTCATCATTCAAAACATGGTTTGACTTTTTTGGGTTAAATATGTTCTTGCTTATTGTGGGTTTCAATGTTTCGTTCTTTTGTAATTATAAAGTTTAGATATCTTATAATTAAATATAAGATATTTGATAAATAAAGACTAATACTAAATATTTATTCCTATTGGGTTCATACTTATTGATTGAAATTATAATTATCCTTTAATTAAATTATTTTCAAAATTTATTACAAATAGACGTGGAGTTGATTAACTATATTAAATTACTTATGCAACTATAATAATTTAAATTTTAAAAAAAATTTAAAAAATAAATTTGATAATAAACTAAAATATTTTAGTTCATATTTTATTATATTAATAAATTAATGCTACTATAAAATTGAAGAATTCTTAAAATTTCGAAAAATATTTTTATTTATTCGGCTACATATTTTATGTGTCGATTTTCCAACATTGCAATTGTAACTAATATGATTATTCATTAATTCATTATACATATGATGCAGAAGATTACGAGAAAAGGAATAAGTTATATATATGGATGTCAATGGATCGGGCCCTCAAAAACGGCAGGTCGCGGGCTTGCCTGTGACTCGCGTAAGTCGGAATGGCCAGGCCCCCGACTTAGCCTGTTGATGGGTCGATCGGCCCGCGATGGACCTGTGGCCCCGTCGGCCAAGGGCGGGCCGGGCTTTAAATATAAAAATACAAAACAACGCCATTTTGGACAAAACGACACCATTTTGGACAAAACGACGCCATTTTGTCGAGTCACGAACCGGGCCAGGCCGGCCTGTGGCTCGCACAGGCCGACCATAGTCGGCCTGTGGCCCGGGCCGGGTGGACCATGACCGGCCCGTGGCTCGTGGCCCGGGCCAGGTGGACCATGACCGGCCCGTGGCTTGCCCATGACCCGCCAAACTTGAGCTAAAAATAGGTCGGGTCAGGCTGAAATTGACATTCCTAATTATATAATGAACATTGTTCTAAGACTTCTAGTTATAACTAAAAATTTTAACTCTAGATTTGCAAATAAAAGTCAACCCATAAGTTTTAATGTGTCCAATTGATATAAGATGAGTACGTGAAACATTTGGAGGCCTAGGGCGGGGAAAGCTATTTTTATTTTTATTTATATACATAATTGCAATTTATGTGTATTTTTAAGACTGGTCATGGTCCTTGCGTCTTCTTAAAGTGTTCTAACTTGGGTTCCCAATTACAATTTAATACATTCCATCGTCCAAACACTGAACACCTCTCTCTTTCTCTCTCAAAACGCAATCTATTCTCCACTCTCTTTGCTGCTACTCGCTCACTCCTATTATTGTTATTATTTATTCATTCTCGGTGCTTATTCAGTTCATTTCATTTCGAGGATTAGATCTGAATCTGAAACTGAAAGCCCTCCCTCCCCCTTCTTCCCCCAAATCTTGTAGGGCATGGCTTCCCCGAACCAATTTGATATGAACAAGTTGTTCATGTCCACCTCCCCCAACCCCCCCACCCCCCCCACCGCCAACCCCCAACCCCCCCCAC
>JAOQMS010000180.1:45754719-45812533 GCA_027563885.1 Erythroxylum longipes | reverse complement strand
ACATGCAAGAATCAAAGGAAAGCTAACATTAACCTTAAAACTAACCTATGTATACCCCAATTAAGCTAGAATAACCGA
The DNA here is from genome assembly GCA_027563885.1 of Erythroxylum longipes. Lineage (NCBI taxonomy): Eukaryota > Viridiplantae > Streptophyta > Magnoliopsida > Malpighiales > Erythroxylaceae > Erythroxylum > Erythroxylum longipes. The sequence continues at coordinate 45,812,455 of JAOQMS010000180.1, read as the reverse complement.
AACCCTAGCTTAGAAATCACAAAACCACTCTTCTCTTCTTTCTTTCTTCATTCCTACACAAACCCTAACCTCCATTTCATCCCATTTCTTGAATCTAACTTAAGAAAAGATGAAAGCTTACCTTGAATACTTGATTTCTCTTCTTTTTCTCCTTCTTTCTTCTTCTCCACAAGCCTCCCACGATTTTTCTCTCTTCTCTTTCTCTTGGCCGACCACTCCTCTCTTCTCCTCTCCTCGTGTTATAAACTTCCCAAGAAAGCTTCCCTCTAAACTCGAGGAGAAACCACATCACCAACAAAAACCGTAAAAATGATCAAACTCCAACCTCTTCCTCTCCTCCACCAACCGGCCCTAATCACCAATACCAAGGTACTGGTTTCTTCCAATACCCTCCCCCTCCTCCTCAACAACAGCATCAATTCTACCACCATCACCTCCATAATCTTCCCTCTTACCCTCCTCAATCACCTTCTCCTACTACTGATACTACTACACACCACCATCCCCAGCGCTCACTCTCTTTCCCCACCCCACCTCTCCAACCCCAAAACCCAAACCCAAACCCAAACCCTTCTAACGAACGCGGCGCTGAAATCATGGCCCTCCTCCGCCCTTCGCCCAATAGTCCTTCTCCTTCTCCTCCTCCTCCTCCGGGTCCAGGTGTTGCTCGGATGCCCAGCAGCAAGATGCCGCGTGGTCGCCGGATCGATAAGGCGGCGGCTTCGGTAGTGTATGACGTGGACATTAGGTTACAAGGAGAGTTTCAGCCTCAGCTTGAGGTCACTCCCATCACAAAGTATACAACAGATCCACAACTGTGTTTGGGTCGCCAAATTGCTGTTAATAAGTCTTATATCTCTTACGGACTCAAGCAAGGAAACATTCGCATTCTCAATATTAATACTGCTCTCCGCTCCTTGTTTCGCACCCACTCTCAGGTTCGCTTAACTTATCTAGTACTTTCTCTTTTCGAAGTTTTTTTCCTCTTCTCTTTTTCATTTCTTCTGTTACTTTATAGGTGCATATACGAATGTCATTGGCATGACTTGGTTTTGCTCTATTTTATGTGCTTGTGCATGTATGTATGTATGCATGTCAGCATTTACTATTTCAAAAAGAAAGAAGAAGAAGAAGAAGAAGATTGGTTCAATGGTTGTTCTTCAAAAGGATGGATAAATTGAAATGTATTTAATTCGTTACATTTTTTTTTCTACTCTTATGCTAACCTATGTGATGCCTTCCTCCTTCAGAGGGTTACGGACATGACTTTCTTTGCCGAGGATGTTCATCTTCTGGCCAGGTAGCTTCTTCTCTGAATTCTACCATTTCCTCTTATAAATTTGTCTTGGGGTAGGGTTAGATTTTTTTCTGCTTCTTTTTTTCAGTGCCGGAGTAGATGGGCGCATTAATGTTTGGAAGATTTCTGAGGGTTCTGATGAAGAGGATAAACCACAAATTACTGGAAACACTGTTATTGCCATTCAAATTATTGGAGAATCTGATATTAAAAATCCTCGAGTTTGTTGGCATTGTTACAAACAAGTATGACATATTTTTAACTCCTCTTTTTTTATGGATTTTGATGTGTTCCCGATTAACCATTACCATTCGCGTACAATATTTGACTCATTACTCTTGCCTCTTACTTTGCTTCCCATCTATGTTATGCCCCTTCAACGCCTTTGTCATAGGAAATCTTGGTGGTTGGAGTTGGAAAACGTGTTTTGAGAATTGATACCAACAAAGTTGGAAAGGGAGATGACTACTCTCCAGAGGCTCCTTTACAGTGTCATGTTGACAAGCTGATTGATGGGATTCAACTTGTTGGTAAACATGATGGGGAAGTCACTGATTTGTCAATGTGCCAGTGGATGACCACCCGGTTGGTCTCCGCATCTATGGATGGCATGGTTAGTATTTTGACCTCAAATCTTTGACCCATGCTTTTGATTTCTTTCTATGCCTGTATATACGCTCCTAATATAACTTTTTAATAAACACATATATGATCTGCAATGTAAACTTTAAAATGCAAATTGCATTTTCTGTGGGCATGGGTTAACCAAGCAAGAAACTGCACTTCATACCTTAGTAATGTGTTATGAATAGAAACAAAATAATAAATTAGAGCTTATAAGTCAATATTCATCATACTGGTGCGATATGCATGCATACTCATATTTGGTTGCATACAGTATTGATTTTGAAATTTAAAGATGTATGTGAATTCAATTTTGTGTAACAGATAAAGATATGGGAAGACCTCAAGGCATCACCTCTAGCAGTATTGAGACCTCATGATGGCCTTCCTGTTTATTCTTCCATCTTTCTGACAGCTGTTGAACGGCCAGACCACATCATACTTGTTACTGCGGTACATGCATAATTCATCTTTGAGATATTTTTATCCAAAGACCTATGTTTGCAGTTGTGCTGGGTATTGTAACTTTTGGAGGCCCTTATTTTCTGTATTTAATAACTGATTTTTGCTTGGTGGAATGGAGTTTATAAGGTTGATTTTATGTAACTATATTTTGTATCTGTTCAGTATAGAGTTGTAAACATTTCGAGTTGATTTCATATGTGACTCTTTAGGATTGTGTCTTTGTTGTTAATAATAGTTGCCCGTCAATTTCTTGCAGGGGCCTCAAAATCGGGAAATAAAGGTATGGGCCTCTGACCTTGAGGAAGGTTGGCTATTGCCTAGTGATGCTGATTCACTGAATTGTATCCATACGTTGGAGCTTCAGAGTTCAGCAGAGCCAAATGCTGAGGAGGCTTTTTTTAATCAAGTTGTATCTCTTTCTCAAGGGGGTCTTCTTTTACTTGCAAATGCAAAGAAGAATGCTATATATGCCGTTCATTTAGATTATGGTCCTTATCCAGCAGCAACCCGCTTTGATTACATATCAGAGTTTACTGTCAAAATGCCAATTTTGAGTCTGACAGGGACAAGTGATGTGTTGCCTGGCCAGTGTGTTGCCCAAATTTATTGTGTTCAAACACAGGCTATTCAGCAATACACTTTGGACTTATGCCAATGTTTGCCACCACCTCTGGACAATTTGGGTCCAGAGAAAGAGTCTGTTGTTCCACGGGATGGTCCTAGTACTGAAGGATTTGCTGCACTGGAATTGAGTGGAAGCAAATTTCCTGATGTTCCCATAAGCTCTACTTCAAGTGATGCTGCCACTTTGCAGGATGCTGGCACTTTGAACGTGGATGCTAAAGCTCATACTTCATCTCTGACGATTAGTGATGCGAATGTAGTTTGTGTTCCATCATCTCCTCTCCCTCTAAGACCTATGTTATCTAGGGATCATTCTGAGGTTCCAGTTGCAGTAAGGTCTGAATCTGGTCCTCCATTCAGTGACCAAGGTTCAAGTCAACTGGTAAATGATTATCCCATTGACAGGAAAATGGATGAAATTCATGTGAATGTGTCTGATGTGCCCTCAATGACTAGTGATTCAAGAAATGAAGAGAAGAAAATTGCACTAAGTGATGATTCTGAGAGGCTCACTCCAGTTACTTTTAAACATCCAACTTTAGTGACGCCTGAGATGTTCAGGAGCATTTCATCCTCTGATGTTGTTGATGCTAATGGTAGCAAAAGTGAGGCTGATACAAATATTCAAGAAGTGGTTGTAAATAGTGATGTTGGCAATGCAGAATTGGAGGTTAAAGTAGTTGATGAAACAAGATCTGCTAAGAGTGATGAATTTGGCCAAGGAGAAGCTAAAAAGCTTGTGTCCGAAAACAAAGAAAAATATTTTTGCTCTCAGGCATCTGATCTTGGCATGCAGATAAGCAGAGAATTCCGAGCTTTATCAGCTGAAACTTATGTTGTGGAGGAGCAACTCAATAGTATAGGAGCAGCAGAGTTTATAGCTCAATGTACTGATGTGGGAGACGAGGAAGTTAATCACTCCTCTAAAGATGTAAATGGAAGAGTTCTTGAGGCAGCTCTGCCTGCAAGTACTCCACAACTGACGACTCCAAGTACAAAAGGGAAAAAGCAGAAAGGTAAAAATGCCCAAGCATCAGGTCCGTCTTCACCATCTCCGAGCACTTTTAATTCAACAGATTCTTACAATGAAGTGGGTGGGAATTCAAATCTAAGCTCTGTAGAACCTGTGCTTCCTCAAATTGTTTCAGTGCAGGAGACGCTTAATCAGGTGATTGTTACGCTTGATCTATGTAAGATATTACAGTATATACTTATTGTAATATGTGTTGTGTTTTGCATTTGCTAATTTAATATCTTAAGAAAATATGTATTGAACATTTTTCAAGGGTGGATCATGGTTCATGGTAGAAATCTAGTAGGTACCATCTTGCACTGGTCTCCTGTCCTTTCATATCATAACAGATTTGGCTGAAACACAACTGGCCTCAAACTGCAACTGTTGTAGGATGGGCAGAAAACATACCAACAATTTGATGAAATAAACTGTAGAACTATGGCTACTGGAAATTGTTAGTGTGCTGGAATCTACGATGTTAAGACTGGAACTTACAAAATTGAAAAAAAAAAGGATAGTCATGGGAATTACTCTTAGGATTGTGTCAAGAATTAGGAACGACACATAGGATTTAAAAAAAAAAACTATCGAAATCACACCAGTAGATTCCTAGAACTTACTTTTACAGCTTAGTTATTGCTCTCAGGTATCTAAGAATCGTTCTTAGAGATAGAAAGTTTCACACTTGAAAAATCAGTCTCTTATTCCTTGAAACATTGAAGACATAAACATGTATATAGAAAATGCCTTGAGACCCTAGTCCTAACAGATAGGAACATCCGAAATTCCAAAATCATATTTAATAGTGATTCTTATTTTTCCTGAATTGACTTAAAATCTGAATTAATAAAGACAAACTAAAATAGAAAATTTTTCTTAGTAAAGAAAAACTAAAATGAAAATATTTTCTTTCTCCCTAAGAAAAATCAACTAATGGTATTCTGGATCAGCAGCCCAATCACCCCCTCATATTCTATGCTCCACCCCCAGAATGCTCCACATTTGCATCACCAAAGTTATTGTTTCTTGTTGTTTGAGTGGATTGGACATTGTAATTCATAATGATCTTCTTAATTTTAATGGAGTACATTGTCCTCTTTGTTTCCATGAAAAAATAACAAAGACTTCTGTATCTACCTGGAGTCTCTTTTTGGTCATGATATCCATAATTTGTCGTTATATTCTCATTCCTTCGTAAAGATTTTCTAGGTGTCATCTAACCAATGGTATCAAACTGTTATGCTGTTTTACCTGGCTGTCTATTGTCGTTCCTTCTACCATCTTTATATTTTCACCTTTTTCTGCAGCTTGTGGCTGCACAAAAGGAAATGCAGAAGCAGATGTCAAATATGGTTGCTGTTCCTATTTCTAAAGAATGTAGAAGACTGGAGGCAGCTTTAGGAAAGAGCATTGAAAAAGCTATCAAGTCAAATACCGAGGCATTGTGGGCTCGTTTTCAAGAAGAGAATGCAAAAAATGACAAGTTATTGCGTGAGCGTACACAGCAAATATCAAATTTGATTTCTAGTTTTATTAATAAGGATTTGGCAACCATGCTGGAAAAAGCAGTTAAGAAGGAATTATCTTCAGTTGGGCCTGTCATAACTCGAACAGTTTCCCCAGTAATCGAGAAGACCATATCGTCAGCTATTACAGAGTCCTTCCAGGTTAGAAATCTGAATATCTGTTTCTGTTTTTTCATTTTGAAATTCAGTATTTCTGACTGAAACTGAGCTCCAGAGAGGAGTTGGTGATAAAGCAGTGAATCAACTGGACAAATCAGTTAATTCAAAACTGGAAGCTACAGTTGCTCGCCAAATCCAAGCCCAGTTTCAAACGTCTGGCAAACAAGCTCTGCAGGTATGCTCAAGTGCGTTTTGTGCTCAGTTGTATGAGTTATGGTAGTGGTCGGTAAGAGAAGTTATGTTTAAGCTTTCACCTGTTGCAATGGTAAGATTTCAGTTGCAAATAATTCGTGGCAAAAAATCCCCTAAAGGAGTTAAAAGATTATGAAATTCCCAAGGGCAGACTTACATCATGGACCTTAGCATTAGCTGGAAAATGGATTATTTGCACGAGCCTAGATTTAATTCTAATAGTTTTCTGAATCTTTTTAACTGAATCCTGCAGGATTCTTTGAAGGCTGGTCTGGAAGCATCACTAATCCCTGCCTTCGAGATGACATGCAAAGCCATGTTTGAGCAAGTAAATGCTACTTTTAGGAAGGGGATGGAAGAACACACAACTGCAGCCCAGCAGCATTTTGATGCTGCTCATTCTTCTTTGGCACTTGCTCTAAGGGTGTGTGCTTCTTGACATTGGTGCTATAGTTCTAAAAATGACATGGCATCTGACGTAGTTTGCCATTTTATGAATATAGTGTAGATAGTGGGTACAGATCTCCATCTTTCTGAGCTCAAAATAAATCTGCTCACTACCTGACATCTACTTACACCAACTATCGATGATATTTACTAAAGTGCTAAGCTTTTGTTCCTTCTAATTATCTCTCTGGATTACGATGCCTTGGAAGGCTTGACCTTATTGTTTGATAACCGGCATTCATTTAGGTTGGTTGAAGATGTGATTGTTTCTTTACCACTTAAGTTTTTATGTTTTATGCTTTGGGATAGGGGGATATCTTGAATGCTGTTTGTTACTACCCAAATTGAAGTGAACAAGTGTAGAATTCTCTAGTTTAGACAGTCTTGCACAAGTTTCAAGCAATTTCTCTGCTAGCATTATGATATCAGTTTATTTACTGAATGCAGGAAGCCCTCAACTCGGTGTCATCCATAACCCAAACCTTGAGCGGGGAATTGGCTGATGGTCAAAGAAAGCTGTTAGCTCTTGCGGCTGCTGGAGCAAACTCAAGTACTGCGAATCCATTGGTTTCTCAGCTTAGTAATGGACCTTTGGCTGGTCTCCATGAGAAGGTAGGTTTGCTTGAAATTTAGTTTTGTTTTGTGATTGTAAATGTCAGGTATCTGGTGGGTTGAGATAAATGTTAACCCTTATCTTTGTTATGATTTCAGGTTGAGACGCACTTAGATCCAACAAAAGAGTTGTCAAGATTGGTCTCTGAACGCAAATATGAAGAAGCTTTTACTATTGCCCTGCAAAGAAGTGACGTGTCAATTGTGTCATGGCTGTGCTCTCAGGTGCTGCTCTGCATATATTCGATGTAAATTGATGAAGTCTTTAAATATTCTTAATAGTTATGATCTGATCTGCTGCATACAAAATGTAGGTTGATTTGAGTGGAATATTGTCATTGCATCCTATGCCCTTGAGCCAAGGAGTGCTGCTTTCACTTCTACAACAGTTGGCCTGCGATCTGAACAAGGACACTGCTAAAAAGGTTGGATGGATGACAGATGTCGGGTCTGTCATAAACCCAGCAGACCCTATGATCGCAATGCATGTCAGACCCATCGTTGATCAAGTTTATCAGATCATACACCATCATCAACGCACTTGCACTTCACCTACGTTCTCTAACTTCCGCGTTCTGGTGCATGTTATCAATTCAATCCTGTCTAGCTGCAAGTGAAAATAATCTCCTGCCCTGTGCCTGCCTATGTACAAATTCCTATTCACAAATTCCTATGTAGAGGTCAAATGAAACGATAGTGTTTTCTTTTTCTTTTGGTCTGTGATCAAGTAGGTTTTAGGCTATAAACAAGGATTTAGGGAACATTGATGTTGGACGGAAGCATAAGACAAGAAAAACCCGTGTACTTTTTTCTTTGATATGTAATGCTCCGTATTTTTTCTTTCTTTTATCAGTTTTTTGAGCTTCGTAGGCGTTGTCATTTCAAATATAGTTAAATTGACTAATTTTGACCCATTAGTTTACGAATAAAGTAATCAATATTTATGAAATAATAATAAAAAGAGTATGATTTCATACAAGCAAAGAAGGGGTGAGGGATTAACAAATATATGATGTGATGACATTTTTTTTCATTGACGTAGAACCAGAAATCGGTGGGTGTGGTCTAATGGAGAATGTACAGCCCTGGTTGCGCATTGTCAATCATCATGATAAATGGACGTATCACCAAATTAAAATTAAAAGGAAATAAGAAACAAAAAGAAACACGAAAACGATGATCAGACATTTCCTCTCATCTCTCAATTAGTCTTAGTCTAGGGTCTAGCGTCTACCAGCATTGGTCCGTTTCCCATCTCCGTGTTTGATAATACCCAACCCCAACCACCGCTCTCTTCGTCTTATAGAAGAAGCTCATGTCATAAAGCGCCCTGGCCGCTGGATCAGAGAGCGTCTCGTATGCGTTGTGAATCTCTATGAAATCTTGGCCGTCTGATTTGAGTGCATCGGGATGATATAGCTTAGCCAGGGTTCTGTAGGCCGTCTTGATCTCTCTCTGCGACGCAGACTGCTTTACCTGAAGAACCTCGTAGAGCGACTCTTTCTCTTTGACTTGGGCCAAGGCTTTCATACGGAATTTCGGGGATCGGAAGGGCTCCTGTTTGGCGCTCAATTGAAGACGGTGAGGCGCAGAAGTTGCTGCATACATCTTACCGTAGACAGAAGAAGGAAGAAAATAAACGAGAAAGGAAGGAAGGAAGGTTTGGGTACTGTTTGGATTGGGTTTTAAGTCGTGGATTTGTATTTATAGATAGAGAGGAAGGGAGAGAGAGAGAGAGAGAAAGTGTGTGGAAGTAAAAGAAAATAATGATAATAAAAGCAAAAAAATGGGTGGGGGCTGCTTTTAAATTAAATTAAAAGTTAAAACAAAAACTACTCTTTATTCTCTTGTATATACAATGTTACTTTAAATTTTAACTACTTTATCATATTTCTTCCTAATTTCTTTTATTTAATTGTAAAAAAAACCTACATTAGACTGACTTCTACTCATATTTATTTATTTTTATATACTGTAAAGCTACTTAAGTGAAAAACAAATAGGGAGGCGGGCACGTGCCCTAGAGTTTCTAGAAACCCAAGACATTGGGTTGGCTAGTAAAAAAGTAAGTAGCAGATTAAGCAGCAACTGTCTGCAACCGGATTGCGACAATTCATCCAACCAACTACTCACCATACATGGCATTTTGCTTTTTCAGTTTGAGAGGCCTTTCCTTCTAGAAGCACTTAATTTGTCCCATCCCATCCCATCCCACTCATTTATGTTCCCTTTTAAGTGTTACCATTACCGTACCCCAACTTCCGCTGATGTCCTTTATGTCTTTCAACTTTGTGTTTAAAATAAATTGGAGGTCATCACAAACTGTAACCTCCCCAGTTCTCTTGATTTGTTAATTCAGGATATCTACAAAGTTAACTCTTATCACTTCCTTTTTCTCTACCCTATAGCTATATTATGATCACATATAGCAATCTCAATCTACAAAGTGACACCATTTATTATTAACAGAAGAGAAAGAAAGTCGTGATTATGGATTGGACCACTTCAGTGTCTTAATAACAAGTTAAACACATATATCCTAATTACCTAGATGAGATGAGAGGTCAACGTTCGTGTTTTGTCAAACGAGTGGATTTATAAATACTTACCTTATTAGTTTAAGAATGGAATATTAGGAAGCAATTCAACGGGAAACTAATTAAGAATGGTCGGTAATGATATATATGTTTTCGCCTGGAACGTAAAACACTTGGCGGTCAAGTCGTTTCATACTCTTCTAGAGGACTTTCTTTGTTTGAACGGCTACTCTTTGAGCACTTTTTTTTTTTTATTTAATGTTTTGCATTCAAAGATATTTTCATATTTTATAAGAATTGACAATCCAACTGGGGAGACCGAAGATAAGGACTGCCCCCATCTAAGACGTGGAACCTAAAATCATACGCAGAATCACTGACTGCACATAATGATAACACACGAATAGGTGAGTTCGGTTGCAGCAGACTGGCAGTTGTAAGTGCTTCTAGAAGTACAACTCCATTATTACGTCTCTTTGGACAAAACGAATCACTGATAATTTTTACCTATATATATATATATATATAATATTATATTTTCATCGTCATCACACCTAATCCGAATTTCACACTACTGTGAAATTTGGGAAAGTGTAATAGTAACACAACTTTATTCTTACAGAATAGAGTGGCTATTTCCGATAGATCCACGTGCAATTATAACATTAAAAAAAGTAGTATAGTAAAAGAAATGATATAGATTAAAAGAGTAAATAAATAAAACTAAAAAATATAAAAAATTAAATACAAAAATACAAAAACAACTAAATAATAATACTAATGATAATAATAATTATTTAATAATCAAAATTAAAAGAAAATAATACTAATCACAGCGACATGCTTAAAGTAACAAAAGGAGTAAGATTTAATTTGAACTTAAAATACTTAACAATTTATCTGTGTTAAAATGTCTGTGCAGCACGAGAAAAGAAAAAGGAGAGCGAAATAATATCTGTAGGAGATACTGTAATGTCATAATCTACTGTGCTACAGACTGCCTGGACAAGTGACACCTGTATAGCCTAATCATGTAATAAGACATGAGCTTCTATTTTCACTAAAAGTATATTGTGAACCACTTAACTCCAAATAATATATGAAAAGCATTAAATAGACAGGTAAAGGACTGGCCTATTAGTAGGGGCACAAGATAGGTGATATTTCCAATGAAGGGCAAACGTAAACAGGAAAATTTTATTCGCAAAGGTTACTAAATACTTTGATAAGAACAAAAAAATAACTATTTTCGAAATAAACCTACGCTTTAACTAAAAAAAAGACAGAGTCGAAGTCTAGTTATAAAGAATGTTGTTGTTTGGTTACCAGAAATTAAAAAGGCAAAACCCAAGACAAATAAACTCAGACCCTCCGAAAATAATTAACATATACTTAGAGAGAAACTTACGATGAGCAGCAAAAACAACGTATAATGCCAACAACATAAATAAACTCAAACGTATCAATGAATCTTGACCTCCTAATTTTCCAAACAAAAAAAACTAGATATAGAAAGCTCTAGACTAACTCCAAAAATCACAAGAGGGACACGTACATAAATCAAAAGGTGTAATTGCAAATATCTAGAAAGTAAGTGGAGAGAGAAAAGATCGCTTACTTGCTTCATGGGAAAAGAAAACGCTTCCTCGCTAACATACCTTGATTGTTTAAGACAAATCTGCATCCATGGTCATTGTTATCTACATCCATTTTCAGGCAAAAAACAAGCCAATCTCGAAAATGTTTTTTGATGTCGATGCTAGAAGTGGTTGAACACCTCGTAGTATTTTGAATGTAGACTCTCTACAGACGACAACAACTGACTGAAAGGTAGACATAACTAAAATTAAATTATATTTTAAAGTAACCCAGTATAATTGATACACCTGTCTGAGTGTTTAACACTTTACTCTTTTTTATTTATATATTTTTAGGCATGTTTATAAATCTTGGATGTAATTTAACAACTCTATCTCTTTTGTGACTAGAAAGTTACAAACTCGATTAACAGAAATAATCTCTTTGTAAAATATAAAAAGAAAGCTTCGTACAATTCATGACCTTCTCTTGATGCTTATAAAGCGAAGAGTCTTATGAATTGAAGTATCCATTTGTACTTAGGCATTAAATTAAATTATTAATTGGTCAATATTACTAGTAAGGATGACATTACAGTAATAACTCTAGAAATAAAATAACATTATTTTGTAATATTTTCTCATATGGTTTTATATCTCTAACTTTTTTTAACTTTGTCACGTTAAACTTATTATACATAAATATACATTTGATGCATTAATTATTTAAGCATAAACAAAAAGAATATTAACCTTAATTTTGAACAACATTGCATTTATGTATGTTATCAACTCATCAAAGTAATTCATAATTCAAACGAATGTTTTCATGTTATTGATTTGTAAGCTATAAATAATTTAGTGCATGAACTATAGTGATTGGTGACATAAATTATCATATTTCCATAAATAATGATTTAGTGCATTCACTAATTTGTGTCAATACCACCAATATGACATACACGAAAAAGGTCAATAAGATGTATATGAATTAAATGTCATATGGATTCCATATCCAAAATATTTAACACAATCGATTAATAAGTAACTATTACTTGATCTCTTTTGTTTAAATATGTACGGAGTACGGCTAAAACGTTGAGTATTACTTAGAAATTGGAGGAGTTACTATAGAATTCCAATATAGACGTTGAGTTGCAGAAGAAAGAGGATTAACTCGAGCTGACAAATAGTTTCATTAGTTGCATTAGTTGCGAGTAGTTTGTTTTTCCATATGCAATTCAAAATCTGTTACTTATCCCTTAAAAATGTTAAAATAAAAAATTGTTATTACTTAAATAAGAGGCTGTTTGCAATCTATTCTCTTATGTATAAACTATTTTAGTTTTATTGCATATTTAATTTAATAAATATCATAGATTGATTAATATAAAATTATAAATTCACTTTACTAGAAGTCCCAAATCAATAAAACTAGGAGTTATATTTATAGTAAATTAAGTTTTACCTTACATGAAAAACCACAATAGATTTAAGATAATGCGTATTTTTCATTATGAAACTAACATTATTTTATCAAACTCATAGATTTTTACTTTATAGTTTGATTTGCTTATTGCATTTTTTCTGTTTTTTTACTTTATTTTATAGTATAAGATTTTAAAATCCCTCACCTCGGACTTATTATTTTTATTCTTCTACAAAAAATGAATAGCTTATACTTATTATATGCGATATACAAAAGTGATTAGTAATCAACTTGTTAGCTAGTTAAATAACACAGTAGTCCAGTTATAAGATTTTGAGTTCATATTAGTTAAAATCATCAAAGGTTTGCAGAAGCCTACTATCAAACACTAAGACTAAATGAAAACATTTATACATCGACCAGATAAATAGAGAACACATCGGTAGAAAACCTAAACTCCTAACACATACGTATAATTAATTATAAAAAAGGCATTGATTTAACAATCAACGTCACGAACACATCTTAGATAGTCAAATATAGATATCAAGGTCTTCCATTTGCACATATCTAGTTGTTAATACATAGATGATGAACAAATACATGAGGAGCAGGCAGCTTGGACTATATAACTAAACTAAATATTGCAATTATAACCAACCATTGTACACCATATTGATGGTATAAATTGTTTCGTGGTTAGGCAAATAATTTTTGTCAACTAATAAAAGATTTTAATTATAAATTTGGAGAGAACCTATGTGCACTAGCTTGTTGCACCATTGTTAATTAGTTTTTTTATTGAACATAAGAAATGATTAAAAATAATTAGAGAAAGAGCTTAGAAAACAAAGGAATTGGTGGTAGAGTGAGATGGCCCGATTGAGTGGAGTGTCATGGCTCTCGAGGGACTGACCATATTTGCAAGAACAACGAAGGCTCCTAAACAATTCTAGGACATGGTCAACTTGACTTTATGATGATGTCACTATCCTATACCTTGAAGGAATGACGACTTGCAGTATCCGATCATCGCAATATGTTCCTCTTCCAATATCATGATTTTACACTTCTTACCCAGGACCATATTATCTGTTCTCATTATTCTGTGCCTACTCTATTCTATGAAAATTCATACATTCAATAAATGAGACCCACAAAAATTGGATGGCTGGGATAGCTTGAGAATAGGGGGAACAGTGTAGGAGAACAGACGATTTGTTCCCCTATTACCTAGAGTATAAAAAGGGACATAAATGATTCTTTTGTACATCACAAACATTTTCCCACAAATTTAAAATTTAGCTCAAGTATCCAAGAACTATCATTAGAGAATTCTTTAACTTTGTATTTTGCAGACCAAAAGATTAAACTATCGCTGCATCCAAAAGACACCACCAACCCTACTAATATGTTCAACCCATCAAGTCACATATAAATTTAATAATTGATATCGCTTCGTGTCTGTGAGAAAATTCGAAAGAAACATTGTATTCCCCATCTTATAAATTGCATTAGTTGTGAGTAGTTTGTTTTTCTATATTCAATTCAAAATCTATTATTTATCCCTTAAAAATGTTAAAATAAAAAATTGTTATTGCTTAAATAAGAGGCTATTTGCAATCTATTCTGTTAGTTATAAACTATTTTAACTTTATTGCATATTTAATTTAATAAATATCATAGATTGATTTATAAAATAAATTCACTTTACTTGAAGTCCAAATCAATAAAACTAGGAGTTATATTTATAGTAAATTAAGTTTACCTTACATGAAAAACCACAACAGATCTAAGATAATGTGTAACTTCCATTATGAAACTAACATTATTTTATCAAACTCATAGATTTTTATTTTATAGTTTGATTTGCTTATTGCTTTTTTTTTCCTTTTTTTAAACTTTATTTTATAGTATAAGATTTTAAAATCCCTCACCTCGGATTTATTATTTTTATTCTTCCACAAAAAATGAATAGCATATACTTATTATATGCGATATACAAAAGTGATGAGTAATCAACTGTGAAAAACCGTAGGGGTAGTAGTTTTGCAAACTGTCCGATTTTACTTGATCGTCTCTGGCACAAATAAAAATAAAAATCAATCAAAAGAAAAATAGCAAATGACACCAGAAATTTAGTAACACAGTTCGGCACTCTTTGCCTACTTCTACAGGGCCCTCACCCAGCTTAATTCTTTCGCCGAAGTATAATAAATTTATCCAAAAATTTACTGAGCCGACACCACTCACCCCTTAACACTATCCCTCGTCCTTACTACCCATGAAAGAATTTCACACCCAATAGTGCGACCGCCTTGTACTAACTTCAACAGAGGATTTTCTCAAACAATGTTTAATGATAACGAAACAAACTAAACAACTCAAGTGCTTAAACAAAATTCAACATAAATGAAAACACTTGAGAAAGAAAAGAAAGAACAACTTCCTAAAGTTTTCGGCTCTTCAGAAAATTATTTTGCTAGTTGTTCACCAATGAAACTAGCTACCCAATTTGCTACTCCTTGAAATTTTCTGCACTCCACTACCACGTGATCTGCTCATTCATTAACAATAAGAACAAACAAAAAATACAGACCACAAGACACTCACAAGTCTTAATCAATTCAGCCCGTATGTGTGTAGCAACAATCAAATCACGTACAACCCATCAGTTAAATACCCAACCAAAAACCTTCAACAAGTAAATAAAGCTTCAAGTGTAAGAGCTGGGTCACTCTGGTATAAACCCATCTTCGAGTGTCTTCAATTTTCTTCACACCAGAAAAAAACTCACCAAAACACTCACGTATTTTATTGCAAAAACGTAGATAGCAAAGATGACCCAAGCAATAAGACTAACTCACCATAAAATCACGCATATTGCACTTCACCAAAGTAGTCACGCACACACCCTTACTTATTCAGCTGTAGGTCATATCTCTCTTTTACATAAAACCCACCAACCACTCAAAGCACTCACACCACTCTCTTGGACATCAACCATAGGTTCCACACACAGCTACACCTAATCTACCGTATGTATATGTTTTCACTAATATCCACTGCACTAAAAACACATACTGCACACAATACACACACTGCACTTCCTATACCGTAAGTCTAATATGTGTATGTTTCACAAAATAGCAATCAGGTATTTTTTAGCAGAAAACCCTTCATGTACCCAGTGAAAATACAATGATACCCTTAAGCTCTTCATCCACGTAAGACACATAATCGGTCACCAAATCAACTACAAGATAGAATTCTATTCTATCTATAACATTATCCAACTAGTGTTTGAATTCAAGATGATAAAAAAATGCCAATTTAAAAATATGCCAAAATAAAATAAGTAGATATATTTAACATATATCTAGCAATTTCCCCCTTTTTGGCATATTTGTCACAAATCCGAAGCTCCCCCTAAATCACATAATTAGGCATATAGAAATTCAAACCACAATCCAAGAACTCCCCCTTAATGCAATATCAAGTTCTAAAGAATATCCATAGTAACACATGCATATCCAAATTTACCCAATTGAAAAACTGTAAAGGTAGTAGTTTCGCAAACTGTCCGATTTTACATGATCGTCTCTGGAACAAATAAAAGCAAAAATCAATCAAAAGAAAAATAACAAATGACACCAGAAATTTGGTAACGCAGTTCGACACTCCTTGCTTACATTTGCAGGGCCCTCACCTAGCTTAATTCTTTCACCAAAATACAGTAGGTTTACCCAAGGCTTTACTGAGCCGACACCACTCACCCCTTGACACTATCCCTCGTCTTCACTACCCTTGAAAGAATTTCACACCTAATAGTACAACCGTCTCGTACTAATCTCAATAGATGATTTTCTCAAACAATGTTTAATGATAACGAAACAAACTAAACAACTCAAGTGATTAAACAAAATTCAATATAAATGAAAACACTTGAGAAAGAAAAGAAAGAACAACTTGCCAAAGATTTTGGCCCTTCAGAAAATTATTTTGATAGTTGTTCACCAAAGACACTAGTTACCCAATCTGCTACTGCCTTGAAATTTTCTGCACTCCACTACCACGTGATCTGCTCATTCACCAACAATAAGAACACACCAAAAACACAGACTAAGAGACACTCACGAGTCTTAATCAATTCAGCCCGTATGTGTGTAGCAATAATCAAATCACGTACAACCCATCAGTTAAATACCCAACCAAAAACCTTCAACAAGTAAATAACGCTTCAAGTGCAAGAGCTGGGTTATGCTGGTATGAACACACCTTCGGCTGTCTTCAATTTTCTTCACACCAGGAAAAAACCAAAACACTCATGTATTTTACTGCAAAAACATGGACAACAAAGATGACCTAAGCAATAAGACTAACTCACCAGAAAATCATGCATATTGCACTTCACCAAAGCAGTCACGCACACACCCTCACTTATTCAGTCGTAGGTCATATCTCTCTTTTACATAAAACCCACCAACTACTCAACCGTAGGTTCCACACACAACTACACCCAATCTACCGTATGTATATGTTTTCACTAATATCCATTGCACCAAAAACACATACTGCACATCGTACACACATTGCACTTCCTATACCGTAAGTCTAATGTGTGTATGTTTCACAAAACAACAACCACGTATTTTTTAGTAGAAAACCCTTCATATACCCAGTGAAAATACAATGGTACCCTTAAGCTCTTCATCCACGTAAGACACAATAATCCTCACCAAATCAACTTCTATATAAGATAGAATTCTATTCTATCTATAACATTATCCAACTAGTGTTTGAATTCAAGATGATAAAAAATATGCCAATTTAAAAATATACCAAAATAAAATAAAGTAGATATATTTAACATATATCTAACAATCTCTACTTTTTTGGCATATTTATCACAAATCCGAAGCTCCCCCTAAATCACATAATTAGGCATATAGAAATTCAAACCGCAATCTAAGAACCCCCTTAATGCAACATTAAGTTCCAAAGAACATCCATAGCAACATATGTATATCCAAATTTACCCCATTGAAAACCGTAGTGGTAGTAGTTTCGTAAACTATCTGATTTTACGTGATCGTCTCTGGAACAAATAAAAGCAAAAATCAATCAAAAGAAAAATAACAAATGACACAAAAAATTTAGTAACACAGTTCGGCACTCCTTGCTCACATTTGCAGGGCCCTCACCCAGCTTAATTCTTTCACCAAAGTACAGTAGGTTTATCCAAGGCTTTACTGAGCCGACACTACTCACCCCTTGACACTATCCCTCGTCTTCACTACCCTTGAAAAAATTTCACACCCAATAGTACAACTGCCTCGAACTAACCTCAACAGAGGATTTTCTCAAATAGTGTTTAATGATAACGAAACAAACTAAACAACTCAAATGATTAAACAAAATTCAACATAAATGAAAACACTTGAGAAAGAAAAGAAAGAACAACTTCCCAAAGTTTTCGGCTCTTCGGAAAATTATTCTAATAGTTGTTCACCAATGACACTAGCTATCCAATCTGCTACTGCCTTGAAATTTTCTGCACTCCACTACCACGTGATCTGCTCATTCTCCAACAATAAGAACACGCCAAAAACACATACTAAGAGCTCACAAGTCTTAATCAATTCAGCCCTTATGTGTGTAGCAACAATCAAATCACGTACAACCCATCAGTTAAATACCCAACCAAAAACCTTTAACAAGTAAATAACGCTTCAAGTGCAAGGGCTAGGTCACACTGGTATAAACCCACCTTCGACTATCTTCAATTTTCTTCACATCAGAAAAAAAAACTCACCAAAACACTCATGTATTTTACTGCAAAAACGTGGACAATAAGGATAACCCAAGTAATAAGACTAACTCACCAAAAAATCACGCATACTGTACTTCACCAAAGTAGTCACGTACACACCCTCACTTATTCAGTCGTAGGTCATATCTCTCTTTTACATAAAACCCACCAACCACTCAAAGCACTCACACCACTCTCTTGGACATCAACCGTAGGTTCCACACACAGCTACACTTAATCTACCGTATGTATATGTTTTCACTAATATCCACTAAACCAAAACACTTACTGCACACAATACACACACTGCACTTCCTATACCGTAAGTCTAATGTGTGTATGTTTCATAAAACAACAACCACGTATTTTTTGCAGAAAACCCTTCATGTACCCAGTGAAAATACAATGATACCCTTAAGCTTTTCATCCACGTACGACACATAATCCTTCACCAAATCAACTTCTATACAAGATAGAATTCTATTATATCTATAACATTATCCGACTAGTGTTTGAATTCAAGATGATAAAAAAATGCCAATTTAAAAAATGCCAAAATAAAATAAAATAAATATATTTAACATATATCTAACAATCTCCCCCTTTTTGGCATATTTGTCACAAATCCGAAGCTCCCACTAAATCACATAATTAGGCATATAGAAATTCAAACCACAATCTAAAACTCCCCCTTAATGCAACATCAAGTTCCAAAGAACATTCATATTAACACATGTATATCCAAATTTCTCCCCCTTGGGACAAAAGATGTCAAAAAGTAAGACAAATAGTCACATATGTATCTTGAAATCACCCCTTGAAAGGAACAGTCAACAAAAACAATCTAATAACTCCCCTTTGAGGCAACAGTGTTAGAACGAATAATGCCTTCAACACAATCAATCTCAATGAATAAAGAAACATAAAAATCAACAGTAGGTGTAGCGAAAGAATCATACGCACATCAAGATGACAATTTACCACTATTCAAGTCATCGAGAGATATGCTCGAAAGAGAGAGAGATACCCGAGCGAGAGACCCATACTAATGAGAGAGATGAAAAGTATTCCGTGGAGCCAAATAGAAGTCACAATGCAAACTACTAAAAAGATGGGACAACAATGGCAACATAAAAACTAAAGAAGAACTGAAAAACAATTTTTTACTTTTCTTTTCCTTTTTTTAAATAAATAACATCAAACTATACTTAAAAAATGTAAAGCACACAATCTCGGTGCTCCTCGAAGAAATTCAAACCTGGGATTATTTCTCATCACATTATCTCGGTCATCAACTGTCTAATTGATTTCTTCATCTGAAGTAACTGACTTATCCTCAGTTTGAACAGTTGCTTCAAAAGTAGTAACTAACAGTGAATCTGGACACTTTCTTATTTTTCCTTCATTACATCTTTGTGCTTGTCCTTGACCCTTTCTAACCCAAGTGGATTTCGATACTAAAGGCTTATTCTGAATTTTATGTGAGGGACGTAGAATTCTTCAGCTTTGGCTTCTTTGAAACAGCATCTGCAATAACTGGTAACATCTTGGCCTTATATGCCCAATAATTCTGTAAAAATGACATGTGGGTATAAATCTTCGATTCTTTCTCAATGTTTCTTCTTCTCGGACATATCTGGATATATCAATTTTCTCCTCATTCACCTTAGAACACTCATCTTTGTAACCAATGCCTTGAAGATCCCCTTTAACCTTACTGATTTCGATCAACTTTTCTAACTTTTCTGTGCCTACATTCAGCATTCTCAAACCCTTTTCAGTACTTGCTAATTTCAGTCTGACCTCACCGAGCTCATCTAAATCTACCATTAATTTCTTTTCTAACTCTTGGATGATGTTTTTCATGGAGAGATTCTCTTCCTTCAATCTTTCATTCTTTCTACATGTTTTTACCCATTTTTCGTACATTAATTCGTATGTCTCATAAATATTCTCCTTTTTATCACCTGAACCACTTTCATCACTGTCATAATCTGACATCAAGCTTTGAGTTGAATCGTCTGAGTTTTTCCTAAAATTTCTTGATTTACTCAATTTTTCGTCTTCAATTACTTCTTTCTTGGTTACTGTTAAACAAGTAACCGAACTTTTACTATGTAAAGCAACTGACGCATCATAATTAGCAATTTCTTCTTCACTACCATATTCACTTTCGGATTCATTCTTACTCCAAGTGCTAGTAAAGGATTTTCCTTTTCTCTTCTTCAAAGTATTAGCACATTCGACTTGAAAATGACCGAAATCTTGACACTCATGACATTTGATTCTCTTCACCTTCCTTTCACCTTTTTGAGTTTTAACTTGTAATGTCAATCCTTTGCTTCTTTCTTGCTTATTCCTTAAAAGATTCATTTTGAAATTTGTAAGCATTTCGATTACCTTCTCCAATGACAAATCATTGATGTCGTGAGCTTCTTTTATTGCTGCAATTTTCGAAATAAATCTTGGAGGTAGTGATCTCAGCGTCTTCTTGACAAGTTTCTGATTGAAATATTTCTTTCCGAGTTGATGCACCTGATTTGCTATATCTCATAATCTTTCATGAAAGTCCCCAATGGTTTCATTTTTATTCATCTTTAGTTCTTCAAACCTCACAGCTAACATCTGTAGTCTTGATGCTATCACATATTTGGACCCTTTATGAATAGTTTGCAAAGCATCCCATGCTTCTTTAGCTGACTCATAGGACGATATCATTGAGAAGTGTCCTTCATCAATAGTACTGAAATTGCGTGCATTACTTGTGAGTTTCCAAGTGCCCTCTCTTCTTTGACTTATGTCCATTCAGATGGATCTTTTAGAACTTTCTCTCCTTTATCGTCAGTAATCATCAGATGCGTCCAGCCATGTAACACCGAGTTCCATGCTCTTGTTCCCTGTGTTTGAATAAAGACCCTCATCCGTGATTTTCATGCAGGATAATTGGAACAGTCCAACAGTGGTGGCCTGATAATTGATGCTCCTTCTCTTATGGCCATAATTGCGAAACCCGGATCTGCACCAACTTGCTACCAAGTTCTGAATCAGTAACCTGTCTCTGATACGAATTGAAAAATTGTATGGGTAGTAGTTTCGCAAACTGTCCGATTTTACTTGATCGTCTCTAGCATAAAAGCAAAAATCAATCAAAAGAAAAATAACAAATGACACCAGAAATTTGGTAACGCAGTTCGGCACCCCTTGCCTACGTATGCGGGGACCTCACCCAGTTTAATTCTTTCACTGAAATATAATAGATTTACCCAAGGATTTACTGAGCCGACACCACTCACCTTTTGACACTATCACTCATCCTCATTACTCGTGAAAGAATTTCATACCTAATAGTACGATCGCCTCCTACTAACCTCAACAGAGGATTTTCTCAAACAATGTTTAATGATAAAGAAACAAACTAAACAACTTAGTGATTAAACAAAATTCAACATAAATGAAAACACTTGAGAAAGAAAAGAAAGAACAACTTCCCAAAGTTTTTTCAGAAAATTATTCTGATAGTTGTTCACCAATGACACTAGCTACCCAATCTGCTACTGCTTTGAAAGTTTCTGCACTCCACTACCATGTGATCTGCTCATTCACCAACAATAAGAACACACCAAAAACATAGACCAAGAGCTTACGAATTTTAATCAATTCAACCCATATGTGTGTAGCAACAATCAAATCACGTACATCCCATTAGTTAAACACCCAACTAAAAACCTTCAATAAGTAAATAACGCTTCAAGTGTAAGAGCTAGGTCACGTTGGTATAAACCCACCTTCGGCTATCTTCTAATTTCTTCACATCAGAAAAAAAAACTCACCAAAACACTCATGTATTTTACTGCAAAAACATGGACAACAAAGATGACCTAAGCAATAAAACTAACTCATCAGAAAATCACGTATATTGCACTTCACCAAAGTAGTCACGCACACCCCTCACTTATTCAGCCGTAGGTCATATCTCTCTTTTACATAAAATCCACCAACCACTCAAAGCACTCACACCACTCTCTTGGACATCAACCGTAGGTTCCACACAAAGCTACACCCAATCTACCATATGTACATGTTTTTACTAATATCCACTGCACCAAAAACACATACTGCACATAATACACACACCGCACTTCCTATACCGTAAGTCTAATGTGTGTATGTTTCACAAAACAACAACGACGTATTTTTTAGCAGAAAACCCTTCATGTACCCAGTGAAAATACAATGATACCTTTAAGCTCTTCATCCACGTAAGACACATAATCCTTCACCAACTCAACTTCTATACAAGATAGAATTATATTCTATCTATAACATTATCCAACTAGTGTTTGAATTCAAGATGATAAAAATATGCCAATTTAAAAATATGCCAAAATAAAATAAAGTAGATATATTTAACATATATCTAACAAACTGGTTAGCTAGTTAAATATCATAGTAGTCTAGTTATCAGATTTTGAGTTCATATTAGTTAAAGTCATCAAAGGTTGCAAAAGCCTACTATCAGACACTAAGACTAAATGAAAACATTTATACATCGAACAAATAAATAGGAAACATGTCAGTAGAAAACCCAAACCCCTAACATATACGTATAATTAATTATAAAAAAGGCATTGATTTAACAATCAACGTCACAAACACATCCTAGATAGTCAAATATAGATATCAAGGTCTTCCATTTGCACACATCTAGTTGTTAATACTTAGATGATGAACAAATAAACGAGGAGCAGGCAGCTTGGACTATATAACTAAACTAAATATTGCAGTTATAACCAACCATTATACACCATATTGATGGTATAACTTGTTTCGTGGTTAGGCAAATAATGTTTGTCAACTAATCAAAGATTTTAATTATAAATTTGGAGAGAACCCACATGGAACTAGCTTGTTGTACCATTGTTAATTAATTTTTTTATTGAACATAAGAAGTGATTAAAAATAATTAGAGAAAGAACTTAGTAAACAAAGGAATTGGAGGCGGAGTTATATGGCCCAATTGAGTGGACTGTCGTGCGTCTCGAGGGACTGACCATATTTGTCTGAAAAACGAAGGCTCCTAAACAATTATAGGACATGGTCGACTTGACTTTATGATGACGTCACTGTCCTATACCTTGAAGGAATGACGACTTGCAACGTTCGGTCATCCCAACATGTTCCTCTTCTAATATCATAATTTTACACTTGTTACTTAAGACCAGACCACCTGTTCTCATTATTTTGTGCTTACTCTGTTATATGAAAATTCATACATTCAATAAATGGGACCCACAAAAATTGGATGGCTGGGATGGCTTGAGAACAAGGGGAACAGTGTAGGGGGAACAGACGATTTATTCCCTTGTTACCCAAAGTATAAAAAAGGACATAAATGATTCTTTTGTACACCACAAACATTTTCACACAAATTTAAAATTTAGCTCAGGTGTCCAAGTACTATCATTAGAGAATTCTTTAACTTCCTATTTTGCAGACCTGAAGATTAAACTATCACTGCATCTAAAAGACACTACCAACCCTACTAATATGTTCAACCCATCAAGTCACATATAAATTTAATAATTGACATCGCTCCGTGTCAGTGAGAAAATTCGAAAGAAACATTGTATTCCCCATCTTATAAATTCATCCTTTACATGGCTCATTTGTTATGGTTAAAATATTTAATAATTTAATAAATAGACCTTTAGGTTTTTGGTTCGTTGTGATGAAGAGTTTTAAAGCTGATTGATAGTTGTCAATTTATTGAGATGATTAGAGTTTTGTCTCTACCTAATAATAAGTTTATATCTTCTTACAAAACACCATCATAAAAGAAAATGACCTTCTTAAACTCCGTTTTGGATGATATACTTTCTTTGGATATGATCAAAGAGAGCATGTTAAAAAAAGATATTAGAAACAAGGAGATGAGTGTTGATAATGTACAGGATCGTCTTATAGAAAGTAGAGGAATAAGCAACAATAAAAGTTCTAAGGGACGTGGCAAGTCTAAGAATTGGTCAAAGCTTAGAGATGACAAAGAGACCATGACATGTCATTATTACACTAAGCTTGGTCATATAAAGAAGTTTTTCTATAAGTGGAAAAGAGATCAAAAGAGGAAACATCATCAGAAAAAATGATGATGACAAAAACAATACACTAATAGCTCATGATGAAGTGTCATTTATTTGTGCAATTAGTAAGTGCTTTTATGTTAGTAACTCAAATAATGAGTGACTATCGATATAGGGGCTTCATATCATTGTGTTACAAAGAGGGAATACTTTACCCATTATAGGACTGGTGATTTTAGGAGTGTCAATATGGGTGATTAGAGTTTGGCTAGTATCATCAACGTTGTTGACATCCAGATTCAGATCAATGTTAGGCGCATGCCATTTTTGAGAGAATATACAACACATTCCTAATTTGTGCTTCAATTTTTTTCCACTAATGTGTTTGACTAAGAAGGGCATCGACATCCATTTGGGGATGAAAAGTAGAAGTTTTCTAAGCGAGCAATGACATTTGCTCGTGGTGAGTTATGTTGCACGTTGTACAAGACACACTTGAAGGTGTATGGTGGTGAATAATATGTCATTGAAGAGAACATTTTTCCAAATTTGTGGCATTGTAGATTGGGCCATATTAGTGAGAAGGGGATTAAGTTGCTAATTGGTAAATCTCTTATTTCAACAAACACTTTTGTCCCCCTTGATCCCTATAGTCATTGCTTGGACGAAAAGTAGCATCAATTTTTCTTCCATAAAAGGTTTGTCAAAAAAGATGGCTAAATTAAAGTTGGTGTATTTTGATGTATGTGGGCCTTTTAAGGTAACATCCTTGGGAGGTAAAAAATACTTTGTTATTTTTATTGACGATGTTTCATGTAAATCTTGGGTTTATATGTTGGAAGCAAAAAGCTAGGTGTTTGAGACCTTTCAAAAATTTTATGCTATGTTGGAAAGAGAGATAAAGAGAAAATTTGAAGTCCTAAAATTGATAATGAAGGACATTATAGTTCCAATAAGTTTGGGGATTATTGTGTGAGACATGACATGAGATATGAGAAAACAGAACCTAGTAACCAACAACACAATGGTGTCGTTGAGAGGATGAATATAATCACTGTGGACGAGATTCGAAGCATACTGACATTGTCCAACCTACCAAAGATTTGTTAGAGTGAGGCATTTAAAACCATTATATACTTGATCAATCGAGCACTATCAGTCCCTTTGGTATTGATATTCCTAAGAAATTGTGTTGATAAGGACATACCCCCTCTTATTCTCATATGAGGGTATTCAGATGCAAGGCCTTCAAACATATGCCAAAGGAGCAAAGATTGAAGCTTGATTAGAAGACTACACATTGTGTATTTATTGAGTATGGTAATAAAGAGTTTGGCTACAAGATCTATGACTAAAAAAAAAAGGTTTCCGTAAGCAGAGACGTAGTCTTATATAAGAAAAAGATGGGTGCATATCTAGTCAAAAGATGTAAGAATATTTCTAATAGTTCGTCTTACAGTGCTAATAAAATTTCTCCTATTTCAATGTCTGTTGATTAGCCTATAGGTGAAGAGGGTGAAGAATATGAGATGGTACATGATGATAATGATCAGGTGCAATTTGATAGTGATGAGCCATATGAGTCACATCCTATAGATGACGTAGATCAAGTACATAAACATCATGAGTTGGGGCATTAACCTACCTTAATGTTGGAAGATATTCAATTTTGAAGTTTAGCTAGAGAGAAAAATCTTTCAATTAGATACCCAAGACTAGAATATACCCCCTTGACCTTTAGCCAAATTTTGATATTTGGTTATTAAAAAAAATCACCTTTTCCCTTGGGGGGAGGATGGATTGATAGTGTGAACTATTTAAAAGATATACTTGTAATAAGAGATCATGTTCAGACATGTAGGGTTGGGTTCTATTTGTATACTTGGTGGAACCTGGCATATCTTTAAAAAAACCCTTTGTTTACATGGGCTTCCCGTGCATTTGTATGGTCTAGAAAAGCTTACTTGTCTTATAAAAAGGATTTTTCAGTCTTTGTTTTCATTGCTTATTCTTTTGTCTACCCAAGACTAGAGTATCTCATAGTTATTAATGAGGGGGAGACAAAAAGTTTCCAAGAAGTGCATAAACATAAAGACAAAGACTTATAGATTGAGACAATGCAAGAGGAGATGGATTCCTTGAAAAAGATTGAAGTATACAAGTTAGTGAAGCTTCCCAAAAGCAATAAGACATTGAATAATAGATGGGTGTTCAAGATCATGAAAGATTGTGATAAACTAATGAAGTATAAAGCAAGATTAGTCACGAAGGGATACAATAAGATAAAAGGTGTTGACTTGGATGAGATATTTTTGCCAGTAATCAAGAAGACTTCGATTTGCACTGTATTAGGTCTAACTGTTAGTTTGGATCTTGAACTTAAACAAATTGATGTGAAAACCATTTTCTTACATGAAGACCAACATGAGGAGATATATATGGAGTAGTAAAAAAGGGTTCAAACTATAAGGAAAAGAAGACCTAATCTACAAATTAAAGAAGAGTCTTTATGGGCTCAAATAGGCACCAAAGCATTTGTATAAAAACTTTGACTTGTTTATGACTGACAACGATTATAAGCAAACTTTAGCTAACCCTTGTGTGTATTTTAGGAATTTTATTGGTGGTAAATTTATTATTCTCCTCTTAAATGTTGATGGTATGTTGATAATAAGTAAGAAATTAACATGATTTGCAGGTTAAAGGAGGATTCATCTAAGTCCTTTGACATGAAAGATTTTGGTCATGCAAAATATATTTTAAGCATAAAAATCATTCATAACAAGAAGATTAGAAAGTTGTGGTTATTACAAAAAAAGTATAAAAGGTTTAATATGAAGCATGCCAAGCCTGTTAACACACTATTAGCAGCTCATTTCAAGTTGAGCAAGTGAGCTTGTCCTGTCACCAAAAAGCAGAGAGCTAGTATATACTCTATTTCATATTCCTCTATGATTGGTTCTTTAATAAATGTCATGATATGTACTAGGTTAGATATCACACAGGCTGTTAGGTTAGTGAGTAGGTATTTATCCAATCTGAAAAAGATTTATTGGGAAGTAATGAGTTGGATCGTTAGATACTTGTGACATTTTAGATGGAGTTTATGCTTTTATAATGGTAAGCCAATTTTAGAAGGATACATAAATGCAAGCATGGTTGTAGATCTTGTTAATAGAATGTCCATTTCAAGTTACCTTCAAACATACAGGGGAGCATTTCTTAGCAATCTAAATTACAAAAGTTTGTGGACTTGTCCATGATTGAAGTAGAGTATGTTGTAGTCGTGGAAGTAGGAAAGGAGATGCTTTGGTTGAAGCATTTTCTTTGAGAATTGGATGTGAAATAAAATTAGTACGTGGTATTTTGTAACAGTCAAGTGCTATGAATTTGAGCAAAATTTTCATATATCATTCCTGCATCAAACATTTTGATGTTAGGTATCATTGGTAGTGATCTGTGGTTGAGGAGCAATTAATGAAATTGAAGAAGATTCGTACAAATAAGAATGGTGCTAACATATTGATGAAGGTGGTTCCTTAAAGTAAGCTTGAACTTTGTAGAAAGCTCATCGGGATGACTTTTAAGTGAATGATGGTGTGTTTTATTTCTCCTTCTAAATCTTTTAGAGGGTTGTTATAGGTACAACCCCATTTTAGAAATATTTATTTAATCTATACCACTATATTTAAACTTCAAGAGTCTTACTTGCATTCTTGAATAAACAAAGATTGGGGCAAAGTTGAGGTAAAAAACTAATGAATTAAAGATGTTTCTAAGAGACAGGCTTGTGTTAAGGTTGAACATACCTGTGTCGTTGGTGGACACGACTGTATGTATGTTTGTTTATGCTTCTGTAGTTGTGTATAGGTTGAAGGATGATGTTTCTCTCGTGTGAAGGTTAGACACACCTGTGTGGTACTAAACATAGTCGTGTCTAGTGACTGTGTAAGCTACTATAATTGTGTATCTTTGTGATTGTCGAGTATTAAAGTGATTTTGAGGGATATGATCACCAAACACGCCTATTTGGGTGACCGTGTTCGGTATAAAAAAATCCTATTTTATGAAATATAAAAGGAAAACATGATGGGCATCATAAGACAAGAAAAAAAAAGAAGAGAAAAAGAGCAAGAGAGAGAGAACATAAGTATTCCTTAGTTCCAGGTTTTAAGGTTTGATGATTCAGGATTATATTTGAGTAAGTATTAA
Organism: Erythroxylum longipes; assembly: GCA_027563885.1. Classification (NCBI taxonomy): domain Eukaryota; kingdom Viridiplantae; phylum Streptophyta; class Magnoliopsida; order Malpighiales; family Erythroxylaceae; genus Erythroxylum; species Erythroxylum longipes. The sequence continues at coordinate 45,783,847 of JAOQMS010000180.1, read as the reverse complement.
CTAGGATATCAATTTGTACTTCATCCTTGAATATTATGGGATTACCTATTATTATATTATGGTAGTACTTTGAGTTAGAATCAATAGCTCAGAACTTGAACTCTTATAAGTTTGCTCTTTGATTAGTAAATTTACTTATCGATTCGACTCGTAATTTTTTCCTTTACACTGAAGGGTTTTTTCATCTAAATCTGATGTTCTATCTTTTTTTCATCATCTATATCATTTGGGTTGATTTTTTTAATAATTTGGTTGATTATTTGAATAAAACAGTTAAGCAATAATATAAAAAGGTAAGGGAAGAGACATGTAAACTGATTTATAATGGTTCCACAAACTACCTTATCGATATTACGATAGCTACATGATGCAATGCATCCAAGACCTTCTCAAGATACCACATGATGTATTTCATACGAACCCAATCTCTTCGAGAACACATCAACAGTGCAGGTACTTTATCCATATTAGGAATCTCAGTCTTGTGAGTTACCTTAGTGCTACTATTTCCTTGGATGGCTTTATCAAAACAACTGCAACCTTGTTGAAATCATAGAGGTTTTTCAAGGATAGATTGATACATATTCCTTACTTTAGTTCTAGAGGTCATATTACTTCCAAGCAAGGGAAGAAATACCGGCTTATTCTACCAAGCTATGTTATTGGTGGTTATTATACTTTTGAAAAGGAAGGAATAGTAATTGTGAGGTAGTAGAATAGAAAGTTCTTTTTTTGATCTTGGTTCATTCACCACATTCAACGTTCTTGCAACCGGTCTGGTTCGAGGCTGTGGGTAGAAGTAGAACAACATTATAATTAAATATATAATTATAATTACAACTTCCTTGGCCCTAGGCTCAGTGAGTCACTGACACTATAAACGCTTCATTCTGTGATTAGCTTTTGCTTATTACGAACTGAAAAGAGGGTTAGCCCAGTATCGCCATTTAATTCTTTATGACTTTGAAAGGAAATTAAGTCATTCGTGATATTAATTTACACTTAATTAGCTTTATACATATATAATAAATTAAACATCAATAAATAAATAAATATATATTTATCTTAATATTGAGTGGGGATCGTTCTGTAATGTCGTATCGTATACGTTTGGTTTGTTATATATTCGTCTGGTGGTGGTAGGCCATGAGAGTTACGTTTCTGAATTTTAATGTTTCCAGAGAAATGGGAATTTCATCTGTTGGTATTCTCAGGTGATGCTTTAGCACGGAAGCATCACCTGAATATGCATTACTGACACATGAAGAGAACAAGTGGGGTGTCCGGTGATAGTTTGGCATATCAACAAACCCTGAAGAATATTGCTACATATGCTATCTTTCTTATTCGATATCTCAGGTGGTTTTGAATTCCCCTAGATGGGTGTATTAGTATCAGTCATTTCTAGTATACAAATTACAAAAATTGAGGGACTTAATTAAAAAAATCCTAAATTCATACCCCTACCTGACTCTTTTTTGCTTTAGCTGCTCCTGCCATCTCACTCTCACTCTCACTTCTCTGCTTTCCCTCTGCTCAGCTTTGCTTTCCTCGCTGCTGATCCTCCGCTTCTTGGTTCTCGATTACCATTTTGTATATGCTCCAATCCACGCTACTTGGCTGTCACAAATCTGCTCCTTTGGTTATTGGTTCTCATATGTGCTCCAATCCAACGTCCAACACTGCTTCTTGGTTCTCAGGTATGCTCCTTTGGGCTACTCGCATGCTCCTCCTCTGTCTGCAGTTCGTCCGCCACACGAAGCTGCATTTTGTAACAGAAAATTAATGTGTTGCTGAATTTATGTGTATTGTTAATGAGTATTTCCATGAATGGCTTCCTGAAGACTTAGAGATGAAGTCCTGTTTATTTGATTTTTCAGGTTATTTTTGTTTTAATAATCATAAAAATGAGATAAATTTTGAGTTTTTTGAATTAATGTTTGCATTCTTATATTATTGTCATTATAAAATAACATTATAAAATAACATTACAAATACATAAAATTAAACTATGGAGAGGAATATTTCTAGTATGATACAAGCTTACAAATGCACATTCATTATCTTATGGATAGTTAAACATATAATATAAAATAGTTTATGGGAATTGAAAAGAGAGACTTTAGGCTATTTAATTTTTCATTGATTATATTTAACCTAAGGTAAATAGATTTCTTTATGATTATATAAATGACTTTTAAGATATGTCTTGATTTATGAAAGTGTACTTTAACTCAATATAATATGAAAATGTGAATGCCTAAGTAATGATTTTTCTTTTTATTTTGTAAAATAAAGCTAATTTTGCGATGTGCATTACCTAAAGAAAGATGTAATGATGTTATATAGTTATATACTATAGAATTTGTTATGTAAATATGTTACATACAAAGACTTTATTTTTTTGAATATGAAGTTATTAATTTATTTATGACATATATCTTTATTTATTTTTTATAAATAAATGAAAAGAAGTTCAAGTAATCCTTAAAATTCAATCATTTCATATTTAGAAAGATTCGATGATTCTGTTTGGGCTCATGTTAGATTAGTTCATAGAATAAAGAATCATATCATTTGTTTATATTGCAACAAACATTGGAAAGGTAGAGAAATCACCGGATTTAAAAAACATTTAGTTGGGATCAAAGGCGAAGTGGAGCCTTATAAGAAAGGAATGTTGCACTTGATGTGAGGAAGAGAAAAAGACATATGTCTAACTTTTTTGCACCGCAAACAACTCCTAGAACTCAACCTTGAAATCTTAGTACCTTACAATCTAAGAAGTAGCTCATAATGTGGACATGGTAATAAATAAATGGTGGTATGATGTAGGTATATCATTTAATGTTGCCCAGTTTTATTGTTACTGGCCTATGGTAGATGTTATTTCCTCTTCTGGTTCATGATATAAAGCTCCTTCAATTGATGACTATAGAGGTAATCTTCTACGTAACTATGTTTATGAAATAAAATGCTATTTAGATGAAATAAAAATAACTTAGGCAACTTAAGACTATTCAGTCATGTGTGATGGCTAGATAAATAGAACACATGAGTCTATTATCAATTTTTTGGTTTATCTGCTATGGGAACATTGATTTTGAAGTCTATTGATACGTCTGTCCTTGTTAGAAATGCTCATTATCAATTTTTGGGTTTATCTGCTATGGAAATATTGATTTTGAAGTCTATTGATACGTCTAACCTTGTTAGAAATGCTCATACTCTATTTTAGATATTTGATGAAATCGTGAATAAAGTTAGGCTTGAAAACATTGTATAGTTCATCATTAATAATGATTATGAGTATATAGCAACTAGAAAAAGATTTTAAAGTAAGTATAATTCTTTTTATTGGACACCTTGTAGGAAAGTAGGCAGAAAGTAAGTAAAGTCACAAATTTCATCTATAATTATGAATGGATCTTGAATTTGATGACCAATGGCTTTGCTAATGGTAAAAATTTGTGTCGTCTTACTATTACAAGATTGGTGACTAATTTTTTATCACTTCAGTATTTCATTTTAATGAAGAAAAGGATCAAACACAAGTAATGAGTGAGTTGCATTGTAGTATGTTAGGACTAATGTTGAAATGAAGGTTTTTAGAATTATACTTAAAGATCATGAATTTTGGTTCCTATATAAATTTATCATCTAAGTTTGTGAGCCTATGGTAAGAGAACTTCTAATAATTTAGTCGTTGTAGGTTTAGGAATATTTGATGATCCTCCTTAGGATTACGATAGAGTGGTTCTTGAAATGAAGAACCATACCATTTATTTGTATTGTAAAAAGCATTTAAAACGGAGGAGAATTACTAAATTAAAGAAGCATTTAGTTGGGATCAAATGTGATATAGAATCTTATAAGAAACTTAGCTATGATGTGATATAGTAAATGAAAACTTTGCTTGAAAAGTAACAACATATGAAAGATAGAAAACAAAAACTGAACTACAAAATTAGTAGTGGAACTTATTTTTTGGTGGTTAGGATGATAGTGGGGATGTTGAAAGTAATGATATTCCTACGTAACAAGAAGGGAATGTTATACCTAATGTGAAGAAAAGAAGAAGATATATGTCTAACTTTTTTTCATAATAAACAACTGTTGAAACTCAACCTTCAATCTATAGTGCCTTATAATTTAAAGAAGAGGAATATGGACATGATAATGACTAGATGGTGGTTTAATTCAAGTGTATCATTCAACATCACCTAGTTTTATTATTACTATCCTATGATGGATACGATTGCCTTTTATGATCGAGGATATAAAGCTCCTTCAATTGATGACTATAGAGGTGTAAAATTCTGTGTAGAACTGTTTATAAAATAACTAGTTATTTGGTTGAAAGAATAATGATTTGGGCAACTTATAGGTATTCAATCATATGTGATGGTTAGATAAATAGAAGATGAGAGTATTATCAATTTTTTCATTTATTCTACTAAAGGGACAACATTTTTAAAGTCTATTGATATGTCTAGCCTTGTTAGAAATGCTAATACTTTGTTTAAGATATTTGATGAAGTTATGAATGAAGTAAGGCTAGAAAATATTATTCAGTTCATTATTAATAATGATTATACTTACAAAGCAACTGAGAAAATATTGCAAAGCAAGTATAATTTTTTTTATTGGACTCCTTATGTTGCGCATTTTATTGACCTGATGTTGAAAAATATATGAGATCCTAGATACTTTCATATCATTGATGAAAATATGATGAAAGTAAGAAAATTTATTTTCATCTATAATCATGCAATAATCCTTAATTTGATGACAAAGGGTTTCATCAATGATAGAAATTTGTCTTATCCCACTATTACAATATTTGTGACTAACTTCTTATCACTTCAATACTTTGTTCTATTGAAGTAGGAGCTCAAATAAATATTAACAAATGATGAGTGGGTTGCATTATAGTATGCCATGTCTAATGTTGGAATACAAGAATTATATTTAAAGATCATAAATTTTGATTCTAATATCAATTTGTCATCCGAGTTTGTAGGTCTCTTGTGAGAGTATTTCGTTTGACTAATGGTAATGAGAAAGCAACAATGATTTATTTTTATGATGTCATAGAGAGGGTAAAGGAACAATCAAGGATGATACGAAAATAGACTTTCTTTGTATACACCTATCTTACAATCATCACTGAAAGATGGAAAAGACAACTTTACTCTCTATTGTTTACAGCTAGAGTATTTTTGAATCCTAGTATCTAATTTAGACCAAGTTTTTTTTAAAAAGATTTAGTTAATAGGAGAATGTTATTAACTATATTACAATAATTGTTGTCCATGAGATGATCCAAGATCTTTTATGCTCACAAATGAAGGTTTGTAAGGATGTTTTTAGTGATTTTAGGATGCCCATTGTAATTTGTCAAAGAGACAGTCTTAATCCTGGTATATGTTTCTTTACTTTTGTTACTTGTTAAAAATTAATCATCACTTTATTTTATTTATAAGATTATTTTGTTGTCTTACAGTTGCTTGGTAGATTTGAAAGTAGCATTTCAAAATTGCAAAGGTTTGTAATTTGAATTTTGAGTCAATGTGAGAGTGCAATGAGATGTAAAAGAAATTAGAGTACATTTGAATTCGTCCCTTCTAAGAATAGTAATATATTAGAACACAAAAGATTAAATGATTTGGTCTTTATTCGATACAACTTAAAGCTTCGAAAAATGTATGTTATTATCATTATTAAGTTAAATATAATTTTTTATTAATTTCTTAATAATTTAATTTTATTTGTTTACTAAGATTCTTAATAGAACAAGTAGTTTTACATATCTAATTTATTTTGACAATATCGATCTTTTAGAGGATTTAGTTTATGAGAAACCAAGTTTGATAAATGAGAGTGACTTGATAGATAATCTTGGATGAGAAAGTATTAACATGTCATTCGGTTCAATGACTTTGAATGATAAGACTCCTCTAAATGATAAGGTTTTCTTATCAAATAAAAATTGAGATCAATGCAATTTGAGCGAATATTTAATTAAATAAAGTTCCAAAATTTTCATTTCTTCTCTTTTTATTTTAATTTCATTTGTGTTTGATGCATATGTTAAATTATTTATAAACAATATAAATATCAAACTTTTAAATGTAAGTGTTTTTGTTTCAGGTTTCGCTTTTACTTGGTTATGTTCTTTAGCATGAACTCTTATTGTAATACTTATAGGGTCATAAACCTTTATTATTCTTACTATATAATATTTTGATGTAGTTATTCTTTATTATATGATGTAAATTGTAATATTTTAAGGACTTTATATTATTCTTAGTTTTATATACGTATAACGATTAAACGATCTTTTTCTTATATTAATTATGATAATGTTTATATGCAAAATATGTGAAAAGTAACAATAATAGAAATAAAGAGATAGTTATTATTTCAAATTTGTATAATTATGATTTTTGGAGACAATGTTGAAATAAAATTAAAAAGTATATAGCACAATATATTGAGGGACTATTTTGCAAATTAAAAAATTTAGAGACGATTTTATAAATTTTAATTGGCATTGATTAGTACCGATATCGTAGCATACAAGAACCAAATCTAGTATTGATATCAGTACGATATTCATGATGTGCTAGTATAAATCTTTTTGAAATTTATTTAATTTTATAACATTCATTGAAATTATTAAAATCAATGAATATTATTAAAAGTAATAATAAAATATCTCAATTTTGATTTTTATTAAAATTATTCTAGTTCTTAGTGTTGATGTCATAAATCATACGATTAAACCTATTTGACACGTAAGTAATTTATTAATACTACCTTAAATTAAATATTACTAAAATTTAAATGTTTCAAAAGGAATTGTACTTCGTTCTAACGTCATGCATGTAACTGTCAAGAAAGATTAAAAAGTCAGCCTTTTTTGCCTTTTTTTTTCTCTTAGCTCTCTTCTTACAAGTTACAATAAAAATGAAATTTTTTTCCAATTGACTAACAAATGTTAGACAGGCTGTGGCTTAGCGAGCTTTGAAGGCTACAAAGCTTGCTAGAAGTCAACTTGTTATCTGAGGGTCGCGATATGTGTATAGATGTAGTGTGTTGAAGTGGGCAGATATTTTATTTATATTTTCAGGGTCTCATATCTTCAACTTATTTGCAAAGAATAGGGTAACTGGGTAAGGTATAATAGCATCTAGACGTCTTAAGCAACCAAAATACAAGTAAAATGGGAACAGAGCGGGTGTAGATCTATCGTACAGCCTATTTTGGTGCCTCCAGAAAACACCAAGTGTAAACCGAAGAAGGCGGAGGATTCTGTTACCACAGAAAGAAGGCAACTTTTACTTGCCCTCCATACTTCCAAAACTCGGGTCCACTTTTGACAACTATTTTACCATGCCATGCTTTTTTTTTCCCCCTTTTTTAATTTAAGTTTCTAGTGAAGATATAGCTTTTTTTTTTTTTTAATCTTGGGTGGCAGGTATTTTCATCTGGATTGCTCCTTCCTATCTCTCTGATTTGAAAAGGTTTGTGCTTTCTCAGATCACATATCGATTTTCTCGTTTTTTCTTTTCCTTTTCAGTTTTTTCTTTTCTGATTGGTTTTCCGGTGTATGTGTGTCAAAGGGTTCTGTGTTATTGTTCGTTGTAAAGATTAATGGGGTTGCTTTATATTGTTAATATCTTTTGTGTGGTCAAGTAAACTGCAAATGCACTAGAATTTCAAATAGAAGTTCAAACTTTGTCGTCAAGGTCAGGTTTTGATGCGTTTGGAGGAATCTTGATTCTTGGATCACTGTTTCAATGTGAAGATAGAAATTTTCACACCGTGAATAAGTTCAGGGTGTTCTTTCTTGTTTGGTTTTATTAACTTGATTTGCAAATACAGGGAGCACGCTTTTCGGCAGTGCTCATTCATGGATACGACGAGAATTTTTCGCTTATAATCTAGAAGATGGATCACAAGTTACAGCCGGCAGGAATTAAATCCCAACTCCAAGTAAGCTGCTTCCTTTGTCTTTTACCATCCAATTGATCTAAGCATCCTCTTCTGCTGCATGTCAAGCTGAATAATTTCCCAGGTTCATTACCAAAAAATCAGTAAAGGAAGGGAAATCCCCTTTCTCAGTGTGGTGCCCTTATTTTTTCTTTTTCCTTTTGTTATCATCATAACTTTAATTGGCTAATATAGCTGGTTTGCTACCTGATAATGGGAGAAAGGAACATTGTTTACAGTGTTTGCCTACAAATAGTGACCTTCACAGCGTTGATTTGTCCTTACAGTTGGGATCTCTAGTTGAAAATGGTATAGCACACGAGTTTGAAGAAGAGAGCCTTTGTAGTCCTACGCAAGCAGCTCAAAAAATGCAACCTAATCATATAGCTGAATACGGAACAGCTTCTGCTGGTTTCCAATCCATTGGTGGTAATTCTTGGGGATCCATTGTGTACAAAAGCATAAAGATTGTAGTTTTCTCTAGTAAGCTAAATTGGCTTATGCTTTTTGGACCTCTTGCAATCTTGATCCATCTATTAACGCATCATAATGTAAGCAGAGATCGTCTGACTTCTTTACAAATAATTATGGTTCTTGTTTCTAGTTTCAGTTGAATTTTTTACTCTGGTTACAGGGATGGGTCTTCCTTCTTAGTTTGTTGGGAATTATACCTCTGGCTGAGCGGTTAGGTTTTGCTACGGAGTAAGAATTAATACTTCTAACTCATGTTTGTGATTACTGTTTTGGTGGTTTGGTAGTTAATATCCCTACTCTTTTGTAGGCAGCTGTCCTTTTTTACAGGACCAACAGGTATTAATTAATGATCATCTATGTCAATCACAAATTTGGTTTATCTATTTAGAATATATCATTAATTGATTTAAATCATTAATTGATTTATGTATTGGTCCGTTTTTGAGAAATTGAAATGGTTTTGCAGTCGGTGGTCTTTTAAATGCTACATTTGGAAATGCAACAGAACTTATCATAGCAATCCATGCAATGAAAAATGGAATGATACGCATAGTTCAGTTGTCATTGTTAGGATCCATATTGTCAAACGTGCTGCTGGTGCTTGGGTGTGCTTTCTTCTGTGGTGGACTGGCATTTTATGGGAAGGAACAAGTTTTTAACAAGGTATAGCATTTCTTCCTTCCTACTGGTCTTCTGGACCTCTATCATCTGTTCTCCGAGCCTGGACTGAGCTAAGATGGTTTGCAGGCAAGTGCTGTTGTGGACTCGGGGTTACTGTTAATGGCCGTTATGGGGCTGCTCTTCCCTGCTGTTCTGCACTATACACACACGGAAGTGCATTATGGGAAATCAGAAATGGCACTTTCGAGATTTAGTAGTTGTGTTATGCTTTTGGTGTATGCTGCCTATCTTTTTTACCAGTTAAAGAGTCAAAGCAAGGCATACCTTCCGCTTAATGAGGTTGGTTAGTGTAGCATTATTAAGTGTCTGTATTTTATTTATTTGAGATGGGATAATCAATGCTGTTGTATACTGTGTGAACTCAGGAAGAGCCTGAGAATGGAGAGGGCTTAGATCACGATGATAAAAAACCAAAGATTTCTCAAGTGGAGCCAGTGGATGATGAAAAACCAGAAATTTCTCAAGTGGAGTCGGTGGTTTGGCTTGCAGTTCTTACAGCTTGGATATCCGTCCTTTCAGATTATTTAGTCGATGCAATTGATGTAAGATTTAGAAAATTTGAAGCTTCCCATGTGTTTAGATGCAGCATACTGTGACCAACAAGCATCTTGCACATCTATGTGGTGCTGGCCTAGATGTTAATTTATCTACGTTGACCTAACACACTTAGGAGGGTAAAGGGGCACAGGGTTGTGATTATTGATGGTATGAACTGTTAGGAAACCAGTGGGTAACCCCAGTCCTCCACTTCATGTCTGATGTTCTATCTTAGCATGTACCCATCCATTTCAACCAACTTACAAAAGAAAGAAAAGGAGGATATTCATCACCTATCATTGGTCAGCATGGGGGTCTCACAATCTGATGTCGAAAATGCTTTACATAATTGCATCTGGCATGATCATCTTTTTGTACATTGTCTTAGACTGATTTTTTATTGGGACCGTTTGATTGAATTCGGCCCTGCTTTTTCTGATGATTGATGGCTTTTTAGGGAGCATCTCATGCACTAAATATACCCATTGCATTCATTGGTGTTATCTTGCTACCAATTGTGGGAAATGCTGCAGAGCATGCAAGTGCTATTATGTTTGCCATGAAAGACAAACTTGTAAGAGCTTCTTCCTTTTTCTTTCCTTACACTTCTAGCTGTAATTCCATAATTGTGATACTGAATTTCATTTCCAGGATATATCACTTGGAGTGGCAATAGGATCATCAACACAGATATCCATGTTCGGGGTAAGTCTTTTGACCCATATATTATGGGAGAATGATTCTAGGACAATCAAGCTCTTCTCTTTTTAGTTCTCACCTTATCTTCTGTAATACTGAGATTTGTAGAACTTTGATACATGTCATAGTTTTGGCCCTTTTGGGTGGGCTTCTGCACTACTTATTCATGGAAGGTAACACCTCCCCTGACTCGGGCCTCACCACAATCCCCCTCTCCTTTCCTTCCCCTGACTCGGGCCTCACCACAATCCCCCTCCCCTTTCCTTCATCAAAAAAGTGTGAAGAGAAATGCTTTCTCTTCCCATTCTTTAATCCTCCTAAACAATAGCGATATAAGTACAAAAGGAAACTAGAGGTAGTTGATTGTTGCAAGATGTCATTGATAATTCTGAAATTTTATCTCTTGATTTTGCCAGTATTATGTTCTAAATCTTGTGAAAAACTGTTGTCTTGACCTCAGATACCATTCTGTGTTGTCATTGGCTGGATTATAGGTCAACCCATGGACCTAAACTTCCAACTTTTTGAGACAGCGACTCTATTCATTACCGTATTAGTGGTGGCCTTCTTTTTGCAGGTTTGTATCTGGATCCAGAGAGCTCTTACATTTTCTTAGCTAAAGATTATCAAGATTAAGTTTGGAGAGCAACTTCTTTTCTTTTTGTAATTATTGTGGGAAAATAAGGAGTATCTATAAATAATTATTGTCTGAACTTTGTTGGGGTGACTCCTTATAATTGCCAGGGAAAACTAAGAATGTTTGAATTGTTTTTTCTGGAGCTTTTCTATTTTAGATTAAATTTACTTAAAATTGTTTCAGAAGCTGCCATGACATGTTTGCAGGAAGGAACATCAAATTACTTCAAAGGACTGATGCTTATTCTTTGCTATGTCATTGTTGCTGCGAGCTTTTTTGTGCACGAGGACTCGAAGTCAAAAGGTCTCCCTCTCCTCCTTTTGTTTTGAGTGAACATCTCATTGCATTTAGTTTGGAGGAAATTGAAGTGGTGGTTGTATGGAATTTTGTATTGTTAGAGAATATGAGTGTCAGATGTGATTTTGCAGATGGAAAAGAGTTGAAACCGTAATTGATGGAAGAGTGGTATCAGCTAAAGTTTGTCCGCCATGTTGGTGTATATATACCCACTGAAGACTATCATATATTCCTGCACTAGCGGTGCTTTGTTCAGTTGAAATTATGGAACAGGTATCTTGTAGAAGTTTTGTTGTTTCTTTTGTTTTTTTTCTTCATGGGATACCTGCTTAGATGCTGTATGGTTAGCAATAGGTGTTTACATGTACAAATGCTCTTGTTACTACGTGAGACTATTTTTGTTTAGACATCTTACCCATAAGTTCATCTGATTTTCTTGTCTTCACTTCGACTAAGACTAAAAACTGTTTTAAATTTCATTCATTGAAGCGTCAATCCAGCATAGGCCACTTGACACACTTTAAAGTTTATCAACATTGCACCATATTCTATGTAAGTTTTAGAAGGTGCAAGTCATGTAAAGTTTTCGAATGAAAATTAGTCAACAAATATAAATTATTTTAGTTAGATAAAAAATTAGTGCCCTATTATGTGATAAAAATTAGAAAATATTTTAAATTTTGGATATAATCTATGTTTATTAATATTAACATTAAATTTTTTTAACCCATAATAACTAAATTTGATATTTTTGTGTTTAAAAATTTAAACATAAAAACATAACTTAATCCTTTAAATTTTCTTAATTTAGAATTTTGGCTCAATGTTTTTATTATTTTATTGTACTAACTATTACAAATAAAATAATTTCAATACAACTTGATACGACATTTCGATTGGGTAGGAATATTATTATCTTCAACATCCTTACTATTATCCCAACCATTGAAACAAAAAAGCTCTCATTACCAACTTTGTTATGCTAATACTCTTCAACTAGTCTTCATTTACCATTTTGCACTCGACTAACTTTCTTATAAGGTTTTATATCACTTTTAATTGCATGTAATTACTTATATAATCTAATGATTTCTTCACCTTTTAAATGTATGTTACAATACAAATAAATAATATAGTTCTTCAATCTAAGAACCAATCTAATATGAGCTTAAGTTGAATCATCGACTCTTCTTTAAACGGTTGAATTTTCACTTTTTTTCATTTATTTCTAAAAATAAATAAGCAAATATGTCAAAAATAAATTAATAACTTCATGTCAAAATAAAGCATTCTTCTAATTTAATTTCATTATTCTACACAAATTGAATTTTATTTGTGAAGAATAATGAAATAACCTTATATAAAATAATCTCTATAATTATCATTTACCATAAAGTATAAAAACAATTTACTATAAAACTTAAGTTAAGAATATTTACTTTTTACTATTAATATTTGTATTAATATTACAAATTTATCAAACTTTTATTTTGATGTAATTAGAAATTTTCAGTTAATATTTCTCAATTATATTTAAATTTCTATAAATAAAGTTTTAAAATTAAATTGTTTCTTGGAAGAGGATTGATTTGATTTATAAGCACAAAAATGTAATTTAGCTGCGTATCAATGATTATAATTCCTATGGGAAGTGATCGAGAGGCCTAAGTTGGCAGCTAACACAAACTGTTATCTTGTTTAATTGCTTAGGAATGCGGATATTTGATGCAAAAGAGAGAACAAAGACTATGGGGCAAAAGTTTCGCCGTTGCCGGGGATCGAACCCGGGTCTCCCGCGTGACAGGCGGGGATACTCACCACTATACTACAACGACTTGATGGCCGTTTTATGACTACAGATCTTATTTGTATAAAAAAAATAATGAATTAAACAATACACAATTTATAGAATGGAGCGCGGGCGAGCTTGAAGGGATCTATTAAGCTCCTTTAGAACACTTCAAATATCACCATACTATTTATTACAAACTTTCAAAGTGATTTGTTAACCTAAAAATTTCTTCTTCTCATTAATTGCAAATTAGTAGTATTACAAAAAGACATTTAAAATATTACATTGAAACAAGATTTTGCTAGATGGAAAACTATTTTAAATGTTTTATGATATTATATTTTTTATTATTTGGATTATTATGACCCATATTTATGCTCAAACATCTATTGTTAGGCATGGTGAGATGAGTTGGAAATCCCATATGAGTTTTTTTAGGGATTCTCTCAATGGGATTACATCAATGATCTAATTAGTAAAATAAAGGAGAGGAAATGTAATAGAAAGATGATGTTTGTAGGTAAAAAGTGACTACTTTTATAATGACTTGTAGGTGCATAAGATTATTACACTTATAAATATTTAGCTTTGGGTCATTAATGCAAATAAATATCATTCTTCTTCATGCTTTGACCATAAGCCTATTACAAGGTTGAAACAAACTTTGAATTTTGGTTTCTAAAGGCTTCATTTTTATAGCGGAAGATCTATTGTCTAGTTCACACCACATACTTATTAGACTATCAATTTATCAAACTTATATAGCATGTGATTCTTTGGTATGTTATGATGGTCTTTAACCTTTAGTAGATGAACCAAAAGATAGAGTTCTCCACCTCAGGTATGTCTAATCAACTTGAAATTCATTAGATTGATTATGGAACAAGGTGAAGGGTCTTATATGTGGTGGAAGCCCTTGAAGTGATCAAGTTGTACCAATGTATGTTAAGAAATATGTTCTCAATTTGTGAGCACTTTGTTGAAAAGAGATGTATTAAGATGATGGGAGTGATTATATATACTAGGTTTGAAGAATGTCCTATTGTGTGCTTACCTTTTTTTATAACACATCGCTCTCCTATAGTTTCAGTAACTTTAAAATTTCATCCCAATCTGTAAAATTTGCAAAAAAGCTCCTTTTGATTTTTAATTTTTTAGAAAAACTCCTTTTACACTTTCTTTAAAAAAAACAATGAAATATATGTTGTATAAAAATAACGAGGGTCAATCAAATATTGGCAACATGTTGCCCTAATGTAGCTTTTAAATATGAATTGACCTAATTAAATTCGATCCAACTAATAATTTATTATAGTTATCTTAAATTATTAGTTTGATTATGTTTAATTAGTTTGGATTTGATTTAAGAGTTGAGTTTGGTCGTCATGTTAATAGCATTTGATTGGTCGATATGTGTTGATAACGTCATGTATGTTTCATCATTATCTTTTAACGAAATTCTAAAAAAAGTATTTTTCCAATAAATTGAAAACTATATGGATTTTCATAAACTTTTAAAGATTATTGCTTTTTTTTTCAAAAGCTACTTAAATTATAAGGGAGCTCTATATCTTTTACCTTATTTTTTCCTTTCCTACAAATTTAAGAGTTCAATCAATATCTAGACTAACCAAATGCATTCAATGTAGGCCTATCATCTACATATTATACAAGTATATCTAATGGTGAGTAAGAGTTGAAGATATGCAAACCTATACTTTTATAGATGACAAAATCTTAGTACTAATAGTCAGTCATCTCGAGTTTGTTTTTAGCCTCATAAAAGACTTTGATGTTGATAAGTGTGAGTTTAGGCTTAGGGTAGACCTATATGACATAATATTAGATTTTAAAATCCCTTTGTCTATGAGGATTAAAAAACACATACATATGAGATCATGCTTTTGTAGGTTTCGTAAGGTTAATCGTCACCATGAATATTTTAGGTATGGTTTGACATTAACTTTTGTGACAAGTTATTAAAGGAGACAAGTACAAGCTTAGGTCGACTGCATCCTTATTCTTGGTATTTGATATTGGGTTTGCTTGTATATAGTCTACTAATTAGGAAAAGTAGAGCATACTATTGAATTATTCAAATTCATGCATTAATTATGGTTTGTTGTGAGATTTTTCCAGTGGTATAATTTAAATACTAGACCTCGCATGAGGAACAAAGGAGGCAAACCTCCTAAGGGAACTCACAATTGAAAGGAAAAGTTTCTACTCCTTATTTAGAAGATGCTAGTGAGTGAAGTTTTAGGCCTGCAATGAGACATCATGGCCTCATATTTTAATAAGCAAGATGTTAATCAAAGCATTGCTAGAATCTCCCACAAACGGAGAAGAGAAGAAGAGGAAGATGGGTGACGACTAGAACAAAAGGTAAGGGTTTATGAAAAAGAAAAGAATAAAAATACCCTTTTTTGTTTGGAAACCATCCAAGTAGAAGAGCAATTAGGGTTTATCTAAGTTATCAAAATGACCAAAAGTCCTTTAGATCACTAAAAGCCTTAATTTAAACCAGAGATCCAAAGGCTAACAAAAATTTTATTATATATTTCTCTTTTTTTAGCTAATTTCAACTTTTTGTTAACTAATTAATGAAATTTCTTAGAAGTTCTCTTGTAGCTTTTTTTCCTCCCTAGGAAATATTCAATATGTTAAAGTTACTTAATTGCACTTGTTATTCATTTTTTCCTTTCTTACTCACCCAAATTTCAGAGTGAACCTGGGTCGTCAAACATTGATCTTCTGTCAATCTTTTCTTCTCACCAACTTTATGATCTACAAGGTGAATAAATTCGATTATTTAGTTCAGGTGAAAAAAGGACATGGCTTTGTGGTTTCTTCCAATATCTATACATGTATGGGATAGGTGTAGTTTATTGAGGCCTTCTCTGACCTATGCATTCCCATCTTATTAACACATGTAATAATGCCGTCATCCAGACCACATGAAGATCACAATGGTATTTTTTCTGATTCAAATGACTAAGGATTTACCTAAAGGGATTTGAAATGTTTTGGTTGTGAATATAGAAGAATGTTTGATGGAGAATATTGGGATTGAGTGTTGGCATATATAGTTGGCAATAGTTATTCCTTAACACATATACATCTAGCAACTTGCAGAACCTGATCTACCTTGGTTATCAGTTTATGGAAGAAAGTGTATTGTGATCCTTGTGTTAATTCATTCTTTTCGTGTTTTTTCTTTTCAAGGTATGTCTCCTTGTTACTTTTTACTTAGTTTCATCATGAAGTTTCTTTTTTCATAGCCTATTAATTTGGTTGACCTCAATTCTCTGAATGATTTCTTCTCTTAATCCTTTCTTGGTTTTTCCTGCAGAGCCATTCAAACTGCAAACTGCTATCATAGAGAAGGCTATAATGCTGCATGCACGCATGGAAACATAACAACCTATATGCTGATGTTTGGAGCTGTTCAGATTGTAGCATCACTGATACCAAATTTCCACAGCATTGACTGGCTCTCAGTTATTGCTGCAATAATGTCCTTTGTCTACTCTCTCGTAGGGTTCGGACTTGGCTTAGCTAAAGTAATGTGTGTCGCAACTAGTCTGCTTAGTACTTTTGGTCTGCATAACAAGGTTTTCAACTCGGCAATAGAAATTTCAGGCTTTATAGCCAGAAATGAAAATCCCTGAAGAAACAGTCACTCTTTCTTTTCAGTTAACTTATCAAGTTAAGTTTTAGTAGTAACCATATGAATTCCCCATTATAGTTTCAATCTTGGGCAAAATCTGGTAACATATAAATATGTCAAACACAAAAATTGAAGAGTTGAATAAAGTCAATTGAGTTTTTATTTTGAAGTTGAAATGGTAAAATAGCACTCAAAAAGAAAATAATGGATTATGGATCGTTTAGTGGAAGTAGCTGCGTTATCTTCCAGACTAGTTTCCTCACTGCAGAAAATGGGAAGTTAAAGGGTAGTGTCTCTGTATTCAAGTTGATACACAAGCTAAGAAAGTATGGTTAATTTTGAAGCATTCGGGAACATTGCTTATGCCTATCCATACTCGCTGCTCCTCCTTGGAATTCAGATCAGACTTTCTGTTTGTCGAAATTTTATAAATCAGAAGATTATGGTAGTCTATCTTAAAGATATACCGGGTACAGGATACCTTGAAGTCACCTCCAGCTGAGAATAAGACCATGAAGAAGGCCTCAATGATTGCAATCTCTTCAACAACATTCTTTTACTATCGCTGTGCATGCTTTGGATATGCAGCGTTTGGTGACAATACACCAGGAAATATCTTGACAGGATTCTACGAGTAGGGTCATCGGCATTGCTAATGCTTGTGTCATTCTTCATCTGGTGGGAGATATCAGGTATATATCCTTTTCATATCAAGCTATTATTATCAAATTGTGCTTATTGGGTTATGTCCAGGTGGCCAGCCACACGTAAGCTTACTGTTGTTTTCTTCACTTAACCTTTACAGAGGAGGCAAGTAACAAACTATGCTAGCATCCTAATCAAACGCATTTGTTGCCTCCTTGACATTATTCTTTCCCTTTCTTGTTGATAGAATTGTCACTTTTAACTTTCATCCTTCTATTGTCCAGAGCAGATGTCTAATGTGGTCTTTTGAAGTCCTATTTTTGCCTCTGCTTTAACTTTAAGCAATGGGCTTGAAGTTCGTGACTGACATTTAATTATGCTTGGCAGACTCATCCATGTTCTCAATATGATGACAAGCATTTATAAGTTACGAAGAAATTTCTTGGCTTTTTGAGAAGAAAGGAAACCAAAACTTGCTCAATAACATGCTAATTCAACCAGAAAAGTTGTATGCTTTCTGATTTTAAGTAGATGAGAAACAATGATTCCTTGCTTCTTTTTTCCACAAGTTCTCTGTTTCCTCTATTGAGGACTTCATGTTCCTTATTATGTTATCCGATTTCAAACATGGAGATCTTGTTATGGTTTTTACTTGGAGTTATTAACATTTAGCATTGGAAATTCTTTCTTTATTAGGTCTATAGTCAGCCACTGTTTGCATTTGTGGAAAGTTCGTTTGCCAATTTCTCAATATGTGGCCTGATGACCATCATCAAACTCCCATTGCTGCCTCCACTTGAGCTGAATCTTTTCAGGCTATTATTTCTAACTGCATATGTTGCATCAACTACTGCAGTTGCTATTCTTTTCACATACTTCAACCATATATTGGGTGTGCTTGGGGCCTTAAACTTTTGGCCCTTAGCCATATAGTTTCCCGTGGAGATGTGCTTTGTGCAGAAAAACGTGGAAACTTGGACAAGAAAGTGGATTGTTCTCAGGGCATTTAGCTTCTTTTGCGTGATTTTATCAATAGTTGGCTTAATTGGGTAGGTAGAAGGGCTTATCAGTGCCGAGTTGAAAGGTTAAAGGGTCAGACCCAAAAAAAAAGAAAAAAGAAAAAAGAAAGTTCATTGTTCACAGGGCATTTAGCCTCTGCTTCTTACTTATATCCATAGTTGGCTTGGTTGCAAGGGCTTGTTAGTGCCAAGCTGAAAGGTTATCACGTGGAATAAGATGGAAACATGAACTTTATCAACTTATTTCTCACTTCGTTCACTGAACAGAAACTTTGTTTCTTGTGGAGAAGAAACTAAAGGCTAAAAACTTTAATTGTGTACCAGCAAGAAGCAGGATTAAATTCTTTTATGGTTCCACCAATGGTAACATTTACGAAGATTGCTGCAACTATTTCTTAAGGAGGCAGAGGGTACAAGTTGGCCTTTCCATCAATCAATTAATGAATTAAAAAAAGAACTTACTGTGGATTTCATACATGCTTTGTTACTAGGTCTTAAAAGTTTTGAGACTTAGTCTAGAGCTAATAACCATGAAACTCGACCTGCCTAAGAAAAATATGGTTATGTCAGTATGAGAATACTGCATCTGTCCTGTTCCAAGATATTAATATTGCATCTGTCCAATTCTAAGACATCGTGTATCAGTAAAAGAAGGACAACACATCCTATGGTCAATGGTTCCTTCTATGCTTAAAAAATAGTATCCAATGCATAGCCGAGAACAGAAATTCATCAAATGAGATTAATGTAAGAATGTAAAACATCAATGCAAAAGATTATATCAGAAAGACTTGTCTCCGTTGCAGGAAAGAATCTCTATTTAAGTTCAGAATAGAAATTGCACTTGAAAAGTTTGTTGTTGTTTATTGTAAATTGAAAAAATGATTATAGTTGATTAGTATACAATAATCAGAAACCAATGAAGTGCGTATATGATAAATAAATCTGCAAGTGGGAATAGGACTAACACAGAAAATGGGGAGGATAGAATGCAGGAGGGTAAGTTTATATGAGGAGCATCACGTGCATGGGATCTTAGGATCTCTGCTTACATTGGAAGAGGGCACTGTGGTGTGACTGTGAGCGAGCAATTAGCAAAGCAAGAATAAGGTGAAAGTGAAGAGAGTCAAATGTCAACCAGAAAGAAAGAAAGAAAGAGAAAGAGAGAGTTGACCGGGTGTCTTGTGGGTGAGCTACCGGCCAAGGTCTCACACGCTCAACAGCGTTGAATTCTTTAACAAAATCATGCACCTTTGATGCCTTTGTTTTCTCTTTCCCATCTCTTCATCCAACCAACCAAGTCTTTTTTGTATATAAGAATTTATCCCCCAACCCCCATTTCTTAATTACAACCCTCTTGCACTTCTGTTTTTTTCTTTTTTCCTTTCCTCCATAATCCATTCCTATAATCTTATGTTTTTAGTAAGCATTAGCATTTCTTAAGGACAAAAATTATTAAGGAAAAGATGGGTAGGATTCCGTGTTGTGAGAAGGACAGCGTGAAGAGGGGACAATGGACACCTGAAGAAGACAACAAACTGTCTTCCTACATTGCCCAACATGGCACTCGCAACTGGCGCCTTATCCCCAAGAATGCTGGTCACCTTTCGTCTTTCTCTTTTAACTTAATCCATCATTGTTTTTCTCTGAAAAAAAAACATCCTTTGTTTGTTTCTCATGATTCTTTGCTACACATGAAGGGCTCCAGCGTTGTGGCAAGAGCTGTCGCCTGAGATGGACCAATTATCTCCGTCCTGATCTCAAGCGTGGCCAATTTTCTGATGTTGAAGAGCAAACCATTGTGAAGCTTCACTCCGTTTTGGGAAATAGGTAGGACAAAATCTAATCAAGCTCCATGTTTTTCGTTTATTTATTACCAACAATAACAATCCCAAATGCCATGGCAGATGGTCAGTAATAGCAGCTCAGCTTCCCGGACGCACTGACAATGACGTTAAAAATTACTGGAACACCAAACTCAAAAAGAAGCTTACAGGGGTCGGTATCGATCCTGTCACCCACAAACCCTTCTCCCACCTCATGGCTGAGATTGCCACCACACTAGCTCCACCACAAGTTGCTCATCTTGCAGAAGCGGCCCTTGGATGCTTCAAAGACGAAATGCTCCATCTCCTTACTAAAAAACGCATCGACTTCCAGCTGCAGCAAACTAATGCCGCACCAGGAAACTCCTCTTCCCCTTATGTTGATGTCAAACATGATGAAAACGAAGATACTGTGGAGAAAATCAAGCTTGGTCTATCTAGGGCTATGCAAGAACCTGGCGTGCAACCACACAACAAGACATGGGACTCTGCTCTAGCTTCATCAATGAATTTTGTAGGGTCCTGCAGCCGTTACTCTGGGTCAATCAATGGATTCCAGTGCGGCCCACCTTTTGGAAATGATGGGGAGTCATCGCCCTGGAGCCAGAACATCTGCACCAGAAGCACATGCATGGAAGGGGACGAACAAGGGCAATTGCATGAAAAGCTCGAGGACGACAACAACCCACAGGAGTCCGTGGGTGCAAAAGAGGATAGGGAACGCTCCAGTATGTTTACTACCAACTGCGTCTTGTGGGATTTACCGTCTGATGATCTAATGAATCCTATGGTTTAACACGGGACTAGATTCCTTTTCATTTCTTACCATAACAAATGTAAACATAACTCTTTTTCTAAATGAAGGAGAAATGTCAACAAATTGATATTAATTGAAATAAAATGTACGTACAAATCTATGTAAACATCTCTTCTTTTCCGATGTACACTTGTACTTCCACAATTCTATAGAATTTTTGAATTAATTATTATAAAATTTACCAAAATTTTAATACTAATTTAAATTTTAAAATAGTATTAATATTTTGTCACTTGAGTATTATATATTGTATTTGTACCATATATAAATTTTATTATTTAATAAATTAAAATATCAAATATATTAAAATAATTATAGAGTAAAACATATAAAGGAATGTATAATTATTTTAGAGTTATTAATATTTTTAATTTATTAAATTCATACGTGATAAAAATATAATATGTGACAGTCACGTCATAAAATATATTGGTCACATCGTTCACATTAACAAAAAAAACTTAATATTGAGCAATTTTTGCTAAAAATTGAAATTTGTAATGTTTTAATATCCCTTTTAAAAATTTGGACTAGTATTGTAAATAAAGGTTGTAATTTTAAAATATAAGAGATTGTGTTAAATAAAATTAGTGTTTTAAATTGAGTTGTTAAAATTATAAAAATTTAGTTACCAAATTTAAAAGTTTTAAAAGATCTAATCCTAAATTTAAAAAATTTGAAAGATTTGATTTTTATTTTTTAAAAAATTGTTATTTAAAAGTATTTTTTATTAATAAGAAGGTTTGCTTAAAAGAAAGAACACGGTATATTGGGCCTTGGCACAGGAAAGACAAAAAAGTCCAACTTCGCCTTCCAAGACCACGTTACGCAAATATATAACCGTTGAAACTGAAATATAAAATGCAAGAGAGGAAAGAAATCTGACCGTTGGCAAGTATCCGTTCTTTAGATTCTCAGCACTTATAAATGCATCTACAACTCTCTGTTATCCCTACCAAAATTACATCAAAGGCCAACTAAAGCGATCTTCTCTTCTTCAAGCAATTTCTCTTCTTTCGCTTCATATTGCTCTTTCCTATTTCATTTTTTCTGTTCATTAAGGTTTTCTTTGTTTCTCTGCGATAGTTTATTTATTTATTTATTTGAAATTAAGTTTGGATCTTTATTCACTTGGGAGCAACAATGGCTGAAACGAAAGATGCCCACATCGTAGAAATCCCTGTGGTAGACGAAGAGCAGCAATATAAACTAATGTCTGCCATGGACTCAAGCACTGCTATACATAATCACCCATTAACTGAAATCTCTAACAGTCCTGGCCATCTCTTGCTTCTCAAGCTCTGGCAAAGAGAAGAGGACCTGTTTAGCCGTCGCGTTGCAATGAAAGAGTCTAGAATGGACTCTGTAAAGCGCGAAATCTTCCAACTTTGTTGTTTCTTCTTAGTTTTTCATGGCTTCTTTTTAACCATGTTGTTTACTTCTTCTTTCAACGACAAGGACAACACTTGTAAGAAGTGGTGGGTACCTTGTCTCATGTCAGGGTCAGTCTCGCTTGTGTTTGTGTTTCTCGTTCAGGTTAATGTTTGCAGGTACTGGAAGGTGTGGGGGCAGTTGCAGAGGGAGAGAAATGACAATAGGGTGCTCACAAGGTGCATTCAAGAGTTGAGGATGAAAGGGGCTAGCTTTGACTTGTCCAAGGAGCCTCAATGCGGCAAGAGACTGAAGAGCTCCAGCGTCCAGATCAAGTGGAAGCGACTCACCTGGTGCTCACACAATCTTATCACTATTTGTATAATTTGTTTGGCAGGTTTGGTCCTTCCGGCGTGCAAGTTCATCCTCTGTGGATTCTAGAAACATGAAGACGTGTGATGGTCTTGAAGTTTCTACTAGTCAAGCATGCGATCTGAACCTTTAAGTGGGATTTGACAAAAATGTAAGACTTGCAAGTTCTGAACTTGGAGATTTAAGAACAAGAGAGACGTCAAATTGCTTGAGTTAATAAGAACAACTCTTTTCACAACTAGTCAGTTTTTCTCTCTAGCTAATGTTCCATTTCCTTTTCAGGTATTTCGCAGTAAAAATTATCCATCAACACTGACTCAAGAGATTTTATCAAGGGGATGAAGCGTTTTGGTCCGATGATCTTTGTTAAAATTCTCATCGTCAGAAAAATCAGTCAATGAGAGAATTAAGAGGCAGATCAGGGAGCAAGTTCCTCCAGGATTCATAGAGAAAGTGATTTCGTCAGTTAAGGCATCATATTCAGTTAAGGCATCATATTGTGACGGCATGATAGTTAGTTATCTTCAGCTTGGATTGTGTATTGGTTTAAGTAACACTGCTTGTGTACTCGCACCTGCTTCAAACAAAAGCTTCTGATCAATAAATTTCAGCGCAACCTTTCAAATATTGGAACTTCGTTTATACGTCATTGACAATGCACTTGCACTTTCAAATCCAAAATTCAGAACACATCTGAAACACCAAACCCAAAGATAAGGGTTCTTTTTGTAATTAATGTTTTCTGTGGATTAATTTTCCAATTCATCCACAGAAATGTAACTGACGACAGTAAAGGCAACAACTGAATCAATTGCCAAATATCTGCCAGGAAGCATCTGAATCAATTGCCAAATATTGCCAAATATATGCCGCCAGGAAGAGGATTCAGTCAATCTAGGTGAGAGGACATAAATGTCACTTAAGTTTGGTGAATGTTCTCAACATAGCAAAACGTCTGCCAGGAAGAGGCTAGATCAAGAATTGAATCCAAATGTCTACCTGTTTTCGCTAGTAGCAAGAAAGTGATACAAGTGAAATCCATTATGTGAAAGGAAGCTGCTCGAAATTGAACAAACTTCGGATCCCATGTTCCTTTGGGATCAATGGCAATGCAATAACAACCAGCTGTGTGAGCCAGCATATCAAGTGATTGAAGAGATGGTATGCAAGTACTTCAACAGTTCCTAAGCATGAGGAGAACAAGAAGTACTAAGGTAAAGCTGGGACTTCAACTAATACAAAAATTAGGTAACCATTTTCAGCATTCAGATAAGCATTTCATCAAAACATATTGTTCTCACCATCGCTGTAGTCAAAAGGGACCTCTCTCCTGTCATGTTCCAAGCAATCTCATTTACCTACCAAAAGAGAAAATTTTGACAATGTTCTTAGCTAAATTATGACCAATTCTATTTTCGTTTCATCTAGTAAGTGCAAAATCTCTTTAAAGGGAAAGTATTAGAAGTCACATTTCGAACCATCCCCTGGTAAGCTTTAAAGTGCCTCACTCAAATCTCACAGGCTCAATAATTATCTGTCAAATCCCAAGCCTGGATACAAATTTTTCGACATAATTGAACTTCATCCTATTAATCGGCTTAAACTTTCAAACATCTCTAATATTGTTACTTCATCATCCTACCAGAAATAGGCAAAATATAAGAATAACTAACATCTGAATGATGAATTGTGGGATTCCTAATGACCAAATGAACCAGAGAAACTTGACAACAGTTAAGTAAATCTACAAATTTGCTTTACAACTATATATAAGAAATTATCAGCTAGATGGCAATAGAAGGTAATGCCAACATTTACATGGGTTCAGGTCTGTAAATTATATTTATATTATCCCCACTGAGTTCTGCCATTTGAGATCATTTTCCACCTGCATAGCACGGTAATGATTACTAAGCCTTTCATCAAGTCACCAGTACACGGGATATATTCATCAATGTTTTATCTCATTTGATATAAAACACACTATCATTGGCATAAAACAGAAGCCTACTTTTGGAATGGGTAATAGTTTAAGTTCAGCATTTTTCTTTTCTTGATTTTATTTGATTATGCTTATCGTTGTTTAAGGATGATTATACAACAGAGTATTTCGTACCAAGAGCATTAATCCACAAATGACACTCTTGTCACCCGATGCTGTTGCAATCAGATCAGCATGTTACGGTCCCAACAAAGCTGATCCAAACTGTCAGTGTGCCCCTTCAGCTCTGTCTTTGATTTTGTCCTACAGCAATAATATCCATAAAGCAAAAAAGATTATTATACAGTCGAACACAAAATTGCAAACCTGATAAATCAACCAACAGAAAACGAAGAGAGCAGCACAATGAGCTTGCCCGAAGGAGGTGAGATCAGAAACTTATGAGTGACTTTTTTGAAATTAAGAAAATAAATATTGGTGACTATACTATTCTGATTAGTGGAACATTGCACATCCAATTGGTACAGCAGAGGGATGCAAACATTTTGGCACGAACAGTTTTTATTGTCTGCGGATAAAGCAGCCTGTGTGATTCAAAGCCGTAAACCAGATTTATTATGGAAGTGAAAGCAACAACAAATAGCAGAACTATGGCTTGAGGCACAGCAGTTGCTAGCTAGTCAAAAGGCCGACAAGAAAGTGCTTTTCAAAAGCCACGATATAAGCATGTGCGACGGTGAACTGTAACAGCTCAGACCACCCATTTATAGGTATAGTCCGTTTTGAGTTGCTCATCAGGCTAAAGCCCTCACGGTTTTGCCCTTCTCACACCTAGAAAATGTGTTTATAGAGGAGAGGTATCTATATCTTTATAAGGCTTCTTTCGTTCTCCTTTTCAATCGGTGTGAGATCTCATAATCTACCCCCTCAGGGCCTAGCGTCCTCAGTAGCACAACAGGTCGGGAATCAACTCTAATACTATTTGTAACAGCCCAGACTACTCGCCTACAAATATTGTCCACTTTGGGTTGTCCACCGGGCCAAGACCCTCACTGTTTTGCTCTTTCCGTGCCTAGGAAAATGCTTTTATAAGGAAGAAGTATCCGTACCCTTATAAGGTGTACTTTGTTCTCTTCTTCAACTGATGTGGGATCTCACATGAACCGTGGTATCAACCTGAAACCTTAGGATCACTCACAAACAAAGTTTCCACACATTAACCTCCTTCTAGAATCAAAAACCAACTAACAACTTAAACTGTGGAGATCACAAAAGGTCAACCAGTGGGGCTATTCGGTAGAAACTAGGGTGTTAGTGAAGTAGCAATAATAATTAAAATGAAACAACTTATTTGAAATGCAAGGCGTTGTGAAAAATTACTGCCCTAAGTCGAAAATTCTCCTCTACGATGCAGCAGGACAACGGGATTCGACCCTAGGGCTAACGCCTTTTCAACCAGCTTCGGTGCACTCCAAAGTGTGGAGTAAGAACTTTCTCCGAAATTAAAGGAAAGCAGACAAATGCAAAATTTGTGTGTAAGACAAAATACATATGTAAGGTGTTTGTATGTAGAGGAAAAATAATTGAGTTGGATGGAGCAAATAAAGATGCGTGAGAGAAAAAAAATAGAGAAAATGAGTAGTGTTCAACAGTCTTCTTATTGAGCAGATACATGACTCCTATATATAACAAAAACAATGTATACGTTGGCAATATAAGAAATGAACGTTGGAGCATAATAATGGCTAAACATTATAACTGTTAAAGGATAATAATAACGTTGACAACCGTAGGGTCCAAGTTATGGACCAATAACACCAACAATCTCCACTTGGTCCAAAACTTAAGCAACAAACTGTAACAATTTAAGGAAAAAAAAAAGGTGAACTAAGTCTTGAACTTGTTATCCAAGAAAATCGGAGACAGAAACTGCTAGAGAATTAACAGCCTCAAATGCTCTGGTCTCATGATCACTCTAGAGAGATAGCCCAAATACTCTCATAGGAGGGTGGCTAGCTCCCCACAATCACGTAGGTGAGTTCATCAAGTATGTACTACTCACACCACCCAAACTTGGGCGATGGAACTCATTAAGGATTATACTATCCAACCTAATCAAATGCAGTAAAGTCATGCTAGGAATGCAATTCAACAACTGAATATATCTCAGTATTATTCCATAAACAAAGTACAAGTAAGTAATCACCACATAACTTCGTTTGACCCATTGAACTTGGTTTCTCAAGGTGGGTGTCCATCATGAGGTTACTGCATAATTGGGCTAAACCTCATCCCTTCAACATGCTCTAAAACTAGTTTTCTACTCAAAGCTTTTGTAAACGAATCCACTAAGTTTCTTTCTGACTTGACATAGTCTAGAGAAATTGACATAGTCTAGAGAAATTACACCATATCTAATTAAAGTACAGATAATTTTATGTATCAGTCTGATATGTCTACTTTTGTCATCTTATACCTTGTTCTTGGCAACATGAATGGCAGCCTGCGAATCACAATGAAGGAAAACAGAAAGAATTAGTTTTTCCCATAGCGGGATATCAACTAAAAGATTCCTTAGTTACTTAGCTTCTCATCTTGCCAACTTCAAAGTCATAAACTCAGCATCCATTATTGATATCGCAATACATATTTGCTTGGATGATTTCCAAGACACTGCAGCTCCTGCCAAGGTAAAAACATAACCACTAGGAGAGTGTATATCATCTCTCTCTATAACCCAGTTAGCATCAAAATACCCCTCTAATACAGGAGGATGACCACCAAAAGATAATTCATAATGCATAATACCTTTCAAATACCTCAACAAACGAATCAATGCATTCCAATGCTTTTGACTAGGATTATGAGTATACCTACTAGGTTTACGCACACAGTATATAATATCAGGACGAAAATAATTCATTAAGAATATCACACCACCAAGAATTTTAGCATACTCAGCTTGATTTATAATGTCACAAAGATTTTTCTTTAAAGCAACACTAACATCATAGGGAGTTTTGACTAAATCAATATCGTAGTAATCGAACTTCTTTAAAATTTTCTCAACATAATGAGTTTGATTCAACCTAAAACCAGAGTCAGTTTTATCAACTTTGATTACCAAAATAAAGTCCACAGGTCCAAGATCTTTCATATCAAAAGAAGACTTTATCAAACTCTTAGTAGTATCAATAACAGATAAACTAGTACCAAAAATAAGCATATCATCCATATAAAGAGTTATGATTACACAACCATTAGCATCAGATTTCATATAAATGGAAGAATCAGCATCAGAAGAGGTGAAGCCATGTTTGAAAATCTCACTTTCAAATTTTTCGTGCCACTGTTTGGGAGCTTGTTTAAGTCCATACAAAGACTTAACCACTTACACAGCTTTTGCTCTTGACCAGACATTCTAAAACCCTCAGGCCGGACTATATAAATTTCCTCATCTAGATCACCATTAAAGAAAGCTATCTTAACATCCATTTGGTGCACATGAAGCTTAAATACCGAGGCAATAGCAAAAAACATCCTTATAGATGCAATTTTAGTAACAAGAGAGTAAGTGTCAAAAAAGTCGAATCCTTCTTTTTGTTTAAAGCCTTTAATCATAAGTCTTGCCTTGAACCCCTCAGTGGTTCCTTCAGGTCTCAATTTCTTTTTGAAAATCCACTTACACTCCAAAGGCTTACACCCTCGAGATAGATAAACTAAAACTCAAGTTTTATTAGACATGATTGACTCTAATTCATTATCTATGGCTTCCTTCTAAAACGTAGCATCCACAGATCTTATTGCTTCCTCATAATTTTTTGGATCTTCCTCAATAATATAAGTCACCATAAAAACATCATCTATCTCCTCAGGTTTTGTCACCACAAAAGAAGTAATAAAGTCAGAACCAAAACTAGTTAGTACTCTAACTCTTTTGCTTCTTCTTAGTTCAAAAATTTCCTCTTCCTTTATGTCATCCTTGGTAGAAGAATTAGGGACAAATTCTCTAAGGACTTGCACACTTACTTTCATAAGAAATATATCTTCGACGAACACTATATCTTTTGACTCTATAATTGATCCATAAGTGCTAGACCCCTCTTCCTTAACCATAAATCTATAAGCAGTACTATTAGAGGCATATCTTATAAAAATGGAATCAATGTCTTAAGCCCAATTTTCTTCCTCTTATGTTCAGGTAGAGCAACCTTAGCAAGACACCTTCACACTTTCAAAAAACGCAAGTTAGGTGGATAACCTTTCCAATTTTCATATGGGGTTTGATCTAGTTTCTTATGAGAAACTGTGTTTAGAACATAACAAGCTGAAGGAATAGCTTCCCTCCCCC
>JAOQMS010000180.1:45742466-45754619 GCA_027563885.1 Erythroxylum longipes | reverse complement strand
TACAATATGATAATGAACTACTTTGTAATTTTTAAAAATTTAGGGACTATTTTATAAATTTAAAAAATTACCCGAAATGGTACCCGGTATTAATCGGTACCGGTATAGTATCATACCAGGACCCAATCCGGTACTAAGTCCTGTACGGTATTCATAACTTTGCTGAAGCCTGCCTGACCCCTGCAACAGGGCCGGGTTAGACCCATGACTGACCCGTTGATGTTGTGCAAGAAATCCAGATTGCAGGGTTAATGGCATAAATAAAGCAAAAACCAGTGACCAGAAGTGTAAACCTCCCTAAATTATTAACTATACTACTCTCCGTCACCTAGAAACAAAAATGGCATGTAATAATGGCTAGCTCCCTTTTTCTCTCTCCAAGAAAGCCCTAATTCGGAAATCTCCCCAAATACCAAACCATGGGCTAAACTGAATTCGCAAACCCCTATTCTAATCAATTCCGTAAATCGCTGAGGAAAGGAAGAGACGGGAAGATTCATCGTAGTACGAGGAGGATAAACGATGCCGTCTCACGGCGATCTGGACCGTCAGATCGAGCATCTGATGCAGTGCAAGCCGTTGCCGGAAGCGGAAGTAAAGGCCTTATGCGAGCAAGCGAGAACGATCCTCGTGGAGGAGTGGAATGTCCAGCCGGTGAAATGTCCGGTCACCGTCTGCGGCGATATTCACGGCCAGTTTCACGATCTCGTCGAGCTCTTCCGTATCGGTGGAAACGTCCCCGATACCAACTACCTCTTTATGGGTGATTACGTAGGTCCGTCGTCATGTCTGTGAATTTCATGTTGCAATTTGGAAATGAGAAGTAATAGGATGACGATTTTTGTTCGACGGATTTTTTATTCTGGGTGTTTCTGGAATTAGTTGCAAATGTACGATTTTATGCTTTATAGGCGTTAAGAATTTTGTGAGTGAAACTTGTTATTTTTATCGTAGTGTAGAGTTCTAGAAACCTAGAAAGCTCCTTTTTTGTTGAGCAAGTCATAGAAACTGTAGAAAGATTTAGTTTACCGCGGGGAGAATCGGTGATAGTTTATTTGAGGTCGTTTATTTTTGTATCACATTATATGAATTGAAAAATGTACATGTATATATGCTCAAAAGAACTGCTTTGCATGAAAACTATATAAACTTGTTGAAAACATGGCTTTGCCTTGTATGAAGTTGATTGATATAATGCAGGAATCTAGTGGCTCTATAGAGAGAGGAAGAGAAGTAAATTTATAAATTAAAAACCTTTACGTTGGTTTTTTAACCAATGTAGTCTTTATTAATTGTACAGGAATCTGGTTCTATAGATGGAGGAAGAGAATTAAATTTATAAGTTTTAAACCCTTACATTATTTGTTTAACCATGTAGTCTTTATGAATTGGATTGAAAGTCTGAAGTTGTTGCAAATATCCAGAAGGAGAATGTATGTATGGAGTCTGTATTGGAGCCACCTGCATTGACATGATACGATGGCCTTTGGACAACTAGACATGTGCCATCCTTGATGCATAACCCATCAATGCTCTTAAAGGGAATAGAGTTTTCTGGAGTAGATGATTGATATTTGTTAAACTTTGTCTGCCTTTTGAAAATGCCATGATTTCTTTGGGCCTTGCTTTGCTAATTCAGCTTTGATATTGTCAACTCAAACATGCATTCACAGGCTTTGTTTCATTATTAACAAAAATTGCTTATCATTTGACCTTTGTTAAACATTTTGCAGATCGAGGATATTACTCAGTGGAAACAGTCACTCTTTTGGTGGCACTCAAAGTTCGATATAGAGATAGGATCACAATTCTAAGAGGGAATCATGAGAGTCGTCAGATTACTCAAGTGTAAGTGCTTTATTTGAATGAAATCATATGAAAAACTGAATATTGGCTTGAAATAAGAAGCTGAACTTTCTTCTCTTTCTGTAGATAATGAGTATGAGCAATATTCTAAAATTATGAGTGTTTGAATGAAGAGATTAGATAGGATAAATGAGACATAGAATTGAATGTCTTGTTCTACTGCCTTTCTTTCTTTGTTTTAGTCATATTTCATTACTGTAGTTACATTCAACAGCTTAATTTTCTTTTTCAGGTATGGATTTTATGATGAGTGCTTGAGAAAATATGGAAATGCTAACATATGGAAGTATTTCACTGATCTCTTTGATTACTTACCTCTGACTGCTTTGATCGAGAGTCAGGTTTTACTTTTTTTCCCACTGCCTTAACTTTCAACCCACATGATATTTCTAATCTCTGAGGTCTCATCTAATCACCTTTGGCTATTATGCTGCAGATCTTCTGCTTACATGGTGGACTCTCTCCTTCTTTAGATACACTAGATAATATACGAGCCTTGGACCGGATACAGGAGGTACACCTGCAATTATTTTGTTCCATTGCAGTTTCATTTGTATATATGTTGCTTGAGCCAATTTTTGGAGTTTTGAAATAAATTGTTCTACAACTATAAAATTTTGTTTGTTTGATTTTACCTGCTCCTCACATTGTTATAAATGGTATGTCTTATCTAATTAACATTTGAGACTGTCAGTGCTGGTAAATATAATGACACCATTTGGATTATTCTACAAAACTGGCATGAATGACTGCTAGTGAATTGATGTTTATGCATCTTGTTTTATGCTTTCTCTTCATGCATGACACTATGTTTTCCTTGACAAAACAATTTTAACTCCTATAAGCAATTGTGCGAATGAAATCTCTTCCTATTAGAAAATTTTGGTTGACTAGGCTGATGTGAATAAGTTGATTTCCACGCTAGAATGCTACATGATATGACTAATCTGATTTGCTTAGTCCACTGAGTTCTTTATATTTCATTGTGCTGGATTGCATTAAAAAAACAGTGGTTTTCACATTCATGTTTTTTATAAGTGGCAGCTATTAATTCTTGTCTGGTCATTAGGTTCCTCACGAAGGTCCAATGTGTGATCTCTTGTGGTCTGATCCAGATGATCGATGTGGGTGGGGAATTTCTCCCCGCGGGGCTGGATACACATTTGGGCAGGACATTTCTTCACAGTTCAACCATACTAACGGTCTGACTCTTGTTTCTAGAGCTCACCAACTTGTCATGGAAGGATACAATTGGTCCCAGGTTTGTTGATTCAAGTGAAGAAAGATTTGGTTTTAGATGTGAAGTTCTGTTGCTATCTCTAATATATTATACTTGTAATTTTTGCAGGATAAGAATGTTGTCACAGTGTTCAGTGCTCCAAATTATTGCTATCGATGTGGAAATATGGCTGCAATACTTGAGGTTGGGGAGAATATGGAACAGAATTTCATTCAATTTGACCCAGCTCCTCGTCAGATTGAGCCAGATACCACACGCAGGACTCCTGACTATTTTTTGTAATTTGTGTAGTTCCCAGCTTAAAATTTTCTGTTTGTTTATCATGGTTTTATAGATGCAATTATGCAATAGAGAATTTTGGTGTTTTCCTCAACAAGGGACAACAAGGAACATTTGTTGTTATCATTCTTTCCGTTTGAGCGAAAATTCATCCCACTGTTTCTTCATTGATATGACATTATAGGTTTACTATGTAGGTGAATTTTGTCTGTCTTAGAAAGATAAAGAAAGAAGCAGGAACCACAACAAATTCTTGACCTCATTGGTCCGAGTTTCTGAATGTATCTGATTTTTTGAAGTGCACATTTATTCGTTTTACTTTTATTTTTGATTGAAGGCTGTTATAGGACTCCTCTTTTCCCTTTCTGTTTTTGCAAGTACTATGTTATACCGCATTAGATTTGACCTCGCATTAGATGACTCCTGTTCTTGGAGGTAAGAATGACAGGCTTCTGAATCCTGCCATTTTCTGCGGATGCAACTGAGGTAAAAAGCTTATTCATTATTGCATGTGATGTTTCTTAATGTGGAGAATGGCACACAGCATTATCCGGGGATACTAAGCAGTATTTTGAACCACCCTGGATGAAGAATGAGATTCCTCCGCAAGAAGCTCCGTGGATCCAGCAATTGTTTATTTTTCCGAAGGCAAAAGTCTACTTCTTTTCATGGATATCGTCATCTTTAGCCACAAATGTGTTACATCAAAATTTTCACATCATTATATAAGTAATTTACCAAGAATTGAAGAGAAAGATGAAATATAAAAGAGTTTGAGAGATGGTTGAGAGAAGATAAAGAAAGCAAGAGCGCAGAAAAATGAAGACATTATTTATGTTGATCTCCTATCCTTCTACATCTTCATTATAACTTTTGTATAACTCTGATGGTTAATTAAATTTGGATATTATATTATCTTTATACATAACTATTCTTTAATCACCTCAATTCATAAAATTACCAATGAAAGTCGAAATCTTGTATCTTTGCATTATGATTCAAGATCCACTTGCTTTTCTAAAATGTAAGGAACCAAGATAATGGTTGAATGGTAGAGTTCCATTTGTAAAGATAATTTTTAAAGATTCCTTTTTGCATAAATTTATATATAAGGAGTAGCTTTTTATACTCTAAAAAATGTAAGTGAAATAATGAAATAGCACCAAAAATAAAAATTGGAACAACTTATCTGAGAATGTAAAGCGTCGTAAAAATCACTACTTTAAGTCAGAAATTTCTCATCTGCGGTGCAACAGGACAACAGGACCTAACCTTAAGGTTAACGCCTCCTCCATTAACTTCGGTGCACTCCTAAGGGCAGAGTAGAATCTGTCTCCAAAAATTTACAAAAAAATGTAGAATAAAAAAAATTAAAAAATTTGTGTGCAAAAGTGTCTGTCTGCGGAAAGAAAATTGCATGTGTTGTATGGAGAAAATGGAAAAGCATGACAGTAGTGATAGCAGCAAAAACAGTGCAGATGCGTGAGATTTATAGAGAGCAGAGAGGCATTCTATTAATATGTATTAAAGTAAAAGGAACATTTGGGTAATAAGAATAAATATGAACGTTATGGTCATTATGAAGAGCCCCAAAAAATGTATGACTTAATAGCAGAAAAACGTATGACTTGTAGAAGTAACGGACAAGTAAAAAAGTATAACTTAAAGCAAGTAGGCCCCAAAAAAATTCATGTAAAAAGCACGCCACGCGTTGCCGCCATCAAGACGGGCTGGCGGCGTATGCACGTGTGTGTGTGTGTGTGTGATATCCATACCCTCCTTAAAAGATTTGATTCAAAGTTTCGCAAAACTATCTAATATATAAACTAGGTGAAAGTCTCTTACTCTATCAATGTGGGACACAAACCAAAACAAGAAAGAAAGATGTTCCAAGTTTTGGAACAACACCAACAATCCCCCACTTGGGCCAAAACTTGAAAAACAAATCGTAACAATTTATAAGACAGATGGACGAACAACTAGGTAAACTAGGTCTTAAACCTGGCGTCCAAAAAATTTCAGAGACAAAAACTGCGAGAGAAATAAACAATCTCAAAATGCCCTGATCTTATGATCGCTCTAGAAAGATAATCCAAAAATTCTCATAGGAGAGTGGCTAGGCCCCACAATCATGTAGGTGAGTCCATCAACTGTGTACTGCTCACACCACCCAGACTTGGGTTATTAAACTCATTAAGGATTAAACCATCCAATCTCATCAAACGTAGTAAAGTCATGCTATAGGACGCAATTCAATAACTAAATGTATCTCAGTATTATTCCATAAACAAAGTATAAGTAAGTAGTCACCATATAACTTCATTTAACCTATTGAACTTGGTTTCCTAAGACGGGTGTCCATCACGAGATTACTATATAACTGGGCTCAACCTCATCTTTTTAGCATGCTTTGAAACTAAATTCCTACTCAAAGCTTTTGTAAATGGATCTGTTAAGTTTCTCTCTGACTTGACATAGTCTAGAGAGATTACACCATGTCTAATTAAGTACAAACAATTTTGTGTCTTAATCTGATATGTCTATTTTTGCCTTTATATGCCTTATTCTTGACAACATGAATGGCAGCCTGTGAATCACAATAAAGGAATACAGAAGGAATTGATTTTTCCCAAAGTGGGATATCTACTAAGAGATTTCTTAGTCACTCAGCTTCTCGTCCAACTAGCTTTAAAGTCATAAACTCAGCCCCCATTGTTGATCTCGTAATACACGTTTGCTTGGATAATTTCCAAGACACTACAGCTCCTGCTAAGGTAATCATATAACTGCTGGTAGAGTGTAAGCTATCACTCTTCATAACTTAGTCAAGATTAGAATACCCATCCAATACAGGAAGATGACCACTAAAAGATAATCTATAATGCATCATACCTTTCAAATATCCCAACAAACGAATTAATGCATTCTGATGCTCTTGACTAGAACTATGAGTATACCTACTAATTCTACTCACACAATATGCAATATCCCTGGAAATACAATATTCCATTTTTTTTACTACCCAGACGAGAAAAGTTCACCATGAACATCACATTACCAAGAACTTTAGGATACTTAGTTTGGTTTACACTATTACCAAGATTTTTCTTTAAAGCAACACTGGCATCATAAGGAGTCTTAACTAGTTCAACATCATAGTAACTAAACTTCTTCAAATTTTTCTTAATATAATGAGTTTGATTCAACCTAAAACTAGAGTTAGTCCTATCAACTTTGATTCTCAAAATAAAGTCCATAGGTCCAAGTTCTTTCATATCAAAGTAAAACCTTAGCAAATTCTTAGTAGTATCAATGACAGATAAGCTAGTACAAAAAATAAGCATATCATCTACACAAAGAATTATGATCACACAACCATTGGCATCAGATTTCACATAAATGCAAGAATCAACATCATAAAAGGGGAAACCATGTTTGAAAATCTCACTTCCAAATTTCTCATGCTACTGCTTGAGAGCTTGTTTAAGCCCATACAAAGATTTAACCAACTTACACAACTTTTGCTCCTGACCAAGCACTCTAAACCCTTCGGGTTGGACCATATAAATTTTCTCATCAAGGTCACCATTCAAGAAAGTTATCTTAACATCCATTTGGTGCACATGAAGCTTAAATGCTGAGACAATAGCAAACAACATCCTTATAAATGCAATTTTGGTAACAGGAGAGTAAGTATAAAAAAAATCTAATCCTTCCTTTTATTTAAAACCTTTAATCATAAGTCTTGCCTTGAACCTCTCAATGGTTCCTTCAGGTCTCAATTTCTTTTTGAAAATCCACTTACACTCCAAAGTCTTATACCCTCGAGGTAGATCAACTAAAACCTAAGTTTTATTAGACAAAATTGACTTTAGCTTACTATCTATGGCTTCCTTCCAAAAGGTAGCATCCACATATCTCATTGCTTCCTCATAAATTTTGGGAACTTCCTCAATAATATAAGTTACCACAAAATCATCATCTATCTCCTCAGGTTTTTTTGCCATAAAGGATGTAATAAAGTCATAAACAAAATTGGTGAATACTCTAGCTCTTTTGCTTCTCCTTAGTTCAACAATTTCCTCATCCTCTATGTCATCATTGGTAGAAGAACTAGGGACAATTTTCTCTAGGAGTTTGCACACT
Organism: Erythroxylum longipes; assembly: GCA_027563885.1. NCBI lineage: Eukaryota > Viridiplantae > Streptophyta > Magnoliopsida > Malpighiales > Erythroxylaceae > Erythroxylum > Erythroxylum longipes. Next base: position 45,747,088 of record JAOQMS010000180.1, on the reverse strand, counting down.
TACTTTCATAGGAAATATATCTTCAAAGAGCACTGCATCTTGTGACTCCATAATTGGTCCATAAGTGTTAAATCCTTCTTCCTTAACCATAAATCTATAGGTAGCACAATTAGAGGTATATCCCACAAAAATTGAATCAATGGCCTGTAGCCTAATTTTCTTCCTCTTATGTTCAGGTAGAGCAATCTTAGTTAGACAGCCCCGCACTTTCAAAAAATGCAAATTAGGTGGATAACCTTTCCAAATTTCATAAGGAGTTTGATCTAGTTTCTTATGAGAGACTCTATTTAGAATATAACAAGCTGAGAGAATAGCTTCCCTTATATAAAATCAGGTAAACTTGAGAAAATTAACATTGAACTCATCATATCCTTAAGTGTTCGGTTTTTTCTCTTGGCTATTCCATTTTGTTTAGGTGTATAAAGCGCTGAAAGCTCATGAATAATCCCAAATTTTCCACAATAATTAGTAAGAAAATTAGTACTATCCTCACCACCTCGATCAAACCGTAATCTCTTAATTTTCTTTTCCAGTTGGTTTTCAACCTCAGCTTTGTATTTTATAAATATTTCCTCTGCATCACTTTTATTTTTCAATGAGCAAACCTTAGTAAATCGAGAATAATCATCCACAAAACTAGTATAATATCTCATTTCTCCTTTACTCACACAATTTTTAAAATCAGCCAAATTTTTGTGCACCAAATCCAACAATTGTGACTCTCTCAGTCACTAACTTAAAAGGTTTCTTAGAATGTTTAGCCTTAACACAAATTTGACAATTTTCTATTTCATTGGTGATCTGGTTAGGCAACAAATTTACACTTTGCTTTCTATTAATTAACCTAACATTCACATGCCCAAGTCTAGAGTATCATATGTCTAGAGACTCAACAATATGTGTTGAAGAAGTAGATGCATTCATTTCAACATCAAGTACAAATAGGCCCTCATTATAGAACCCTTTACCAACAAAGTTCTCATTCTTAGTTAGAACTAAATTATCATAATCAAAGGTAAGTTTAACACCAGCTTTGATGAGTAATGCACTAGAAATCAAGTTTCTACGTACATCAAGAAAAAATAGAACATTTTATAACACCAAAACTTTTTTAGAAGTGAGTTTGAGAGTGACCTTCCTAATTCCTTGGATAGGAACTTTGCTGAAGTTGCCCATGTACATGAATTCACCATCAGCAGCATCATTTAACTCCTTAAATAGGTCCTTATTAAAACAGATGTGTCGTGTAGCTTCTGCATCAACGATCCACTTAACTAAGTTCCTAGCAAGGTTAACCTCGGACATGACAACAATAATAATCTCCTCATCATCACCACCAGCTGCTTTGGTCACATTAGCTTGAGGCTTACCAAAATTCTTCTGGTTACATCGTTGGTACCCCTTGTGGTTTCCTTTCTTGAATTGTCATGCTTTCTGTCCTTGTCCCTTCTTCTTATGGTTGATTCTAGCTTGGCGAAGAGTAGCAGGATGGCCTGGCTTATGGAACCACTAACAATCACCATTAATCCTTTTGCGCTTAAACTGGCCATTCTTGTTGTTATTGAAAGACCTGTTCTATCCATCATTCTTATTAGAGCTACATACATTTTTGTGTTCAATGACGTTAGCCTTAACAATAGGGACAGGAGTGAGTGATTTGGCCTTATCCTATATGCAGTTGGCTTCCTCAATCTTTATATGCCCTATTAACTCTTGTAGATTCATGTCTTTCTTTTTATGCCTCAACTGGTTTTTATACTCATTCCATGAGGCAAGCAACTTCTCAATAAGGGCATTAGCTTAAAACAACTCATACATATTCATAGCCTCACCAAGAATTTCGGCAACTAGATTTTCATACTCATGTAATTAGTCCTTAATGGGCTTATCATCACCAATAGTAAACTTTAACTACCTAGCAACTGCATATTTCTTAGTACTTTGTCCATTAGTCTATGTTTTTCTAAGTATTTGGCATATGTTTCTTGCATATTAGTTGATTGTTGTTGTATTTTAGGATTCATTTTTTATGTTTTCGTTTAGTTTGATTCTCATTTTTTTTCTTTTACGTTTGATGTTAATTTAGGATAAGAATTGATTCTTTTTATGTAGGAAGGAACATTGAGCAACTTAGAGATTGAGCTAGAGATCAAAGAGGAGAAGAATAGGGAACTTTCTGTTGCAAAATCTCACGATCGTGGGAATCATGTTAATTCCCATGATTGTGGGAAGTTTAACCCGAGACACCCTGCAGGGTTCAATTAAATTTTAGGTTTTGGGACCATATAACATATAAAACCTCCACAGATGAAAAAGGACGAAACTCCTTTGTAGAAAAAAGCCTCCCTGAGTGAAGAATACAAGTTTTAAGTCTTGAGGAAGGTGAAGATTCAAGGATTATCAACAATAATTGGGAAAATAGCACATCAACATAAAAAATTTCAGATTTTAGCAAAGAAGAAAAGGAGTTTTCTTATTCAATTTTTTGTAAATTTTATCTCTTATAATCTTTGTAGAATGGAATATCTGATTGTTGATGATGTTATGGAGACCATGAGTGGCTAATTTATTTTTAGGGTTTGCTTTTGAACTATTTTTGTTAAACTCCTATTTTGTTGAATTGAATGAAAGTTGTCATTGGTGATTGTTGATTATATTTGTATCTTGCAATAAATAAAGAGAGTGAGTAAGATTATTTGTGTAGGATTGTACAATGAGAGTTGGAAACGTATAGACTTACAATCATCACATTGATTGGTTAGTTAGAAGAGAGATCTCAGTTAATTCAATTGATCACCCATAGGATAGCTTAATAACTAGTTAAATTGGTGGAGTGATTGGGTAGGTTGAGAGATCGTTCAATTGACTTCATTTAATTCGATTAGGGACAATTAATTACACCTTGAGAGAGGGTAGTTAATACATTCGAATATCTTATGTTAGACACAATTTGATTAATAAAATAGGAGGGAGACAAAATAGGGAGAAAGTGATCTCTAGTCATTAGACTCTTGAATTCCATTTTTCTGTATTTTGGTATTGTCTATTATTTATTGTTAGTCTTTCAATTTTAATTTTGTTTTCCAGATTATTTTAATTAAATAGTTTCGATTCTTAAATAAAGTTCGATATGAATTAAGTAGTGTCTAGGCATCAATTCCTGTGGGATCGATATCTGCTTTCTAACAACAAGTCACGACCCGTGTACTTACGATTTTTAAGCATAAAATGAGTAGATTGTTTTGCATAAATTACACTCAACAAGTACCAGCATCATCCGTCCTATATTTGACTTCTAAGGCTTCCCAAATCTTCTTAGCAGTTTTGTACTTGCAATAGATATCAAACAATGGATTTATCATATAGTTGAGCAACGCTTCTCTAATGGTATGATTATCCTTAGTTGTCTTTGGGTCGGTATTGTCACTAGGAATTTTTGAAACAATACATAATTAATTTCATATTGCTGAAAGTAAATTAGAATTTTCTCAAACCATTGTTTAAAATTTCTCCCATCTAAAGGCTCTAATCTAGTTAGGTAAGATATAATCCTCTAGGGGGCAAAACCTATATGGGGAACAATAAGTGCAGAACCTATATTGGTCTCATTTGTAGATGACATAATGAATCCAGAAATAGTAGGAAGAACAAATAGTATTTCAATTAACACTTTTCGATTTATACCGAAATAAACCCATAATAGCACAGTATTCAGACTTATAATACCACACAGTAGAAAGAATGTAACAATTTTCGAACAATAGCATGAACGCAATATTTCAGAAAATAGTAGCAACACAACAAAATTTTGACAAATAGTAGGTAGAACGCAACAAATATTCGATAACAGTGGCAATGCAACAAGAATTTTCTGACTTAGATTGTAAGTGAAATAAGAAATAACACCAAAAATAAAAATTAGAACAACCTATTTGAGAATGCAAGGCTTTGTGAAAATCGTTGTCCTAAGTCAGAAATTTTCCCCCTACAGTGCAGAAAGAAAACGGGATCTGATTCCAAGATTAACGCATCCTCCACTAGCGTTGGTGCACTCTAAAGGGCATAGTAAGATCTGTCTCCAAAAATTAACAAAAACAGAAGAAAAAAAATTCAAAATAGAAAAGATAAGAAAATTTGTGTGCAAAAGTGTCTGTCTACGGGAAGAAAAATGCATGCGTTGTATGGAGAAAATGGAGAAGCATGACAGTGGGGATAGCAGCTAAAACAGAGCAGATGCGTGAGATTTATAAAGAGTAGAGAGGCATTCAAAAGGAACGTTTGGGTAATAAGAATAAATATATGAACGTTATGGTCATTATGAAGGGTTACGACTGTCTATGGGGTATTAGGCATAAAAACTTGGATATTTGTAGACGAAAAATAGTGTACCCTTAGTTGACTTATTGTCTTTACGTTCTAACGACTGATATAGATAGAACAAAAAAAAGAAGGGCCCCAAAAAATTTATGACTTAATAGCAAAAAATGTGTGACTTGTAGAGTTAACAGTCAGTAGAAAATGTATGACTTAAAGCAAAAAATTCCGGTTACACTCGTTCCATGACCCGTTGCAGCCGAGCCGGGCCAGGCGACTCATATACGCACCTGTGTGTTGTATTCATA
>JAOQMS010000180.1:45723107-45734734 GCA_027563885.1 Erythroxylum longipes | reverse complement strand
TAGTTGGCTTATACTTACCAAATTTGCCTTCAATCCATCGACATGAAGCACATTCTTAAGAGGAGGTAAACCATCCAAGCACAACGTTCCTCTACCAATCACGGAAGCTTTCTTTCGATCTCCGAAAGTCACATGACCATCCATACACTTCTGATAGTCTGTTAAGTAGGCTTTTTCCCCTGTCATATGACGCGAACATCCGCTATCAAAATACCATCCATGTTGAAACGTTGCCTTCATTGATGTACGAACTACAAGAGCTTGCAGATCACTTCTTTTTACCCAAGTCAATTTAGAAACTAATGGTTGATGTTGAAATTTCTGTGGAGTGTACCCACTTCTTCGACCTTGCCTTCTTTCAAACAGCATCTGTGATAATTGATAACACTTTGGCCTTATATGTCCCACGACTCCACAAAAATGACATGTGGGTATAAATCTTCTTTTCTTGTTTAGCGCTTCTACCTCTTGGGTTGATCTGAACATACTAGTATTTTCTTCATTAACTTTCGAGCACTCACCTTTGTAGCCTATACCTTCAAATTTTCCTTTAGGCTTACCGATTTCTATCAGCTTCTCTAGTTTTTCCGTACCTCCATTCAACATCCTCAATCCTTTTTCAGTATTTATCAATTTCATTCTAGCTTTACCAAGTTCATCTGACGTCAACATCAACTTCTTTTCCAATTCTTGTATTGTGTTCTTCATGTAAACATTCTCTTCCTTCAATCTTCCATTTTCTTTATACGTTTTCACCCACTTTTTATATATAGCCTTGTACCCCACGTTAATATCCCCACTTTCACCATCAGTACCACTTCCGTCACTGTCATAATCTGATACTAAATCCCGAGCTGAAACATTTTCGAAAATTTCATGTTTTCTCCCTTTTCTGCCTTCAGTTACTTCCTTCTTAGTTACTGTTAAGTAAGTAACTGGACTTTTGCTGTGTAACGCAACCAACGCAACATTGTTTGCTATTTCTTCTTCACTATCGACATCACTCTCAGAATCATTTTCACTCCAGGTGGTGGTGAAAGACTTCCCTTTTTGTTTCTTCAACGTATTAGCACATTCTGATTGAATATGTCCGAACCCATGACATTCATGACATTGAATTCTCCTTGCCTTTCGTTCTCCCTTTTGTATCTTGATTTGTTGCCTTGGGTTGTTATTTGATGAACTCACACCATTTTGTCTTGAGTCGGGCCTCTCCTTCTTCATTCTTTTTAGCCACTTACTGAAATTTCGAGTGAATAGAATCATGTCTTCATTTTCATCTGATTCATCTTCTGCATTGTTCGCGTTTTTCATAGCTTCCACCTGTAGTGCCAATCCTTTACTTCTTTCTTGCTTGCCTTTTAAGAGATTCATCTCGACATTTGTGAGTATTCCGATGACCTTTTCTAATGAAAGAGTGTTAATATCGTGAGCATCCTCTATTGCTGCAATCTTCGGAATAAATCTTGGTGGTAGCGATCTCAGCGTTTTCCTGACCAATTTCACATTATAGTACGTCTTTCCCAGTTGATGAGCTTGATTTACAATATCTCTTAATTTTTCGTCAAATTCACCAATATTCTCATGCTCATCCATCTTCAGCTCTTCAAATCGCACAGCTAGCATTTGCAATTTTGACGCTATGACAGATTTTGATCCTTCATGAATGGTTTGCAAAGCATCTCACGCCTCTTTTGCCGTTTCACACGCTGAAATCATCGAAAACCGTCGTTCATCAACAGCACTGAATATCGCATGCATTGCTTGTGAATTTCCTAATGCACTTTCCTCTTCCATTCTTATCCATTCAGATGGGTCTTTCTTAACTGCATCTCCTTTATCATTTGTGATCATGGGATATGTCCAACCATATTCTACTGATTGCCAGGCTCTCCTTCCCTACGCTTGAATGAAGACTTTCATCCGGGATTTCCATGCTGGGTAATTAGAACCATCCAATAGTGGCGGTCTAGTAATTGATGCACCCTCTCTCGTTGCCATGTCTACGAGTCTAGGATCTCCACCAACTTGCTACCAAGTTCTGAATCAACGACCTGGCTCTGATACCAATTGAAAAATTGTAGAGGGTTAATTAATTCTCAATTTTTCCACAAACGTCTTTGACGTCAATAGAATAAAACAAATAAAATCAACACGACAAAAAAACACCGAAATTTGATAACACAGTTCGGCACATTTGGCCTACGTCTGTGGGGCCTCACCCAGCTTAATCACTTTCACAGGAGTTTAATAGAATTACACAGAATTGGTTCAACACAGCTTCTCTCAATATCTGCAACTATCTCGCAACCTAACTACCCGTGAAAGACTTTCACGCCCAATAACACGACCGACTCGTGTTAACCTCAACAGAGGATTTTTTTCCTTCCTACTTTCACTCAACGTAATAACACGTAAAAATTATCTCAAGTAATTAATCAACAGAAAATAAAATACCAAATTACTTGAGATCAACAAAGAAAAACTTCCCATTTAATTTCTCCTCTCCTAGTGTCACGGTACTGAATTGCCAAGCTTCCAAGACACAAAAATCAATTCAGCCAATACGACGAGTGCAAAGATGAATGACGCCTGTAGAAAGCAAGGACCAGACGTGTGTGTGTTGCCCACTCACTCAGCTGAAATCAATATATCAAAACAGTCTTTGTATCACAACCACCAACAGACAAAGAGAAGAGCAAAACCCTCTCACATATAAGAGCACTCGTAATCAACCGAACAAGAACAAGTGTGCATGTGCAGCCCAATCAAATATTTCCTTCACTCTATCCTTGTCTCACACCGCAGCACATACATATGAACCAAAGAAGAATTGTTGTCACGCACACTGTAAAGGATGACTGCGCAACAACCCACTCAAAAACTCAGACCACCAAAAACGACAACCACACCTTCCTTTTACGCACCCATCAGCTTACCACCCACAAAAAAACAGAATACCAAAACCAACTAGGAGTCTTTTTCATTGCGTAGTAGGATAGACTTCTGTTTTTAATTTAGTATTTGAACTTATCTCAACCTTTTCCCATAGTAGTATACGTGATTTCCTTATATGTCCAATTCAAAAATGCCAAAACAACAAACTATGAGAGCAGAGCGCGTGATCTCTACATGCTTGGAGTGATATTTATCAAGCTTCCTACCAGTGCAAATTCCAAGCCACCAAATGCACTTCTATCAATTAATTCAAGCCAAATCTCTAATTCAGAATATTTACACTATAAAGAAACAGAAAGATAATGCTGAAAAACAAATAGGAAAATTGAAGTGGCATCATGTTTATAGTAGACTGCAAGAAAGAAAGAAAGGAGACCTTATTTTCCTAGCCTAGGTACTCTCTGCTGGCTCCCGGGGCATAGCTCAACTAGCAAAGGTTTGGGTGGTGTGGTGCCTGCAATGTTGGCGACCTGTAGGGTGGGGATTCGAATCTTGAAGGCAACCTTTAAAATTTGGGCTCCTTGTATGGTGAGATCAGTGAGTAAGCCCAAATCTCTAGTCAATTGAGACACATCCCGCGATTTACCTCCTCCACCAATCCTAAGGGCACGGGAGGTGGGGGCTCCTAATGTTGGAGTTCAACATTTAGGTACTCTCTACTGTGAAGATTTTTAAAGGTACTCTCTCCTCCATTAACTGGGACTCCAATAAGAAAAGTGAAGCTTCTTTAGCATTAACAGCACCGGTCAAAATACGAGGACGACGACGACCACGGTCATCCACTTTTCTTTTGGACAGGCACAAAGTAGCAAGACCAGAGTAACGCTGTCTTTTCCTTTATTGGTTCTTCGTGGGAGGGAATTGTGTATTTGCATTATATCCCCCAGCTTTGTGAGAATTACTCAATAGCCCCTAACCTACCGGCACGACCGGCCCAACTTGTAAAAAGAAAGGCCACGTATATAGGTTAAATTAAGGCTGCTAAGGCCTAAAGGACGAGAATTCTTGAGTTAGTTGGTAGACGTGACTTCCTAGTTTCTGTCGTTATGTAGACCAATCAATTAATGTAAGAGTAGTAGACTATATGGATTCTGGTCCCATCTTATACAATTTTGAATTTACGGTTCTTTTCACCAGCCAAATGGAGAAAGACAGGAGCTGTGTAAATGGAATACTTTGGATTTGGTTTTCATTAGATATCCTACATCTACATGTAAAAATTAAACAAAAACATATAATAAGTGAATGAATTCAGTTTTCTTTTTTTGTCAGCACAATTTTTATTTAAGAAACAAATGAATTCATCTTGAAAATAATAATTAATACCCTTAATTATTAAAAGTGAAGAAGAAAAAAAAGTTGAAAATAGTGAATGTGAAAACAGAAGGAAGGGTTGGTTGGTATTGTTGTTGTTGGTGTTGGTGGTGGTGTTATAAAAAGAAAAGGGGAACGGAGAGGGGGGAGAGATCCACCGACGCTCGGAGAGAGCCTGTGGTCGGGATCGACACACACATAAACACAGCAGAGTCTTCTTGGCTAACAGAACAAATCTCTTCTCTTCTCTTCTCTTCTCTTCTCTTCTCATATCATATGATATCAGAGTATCAGTGTGATTGAGCACTACTAAATAACAGTACTAGTACTAGTAGTAGTCGTTGTTATGTTATCTGATCATTTGGATTTTTACAAAGATATCAATTGGAGCACTTCCAATATGTCAGCTTCCGGCGGCGCCGCAGCGTCCGCTGCCCGTTACATGGCATACTCTCCATCTCCCTCTGCTTCCCACTCTCCTCACCTTTCTGGCCTCCGCTCCCCCTCCTCCTCCTCCACCTCCTCTGCTCTCGTCGTCGAGCAGGAAAAGTAATTCACTTCTTCTATCCACTAGGATCTATGTTTTTTTAAATTATTTTCCTTCTTTTATTTTTTTTTGGTATGATTCTATTCTATGATTTTGATTATTGGTATGATTCTATTCTAAGATTTTGATTATGTCTTACTTTGTTGCTACTGCTTCAAGAATTGATTTTTCCCCCTCCAGTTATGTGCATCGGATCAGCTTTTCTTTCTTTCTTTTTTTTAATTATTCTGCCTCTTCTGTTACTAGTTTCATTGTCTTACCATATTATGCCACATGATCACGTATTTGATTGTTGGCCAAGTTTCATACTTGGGAATTGCTTTTCTTAGCTGTGATTGAACTTTTCAGCTGCTGCTTTAGTTGGTCCATATTTGAACTACTTTTCCTGCTTGGGGTGTTCGAGATCGGTAGTTGTGGGTCCGTAGCTTAAAACTGATCTGATGGAACTCATTTCTTTCAATTCTATGATTGATTGGTTGATTGATTTTAACTCTTCAACTTCACATCTGTAGTTGGTTGAATATTGAAACTACAGATCTTTATGAGCTAAAATTTAATTGTTTTGATTCTGGTTTTGCCTGTTGTTATGTATAACATCCCTCTTTTATCATGATAATCAATCTCTTTAAGCATACAATTCGTTAGTCATGTGTGTATTGGTAGCACCAGCTATTACATGTCAATTTACGTCACCTGTGTCTCTCATGCAGATATATATCAGAGTTATTGGCAGAGCGCAACAAGCTCAATCCATTTATGCCTATTCTCCCTCATACATATCGCTTGTTGAGTCAGGGTGAGTTTCATTGTTAAGTTATCTTTCTTTTATGTAGATCAGCTACAAACCTAAACGACAAAGTAGTTAATTTCTGCATCTCCGTTATAACTAGGGGAGTGATAAACTGAAGCAAAATGTTTAGATTAGAAAAGTTCCTTTCTTTAATTTTTTTCTTTGCATCTAACGTATTAAGGTTAAGAACAAGCGAATGCAACACATTTCTGTTATTGTGTTATTAAACTTTGTCACTAGCTCGTGTACATTCTTGTATCCCCTTTGTGCTTATCTTTTGTTAGAGTTTTAAACATCTCTCTGCATCACACATTTATTTAGTTCCAGACTGTTTAGGTTTGCAAGTTTCGGGTAAATCTTTTTCTTCTCTTGTTGAATTGGATCGATAGTCATGACCTATTCTCTGGTTGATGAATGTGAAATTTCAGTTTTCATCATTTAGAACATATTTCCTGCCAAACGTACTACAATATTGTGTGAGATGAAAAATGAATGTTGTTATAAGAACCTTAGTTTCTTAAGTGTTGAAATTATAGTTTAGTTTCTTATTTGTTGAAATTATAGTTGCTACTCCTTAAGTGGTCGTATTTGTTTTTACACATTTTGTAATCATAAACTAAATGTGTTGGTGCTCATTCTTGCTAATCTAACCCCTTCTAGTTAACAAAGGGACTCTGGGTATTTGTGAATTTACTCAAGTTTTAAGATAATAAAAGATCTGAAGGAGATTCCAATCTTACCCATATAATGAGACATCCCCCTAACCTCCCCCTATTTGTATGACAGCCTAGGAATATTCAGACAAATAGTTCTCAGCACCTGAAAGATAGTAAATGTTAGGGCATATTTACATTGACTTAGACAAACATGGGATCTGAGCAATACCTACCAAAGGAGGACTGTGGATAATTCTAGTGAACACCTATGAAACATTAATCCTTATGCTAAGGTTGCTGTGCTATGGTCAAGTTTTCTAGTCATTATACTTCCATATAACATGTGATAACGCTAACGAGTAATTCGATATAAGCCTTCATGAGGTGCTTAAAGCTTCATCTAAAACTCTAAATCTAAGTTTCAGCTCAAAATTTTCATTTAACCCATAAACCTAATTTAGATAAACATAAATAACATTGGGTTATCTCCTACTTAACTGATGTGTATCAGGGAACCTAGTCAATTCTGACATTCATGCGTAAACATTTAGATAAACCTAATTTAGATTAACATAAATAACATTGGGTTATCTCCTACTTAATTGATGTGTATCAGGGAACTTAGTCAATTCTGACATTCATGCGTAAACATTTAGCTGCTGCTGGGGAGACAATTTGCTGTACTTCCAAATTTCAGTTCTTGCAAATTATTATGGTGGAAGTTACAAACAGGAAACCACTTGCATTTCCATTTGCTCTTCCTTATATGATAAATGATCAAGTAGTTTTATTTTAGTGATGTAACATCTAAAAGACTTCGACTGTTATAATGCTTGTACTGTTAATAGGTTATCATTAGGGTTTCTTTAAATCTTATATAGGTAGCAGAATAGTCATGTTCAGATGGCATCAAAGGCAAAGGTGTTAATCGATATAAGAGTCTTTTGTAGCAATCTCCCTGCCAACTATTGTCTTTTTCAAGAAACAATCATTTTGACTCTGATAACTTTGTCTTATGTTGGTTAATACACGTAACTCTGATTTTTAAGTTAATTGGTACACGGTGTTATTAGACTTCTCTTCCTTGCCAACTTGGAGTACCCTTGGTGAAACAGTAACTTTAATAATCATATTGTCTTAATCTATACCATATATTTGTTTATGCTTGTAATAGAGTAGGTCTGGAACATGATCGTTGACCTTTCATCTTTGACCAAGTTCTTCTGAAAGTTGAACTTATTTTTCGAAAAGCATCAATTTTTTTAACTAACTCAGTTAACGTCGGTCTTGTCTGTCCATTTTCTGGTGACTGCTAACTAATCTGTTAACCACTGCTAACTGGTACATCTTGTCTTGAAAATTGACATTTTTGGAGCAGAAATATTGCGTGTAACTACACTGTTGGGGAATGCATCAGTTTTAGGTCAAAGTGGGCTTGAACATGGTAGCCCTCTACCCTCGGGAGGAATATTTACAAATGGAGGAGCTGATTCAAATGGATGGGCATCACGGTTTCAATCAGAAGTATGGATACTAACTATTAACATAACCTTCTTTTCTCCATCTAGTTATTCTATTGTCTAGAAGCATTACTGACAAAATGTTTCCATTTTATGCTAACCTATGACTTTTGTTTGAGTGTGTAGTTTCAATTTTGGACTTCTATCATGACAGCTGGTACAAGTTTGAGACTAACATCATTGAGCTGCCAAAAGCTTATAAAAAATGCATAATGTCCCAGAACTCCCTTCTCATGAAATGATTCTCCGGTCCCTATATTCTGAATTTTGTGGATGGGCAGCGCAATAAAGAATGAACATTGGCTTTCATAACAATATAAAGAAACATAATGGATTATTCAAATCCTTACTTCTACTGTAACTGTAATTACTCTTGTGCAGGATACTGACATGAAATTTTAGGACTGCCAAGAAAGATTTGGTGTTGTATGCTTTTGTTCCAGTTCTGCGCTTCACTTAATGAGCAGTTAGTTAGATGTCTTATCTAAAGCGGACAATTTTTTTTGTTAATGAATGTTTTCTGCGTGTAACATACTCCACTATCAACCTTGGATCCGTTCAGCTTCTTATGTATTAGTGATTGCTTCCAAGCATAATAATTATTTTTGTCTTAACATTTCATTTCACCAAAGTGCACCTTGGGCCTTTTTATTTTGTTGCCTTCTTCCTGATATAATGTGTCTGAAACACTCGCTTGTGCTTCTCTGAGGAAGCTGTGGAGTTTCCTAGGAACTCTCTTGAGCTACTTTCGGGGGTTAATTGGCCATTTGTCTTTTTTTATTTTTTTGACCCAGTTAGTATTATGCTGTGCAGATGCCAGGCTTAATACCGACCTCATCAGCACAAAACTGGCTTAATTCTCAAGGTAGCTCATCTGGTCTTATTGTTAAGAGAACCATCAGAGTAGACATTCCTGTCGGCAAATATCCTAATGTATGGACCATGCTTCTAGACCCCTACATCAGTATATATATACATTAGCTATCTTGTCTACTCTGACATCAACCTCTTGCTGCAGTATAACTTTGTTGGTCGCCTTCTTGGCCCTAGGGGAAACTCTCTTAAGCGGGTGGAAGCAAGTGCTGAGTGCCGTGTTCTTATTAGAGGGCGTGGCAGCATCAAGGATCCAGCTAGGGTGAGAAGGGTTTTCCTTCATGTTTTAGTGTTACATATGTTATAATCCTTTTCTTGTTTCGATTGATTTGGCTCTGAAAGCATTTGCTACCTGCTTGAACGATTTTTATCCCAGATAGCTGGCATTTGCATGTTTGTTTGAGTTTGATTTCGTTATCAATTTCTTCTAGTTATTAAAACCATATATATATAGTGTGTAATGAATTAAACGATGCTTGTTTTAATTTCTTGAAGGAAGAAATGATGAGGGGGAAACCGGGGTATGAGCATCTAAATGAGCCTCTGCATATCCTAGTTGAAGCAGAATTGCCAGTTGAAATAGTGGACGCTCGATTAATTCAAGCACGTGAGATACTTGAAGACTTACTGAAGCCTGTGGTAAGTTACATTTGCATTCTCTGATTGGATCTATCATAATTTACAATGTAGGAACGACAATTTGGTACCTTTAATGTTAGGATGAGTCCCAGGATTTCTACAAGAAGCATCAACTGAGGGAGCTAGCAATGCTGAATGGTACACTTCGTGAGGAGGGTTCTCCAATGTCAGGCTCCCTCTCCCCCTTCCACAACAGCCTTGGCATGAAGAGGGCCAAGACAAGGGGGTGATGTATTTGGATGCCCAGTGGGCTTTCAGAGCTCGTTAGATGTGTCTGTGATCAGACGTTCCCATGCCACAGGTGCTGATGTCGGCCTATGCTGCCAACTGCCATCGGGGCACTAGTTATAACTTGGTTTCTATATAAAATGTGTTTATCTCGTGTTTGAAGGAGGGTTATTGAGAGTTTCCTTTCCCATATCTTGTGTTTGAAGGAGGGTTATTGAGAGTTTCCTTTCCCATACTAAGGGAACAACAGAGTTAGGGGGAGTTTGCATTTCATATGTTTATTTAGGTAGTCTGGAGTGTGGACTACAAGGCTGTTGCTGTATTAAAGCAGGCGGGCAACAGTTTTGGTAATTGATAAGAATGGTGTGATAAAGAATAAGCAGTATGGTTTATTTGTATAAACATAGTGAGCGAGCTAAAGAAAGACGTAGCCTAATGCATTTTAGTCCCGATTGGTGTGTCTGCGCTATCTTAAGTTACGTTCTTTATGACATTATGCCTGTGTTTGTCAGTTTGCTTGTGGACAGCCTGTGGAGAGCCTGACCAAGACTTCAACTTTCAAGCAATTATTCTAATACATAAATATTTAAAAAAGGAGTTGTGGAAAAGGGAAACAGACTTTATAACAAAATACGTATGTTTTATATTATATACGTTTTTTTTGGAGAAATTATTATATACGTTGCTATGCTTACATTTAATGAAAATTTGTGTTCCTTTGTCTTCTTACGTTCCAATTTTCCAGCAGACAATGCAAATACTGCACGCCCCAACGCCATGCCTCAGTTAGTGTACATTAATTTCTTCAATTTCCAAGTTATTCTTAAAGTTGTCGTTTTGCAGAAGCAGATTTACTCGTCATTTTACAACTGACTTAACTAATTTTTTTAATTGGAAATATTGCAACACTTCTGAAATAAAAAATTTAAGTTCACAACGCAGCTGTGGAGTACTACAAACTGTTTTATTTGATGAAGAAGGCCACCTAGGCTATTCGGCATCCTTGGAACATGTCTTCTGTTAAGTAGGTCTTGACCCCAAAGGTAACGAAATAAAGAATTTTAATAAACAAAGAAGGTGTTAGCTGTGAAGAGAAAAATGGGAAATGGTGAGTGGTGAGTGGTGACCCAATTTGCGCGTAATTTGCTGTCACCAACTTAGGCATCTGTCTTCATTTTCAAAAAAACAACTTAGGCATCAGTCTGCTTCTTCTCCTCTTTCCATTATTTCCTTCCATATTTGTTTTTGCATTTCTAGTTTCTTAAATCTCCAATCTTTGCAATCAACTAATTCACCCAGAAACCTATAGAAGCTAAAAGGATCAAACAAGTTTAGAGACTCAAATTCCTTCTGAGACCCAGAAACAAAAGGCGCCGGAGATGCAGTGTAAAGCAGTTGCCTTTCTCTTTCTCTTCATGGGTATCCTTTCCCCTTCTTTTGCTTCCAGTTTTATTTCAGGTACGGTGCGTTTGTCTTTTTAAACTGATGTTGTTAGATCAATTTCCTTTATCACATCACTGACGCCAAGTGTCTCCTTTGGTTGACTTGGATCCAGATAATGTCTTCCAATCTCACGCTTCTACCGGCAGGAATCTTCTGCAGGCTAAGAAAGGTTTTTATTTCTCTATTTTCCTCACAATTTACTTGCTTTGGAGAATTGATTTCCTGGGATTTCATCTAAAAGCCTCGTCTTGTGATCTGAGTGCTTCATAGTCCATTTTTTTTGCCCTTAACTCAGTAGATCGTGTTTGAGAATGATAACGTGTATGTATTATCAATTATTTACCTTTCCTTTTTGGTGAATCTTATTCATGTCAAAGCTTTACTACTTGCTCCATCCGCCAACTTCCTCTTGCACTTGGAAAACAAAAGATTAGAAAGGGATGCAAGACCACCTCTTCCAGGATTAGAACTGCTATGCTCAAAGCTACAAATAGGCATTTTGAGCAGAAGCAACCAGCAGCTGTAAATATAGTAGGGACCTTTTTGTACTCAGGCCTCATAACTGAATAACGAATTGTACTCCACCCATGTTTCCTTGTCAAGATTGTTGGTCCTGATCGGTTTTCTAAGATCTTGCCATCAACAAAATCAATTATTGT
>JAOQMS010000180.1:45695693-45713075 GCA_027563885.1 Erythroxylum longipes | reverse complement strand
CATATCATATAATGCATGAGCATGAAAAAATGCATTTCTAAGCTCTCATTAATCACTCATATTTACTATTCTAACCTTCCAAAGGTAACGGGATATTACACAGGGGCAGACAGTCGGCTGGGAAAAACCACCAGTAGGGTGGGTCAAATTAAACACCGATGGGGCGGTCAACCGAGCTACCAACCTCATCACTGCTGGGGGTCTGCTTAGGGACAGCCTTGGCCGATGACAAGGTGGTTTTGTACACAACATTGGTGAGGGGTCACCCCTAACTGCTGAGCTCTGGGGCGTTCACTCGGGGCTTACTATCGCCTGGGAGCAGGGACACTGCTGTATCGAAGTTGAAGTCGATTCAATCGAAGTCATTAATCTTTTATCCTCCTCCCCTATAATTCTGACTGAGCCTAATGATTTGCTTGCAGGTATCCGGGAGCTGCTCTACCGTAACTGGGCGGTGAGGATCCAGCATGTATACCGTGAAGGCAACCAGTGTGCCAATCGTCTGGCCACTCTAGCAGTCTCTTCAGGCCCCGACCTGCATTTCATACCGGAGCCTCCGAGTTTGATTACCGATCTCCTTTACCATGATCTGCGAGGGACCCTTTATCGCCGACAAGTGATTTAACTTAGTTTTCCATTTGTTGTAAAAAAAAAAAAGATGGCATTTTATTGAGAATAAATCTTAACTTTTGGTTAACCTTATTTTTACTTTGTTTTATATTATCTCATATACATAGTTGTGTGAGGCTCAGAAAAAATATAAGAATGGGTTAACCGGAATAGAGAATTTCATCCCTTTTTATTGGTTTACAGACAGGATAAGTTTAAGTCAATTTGTTGGTATTTTATTTTTCTATTTTCTTTTTCAAATTTAGTTAAAAATTTTGCTTGTTATTTTAATTATTAAATTTTTAATTCAATCTTTAAATTTATTAATCATAAAAATTTTATTAATATCCCTTAAAAGATATATTTCTTAAATATTTAAATTGACACAATTTATTTTATGCTATATATCTATTTAATTCAAATTTAAAATTTAAATATATAAAATAAAAATAGTAAATATACTTATCTCTATTTCAACTCTTTTTATAGTTGTTATAAAGCACATGTGTTGATGATTGACAAATCAAAGTCCGCGTGGCCTTTTGGAATTTGGATTCCTCAATTGCATCAACCTCTTAAGGGCAACACAGCCATGGATGAAGCAGCAGCAGCAGTATGTCTGGTAAACCCGGCCCCATGGCCTCACCATCAAGATTCCAACTTGTTGCAGTAAAACTGGTAACGAGATCTTAAAACCTCATGGTTCTTGTTCCAGTTCAAATTTGGCTACCAACTCTATTTTATCCTCCCCATATTGCTCTCCGTCACTAGTTTCCAGCCATCATCGGCTTTTGTATCGGCTTTACAATCACCATACGTATCTCCTAAGGATGTAGTCCTAAACGCTTTGAAAACCCAACTCTTCCGTTGGACCTAACACCAGTTACCCACCCTTCACCACCATTCTCATCGTATACAGGTTCACAGTCAGATGACATTCCAAGTAGCTCTTACACTCCCCAGTAGACCAATATAAATAGAATGATGATTTGACTGAAGCAAAGCTCAAGTTTGTCACCTGTGTATCAGTATCAGATTCTAGTCGTCCACGCAACTCATTCTCTTTTCATGTTTCCCCCCATCCGTCAATGGAACTTTTTCCCTTGCTTCCAATGCCAAACTTAGGAGCTGTGACGTTTACATTGGCTTCCATGGCAATAATCCTAATCTTATGTGATTTTGTAAGTGGCTTAAGTCAAAGCCTGAGCTCCAGGGGATTGCTTGCTTTATTGCTGACCAAGCTAAGTACGTGGACGGTCACAGCTACGAAATAGCGGACACAATTATAACTTCTGTAACTTACGGAGTTGTAGTCGTGACGGACTTTACCTTTATCAACCACCTGAGCTTGTAGAAAATTAGATTCTTCTCCCAAAAGAAGAACTTCTTACCCATCTCTTCTTCGATACGGGCAGGTCATCTCAATTGTAGTTCACTTGATAAAGAGTGCAAAGAAGCTATTGATGGACTGCTAAAATCTTCCTGAGTTTAAGCTGAAAGCTAATGAGTGTAACTGGAGAAACTGTGTAACCAAAGTTGTAGGTATATTAAGAGCTAAGCTCGGTATGAAAACTGTGGCTGAAATGGTAGAAGGATTTGAAGAACTTCCATTCTGAAGAAATAGATATTTTGTGGGAAGAGAGAAGGAGATTATGGAGATTAAAACTACTTTTTTCAGATACTGCCATTGTCTTTAACAGAATTGCTCCACAACTTCGCTTAAAGGAGAAGCTAGTGGAAAATCTGAGGGTCTTACAGAAGAGGAAAGTGAGACACTTAGCAGCAGAGGAAGATTTATTAACCAAGAGCTGGGAGGATAGTACAAAGAACTAACTTTAGAGGCTTGAGTTTAACAAATTATGGCAAAGAATTCTTTGGAAAGATCCAAATACAAGAAATCAAAATGTGGGAATTGCAGGATCCTGGGTAAAAGTGTGATTAACATAAATGGTATTCTAGGAAAGATGGAACTTGCACTTGAGTTTGATTATAGGTATTCCCTAGAAAATGGTTCTGTGTGTTGGTGGTGAAGCTCGATATTTCAGGTGTCACTCAATCTGAGGTTGGATATCAGTGCTAATATTGAGAAGGAAAGAGGTGAATTCGAAGCTTTGAGGAGCAAGACTTTGAGGCATTCAAGAGAGTTGTTCCGTGGCATGCTATATCTTCTTATAATTGACAATCTGGAAATAGAGAGAGAGACAAGTGGGAAGGAAAGGACAAATGCTGGTGGTTCCCATGTGATTATTACTACCAGACTCATCAAAGTGGTGAACTTTGACATAATGTCCTTGCCACCATTGCCTTTTTCTGATGCAATGATTTTAATGAAAGGGAGAAAGAAAAGGAGTACGCAAGCCAGGAGTTTAAGAGTTTCTTCGTAAGCTTGATGAGAAATTGAGAAGGTTGAGTTTTGGTTTGTGGGTTGTAGGACCATTTCTTTCTGAGCTTGCAGCTATTCCATCCTCATTATTTGAAATTGTGAATCAAGTTTCACTGGAAGAATGCTCTGCCTTCTCGTAGATTATTAGTGCAACAGATAAGCACCACTGTAACACTAATCCCTTTTGTATGAAGCTTCTACGCTTTTGTCTCATTGTCTTGCAAAAAGAATGAGACAAAGAACCTTCTTGCCTCGGAAATGCTTTTAGTTGGCACTTGGTTTGCTCACAGCACCAATTTCAACAACTCTACTGGTAACAACAGCTAAGAACTTGATTGTCGTTGGAAATAGATTTCAAAACTGAACCAAGTTTTTGAGTGTTGCCTCTGCCTGCTGCTCTGGACGTGCACTAACATCACACAGTGACGAAGATTCGACCCTTTTCCTTGTTAAACTAGGATTTAGCACGAAGAGCAAACATGCAGGGTGGGTTGGATTTAGTACCACCATATAGCTCAAGCTTCTGTAAGAAGGAAAGGTGGTTTGCTATTTTCTTCATGTACAAATGGGGCTTCAGACTTGAAAGCAAAGACAAGAAATGATGACGTCCATTGATGGTCATAACTTATCAGTGAATTACCAATTTGTCTCACCGAGGCAACTGCACCCCTAATGGCCCTCCCTCCAGCAGTTAAAGCCTTCATGAACTTCTCAAGATGTAATTCAGCCTTTGTATTAATGTGTTGAAGGAAGTGGAGGAGTATTTTGTGTCCAAAATACAACACCGATGCCATGAATCAATCTATTGGAAGAAGAGGGTACGAGGGCATCAAAGAGTGCACGAGTAAGTGTGGCAAGATGTGACACTATTGAAGGTTACTTTACCGGAGACAAGAGCACAGTTGTTGCTGAGAGGTGGGTATTTTGACAACGTGGAAGGGCTTTGTAGTACTTGTTTAAGCATCAAGACAGTTGTGCTCCGTCACAACCATTCTCAAACCTTGGCTGCTGAAGAAACGCTATCTAAGCTGGCGAGGATGAGAAGCAAAATATGATGAACTGAAACAATCATAAGAGAAGCAAAGTATGATGAACTGAAACAATCATACTTATTATAAGCATGAGTTTTGTTAACCTTTCATATAATACTTGATTATGGGACACTGGTAATGGTTTTGATATAAGAAAGTAAAAGAAATATCCGTGATGGTAGAAGAAGAAGCGGGCTCCTGATTTCTAGGAGAACCACCCCCGTAAACTAAAATAGTTGGTGTGAATGTAATCTCGTCTAGATATTGACTTTTGTCCTGATGTATTTATTATTTTTATTTAAATTTGAAATTCAAGATATACTGAATCCCATTCCCACCTTCCTTTTTCCCTCTCATCTTCTGCCTATATTTTCATGCAAGACACAAGCCAACCATTTAAGAACGCGACAGACTTGTAGGTGAGTGAAGAACTACCAGTACCACTAAAATTCATGCAAGACCAAGTACCAACCAACTTACATAGCTAAAGCACCCACAATCTTAACGTGTGTATATATATATGCCTACGTATATCAGTACACGTAAAGAGCAGAGAGCCCCACGCTAATCAAAGTATTACGGTGAGCTTCAACTTTCACCGTGCTAACTTGGACCATCTATATGCATTTCTTTACATACATAAATTATATAGATCTCTACGTCAGGTAACTACGTGTGCATGTATCATGTATGCTGCGTGTGTATGGATTCTAATCATTAGGTGAATTTTGTATCCTCTGAATGTGAGCAGCTTCAGTTTCGTTTCTTGATTGAGCTCTGACACTATCACCTAATCCCAATTATACATAAATAATACTGCACTTGCATTATATACTAGAGCGTCTGTCGTAAGTGACCCACCACCATCACCATCACCATCACCGTCACCGTCACCAACCTGATACTCTTTTTAGTTGGCATAACCGCTGTTTATATGTTTTATTCTGGTTAAGTGTAAACCCACTACGACGTGACGATTCATTTCCAATATGTACTTACCCTAACAATCTTACATTATCGAAACAAAATCAACAGTATCAACTGCCTGTCAGGTAAAGATCTCATTTTCACTGTCCTCTGTACTATTACAGATTATAACGAGAGGTCCTTACACAACATTGTTCACTTCGTGTACATACCTATGCCCACCCGTACCTGATGCTCATGCGATAATTGACGGCCTTCATCTATCATCTTCCTTATATTTTATATTAAAAGTAAGTAACCTCTTTGAAGATGGAAACAACAAATAAATAAATAAAAGTAAAACAGTGCCTTCTATTTATTGTATGAGGAGACATTCTTGTCGTACCATATCATACAATAAGGAGTGTGTGCTCTGTGTGGGCATATGGCGAGTCATTATCAAGGTCACCAGTCACCATGCAGTTCTCATTGCTGTATCACATTATTATGCAATGAACCCCACAACCTTTTTCGATCCTTAAAATAAGTAACAAGCTACCCTAACCATATATCATATTCATACATGAAACCATTGAATTACTAGGTTTTGGTTTTATGGCAAGTAATTGGCACTCTGTATTTCTTTTGTTTATACTTCAAATGCCGTATCAGTTAAAATACCAATCGTAAACCCAAATTTCTTGCATTAATTTGAAGATGGAACATTGTATCTCGTAATTTTTTCAGCCGAAGTCCCCAGCTCTTCTGCTATTATTTACGGCTGGTTATACATGTATCTCATCTTTGGCTGCGATTCTTTCCGAACATAAGCCTAAAAAATCTGCATAAGCTTTAGCATTAGCCTTTGCGAAATAAATATAAACTTTGTCAGGTATCCCTCAAACTGCCATTTGTCATTATTTTTCCATGTAATTTTTCAATCTAAAGTGACTCGTAGGTAAGTTATCTATAGTAAAAGAGTAAGTTTCACAGCAGAATCAATGGACATTCATGCACTTGCCCATCCAAGCTTAAGCATACCCAGACATTACGAATAGCTTCGAGAGTAGTAAAGTGCTTCCGAATTTAGATGACCGGTTGAGGACGACGCAGCCATAAAAGGATTCCGCTGCAAAACAGCTGGACCTTCTGAACTACAAACCCATGTAACAGGAGTTGAGTTGAATAGCCTGGGACGAAAGTTGGGATTGCAAACTATATACGACTTTTCGAGACAAGTTTGTCCTTGAGACTGATACCAAGATAAAGGATGTAAGCGATTTGGGGTATAACTAGGAGCTGCTAGAACTGGGATCGAAGATGAATCAACGTGATGCCCCCTCCATCCATCGTTGCCCATTATAACGTTACTGTTCACTATATTTTCACCTCCAGGGACATCATTAATGATGATCACTTCTTTTATTGGAGGAGCAGATGAATGTGAGAGATTTTTCTCTGGATATCTGGATGATGCATTACGTTCATTGCTTAGTCTATTCTCTCGGTTTAGAAAATTGTGATCAATTTTGAACTTGTACGGCTCCTTCAATGCCATGAAATCACTATCTGCACGTGGGCCTTCCGACATACCAGCTGGCAGACAAGCAGGTACTTGATGGCTTCTGATACTATTTGACAATCCAGCATCAAAACTTTGTCCCATCATGCTGTGTGGATCTTGACTGGAAATGGCAGATACTTGAGAGATCATGTGATGGGAAAAGTAAGGATCTTGATTCTGGATATTGACCGAACAAACTCTGGAATGTGTTGGAGATTGAGAGGTTTTATCAATATCTGGCCGAACCTGCTCAAGAGGCATGGAAGCATCCTCATGTTTGTTGACCACCATTAAATTCTTTCCCATCAACCTGAGTATGGGATTGGAAGCAGATGGACTTGAAGAATGACAATCACTCTGGGCCAAAAACCTTACTTCACCACCTGTGGAATCTTTGGAAGGAAGAGAAGCAGCAGGGGGCTTAATAACTGGGGCAGCATCCTTTTCAGATCCGGAAGTTGGCCAACTGTTTAGAGGAACAAATTCAGGTCTCACGTTGAAATCACCAGGCTCAGAATTGCAACTAGTTTGCTTTCCCATAGCTGAGACTTTTCTAGTAGCAATTTTCCTACGCCTTAATACTTGTGATTCATGACTATCTAAAGGAACACCCTGTGCAAATATCTCTTTCTTTTGGCAACGGCATGGTTGCTCACTTTTGGAAATCAGATATACCTTTTCACCGGGATTCCTCTCAGTTTTCAAATATTTTCCATCGAAAGTAGCTCTCTCCAGTCGTGTATTTGCTGCAAATGCACCTGCATTTTCCACTGAATTTACAGTCCTAGCAGCTGTTGAGCATAAGTAGATCTTGTCCTCATTGGAATATGGTTCTGCAGGTGATGAAGGTTCACAGTAATTCAAGTCGGATCTACCTGCAGTGGAGTTAGAGATGCTAGCAGCAGCTGATATAGGGGAATCTGATGGATCTCCATCAAGCATGTCATGTTGATCCGGAGAAGACTGAACCATACTTGTGGTCAATGATGAGTTACCTTGGAAATCTTCTGAACCCATATTCCTGGGGCTTGGCAAAAAAGACCCTGGTGGTCCTGGAATCGGTATTGGATCAACCCCAAGAAATGGGTTTCCATCCCCAACTTCAGAATCTAACTCCACACCTATTTCTGCAGTTTGCTTCATCATGTCATGGTGAACTCTATTAGCAGAAAACATCTCTCGATCATCCACTAAGGCTGGACCAGTTGGAGCGGCCGGTACTTCCACTTCACATAAAAGCCGTCTGTAATCTTGAATAGATTGAAGAGAGTTATCTGGAGCTTCTGAAGAGTCACTGAGCTTGTAAAGTTCTGTACCCAAAAATATATTCAGATTTCTAGCACTTCTCTCAAAATCCTTGCTACATGCTCCGCTATCAGCATCCTCCACATTGACATCCATCTCTGTCCTAGCAGATTCTTGGAACTCGGTTTTTTGTTCAAATTCAGCATCACATTTATCTGAAGAGTCAATATTCTCCGCTTCACCGTTGCTATAACAAGACGCAGATTTTGAACTTTCCATGGCAATGACTTCCTTGGTTTGGGAAACGGAAAGGAGTCCTCTTTTCTCTCTAGCTTCCAGAACACTGCTTCTCCTGGGATCCATATCACTAGTTCTTTCTTCTCTTTCCAACTGATTTTTAGTACTGCCACGTATCAAAGTGAGTGGTTGATCAACCTCGGAATGCCAAGCCAATGCTTCTTTATCTCTTTCCACCATGGAAAGCACTCGAGATTTCTCAAGGGTTGAACATTTCTTTATTTTATTAGGTCTATCATCATTAACAGCTGATTGGCCGTTCACAACCTTCACGTTGTTCCTACAAGATGAAAATTTCATTGTTTTATTTACAATTGCATGTAAATCCTTTGAGATGGGAGTAAGAAAGGTATTGGAACCATCTATTGTATCCTCCAAAGTGCCAATTTTCTTATCGTTCGATACATACCTTCTGGTAGTGTGTGGATGAACTGGGAGACAACACTCACTGTTAGGTGTGACATCCTTGCTTAACTGATTGGCATTTCGCTTCGTCAGCGGAAAAGATACATCAACATCATTGGACTTGCCTCCAATAAAGAGATTACAGACTCTTTTCCTCCCAAAGGTCTTCTTCCCTATCCCTACGTCACCAACTTGGGCATCATGGGATATCTGCTCCATTCTCTCATTTTTTCCAGAAGAACATATTAGGTTCTCAGACAGATTTGTAAATTTCCGAATATGACTGCTTTCAGAAAGAGGATTCTCCCCAAACGAATTTTCGTTCTCAACTAATAAGTCTTGAGGCAGATGCCATTTGCACTTCGTGGGTTGATGACCATCTTCCCTTCTCACTCTTTTTGTAAATCCTCTTCTTTTGGAGCAAACCCATGGCCTCAAGGTTCCAGAATCACTGGACTCTGATTGCTTTGGCATTTGTTGTTCTTCGTTGCAACTTTTATCCCCCCTTTTGCATTCTTTTTCACGTCCAAAAATCTGTTTGAACAAATTTTGCAGCCATGCATGGTTGAATACAAGTACAATAAGATATGTAAAATAAGAAAAGTTCAAAATTGCTGGTAGTGGGAAGTGCATACTATCAATGAGAAAGACCAACCATAGTTCACAATTGCATTAAGAAATAGGTAGTCAGTGTATCGTAAGTTCAAAATTCTGTGTTCTAAAAAATGAATAAATGATAGATAAGGAGGAGATGTTAGATGACTTGGGAGGGAGGTTCAAGGCTTCAAGCACATATAGATACAAGCAAATAAGCACGCAGTACCTGACAACCATGGGCCTTCTTGTCCAAGAGAATCCTTTTGCTTTGTGGAGCATGTTTCAGATACTTCTGATATTTCTGAGCAAGGTGTTTCTTCATTTTCTTGGGAACATACTTGCTTCTTTTGACTCCCCTCAAAAGTTTTCTAGCTTCAGCAGCCTTTCCTACTTTTGAAGCCAGTTCTGGATCGTTAGACTTGGATAAGATCCTAAGTTTTGTACCATTTGCATCAATATACACTGGACCTACATCTTGCGAATATACTTGAGACAACCGATATTTCCTCACTTCACTAGAGGTCTCAATGTTCTGGGCATCCAGGGTAGGCAAGTTTGAATCTTTGGCTCCAGTTCTACCATTTCTTCTATCAAGCTCTTCCAGTGTGCATTGTTGTGCTGTAGCATAAATATCCACCATCAACTTTGTTTTCCTGGGCTTGAATCTATGTCTAGTGAGCTTAGAATTGGTTGCACCCTTAGGTGCTCGCTCCACAGAAAGGCATTGATCAATGTGAGCATTCAAAGTGGTGTTTGATGAGAACGAGAAAGTTTTGCAAACAGGGCAAACTTTGGAAGCCATTGCTTCTGATGCTGCAGTACAGTTGGAAACAATATCTTCTGACGAGCTACGATCAGAGTTGCCACCAAATTTCACAATCAGTCTGCACTTCTTACCCGATGGTCGGTTGCTGCTTTGGGCTTTTTGGGTCACAGGAAGATCTGCGGCTTCGACTTCAACTGAAGCTTTCGACAAAGTTCCAGTTTGTAGCAATGTACTAGAGTGCCTGTTACCGGGAACTGACTCTATCTCGCATTGAGACACTGTGGTTGTTGAAGAAGGGAAATTTTCCTCCCCAGATCTGCATGAATTTATGTCTAAGCAACTTTCTGCAAGTTTATTGCTTACTTGAGCATCGTAGCACGAATCTAGCGTTCCATGAGTTTCTTGTCTTGAAGGCTCCTTACCAAAATTGTTCGTCTTGTGGGTATTAAGGGAATCAATTTCAACAGCACAAATCTTGGATGATTGGTCTCTTACAGTATCAAGATGCTGAAATGGTGGCAATACATCTTTCACACCATGCTTAAGACAAAGTTGCAGGTTTTTTGGAGAAAAAGGCCAATTCTTCTTGATATCCTTGCTCCGTGATGTAAATACATAATGCCTGCAGAATAGCATCAAGGATTAATCTTCAAGTGATTTAAGAATGATCAGCAACAAAAGGCATAAACTATGAGCCATCACCCAAGATTTGAGCTAAGATACATGAACAGGAGTAGGGAACAGAATTGAAATCACCAATAAACAAATTCTTTTGAGCAAGAGAACCAATATTTGATTTTATGAAACTCCATATTAGTGCGTAAACAAACAGTACTTTTGCGACAATAGAATTCCGAAAATCTAGTGAAGGGGGAGAAGATCATGGACAGATGGATTGTTAACCTGAAACAGCATGAAATCACAAGCAATATTGATCAACTAAGGCAAGAGCAAACGAAATCATTGACCAACATCACAAGTATACATACAACAACAACAGTAAACAAGAAGAAGAAGAAGAAGAAGAAGGTGCTTGGGTGCCATCCGAAGGAAAAGCAGCAAAGAATAGATAACATAAGGGTGTTATCTTGAATACGGCGCCATGTCGAACTGCTCAGAGCCACAGGTTCATAAGGCAAGGTGAAACACATTCTGGATCTGACCCAAAATAACAACACAAAAAACAGACTAGACGACTCTGAGATCATTGTGAGAAACACACAAAAGAGAGAAAGATGTTAGTGTGTCACAGGTGGATGGACAAGAAAACAAAACGAAAGCTCAGTTGCTAGCCAGCGCAAAACAACCCCGAACTAGCTAAGGAGATGAGGAGTAATTGACTACCTTATGGAGAAATTGGGAAGATCGACGGATGGGTTGGGCAGATCTAGCTCTGGCAAAAGAAGCTTGTTGGGAGAAGAAGAAAACCTCTGATCAGTCTCATCACTACAACTACTATTCAGCTGTGGAAATTTGCGAGGACATGAAGGATCTGGTACTGGAGGGTTTTCAATGGATAACATCTGATGCAAAGCTTCTGTCTTCTTGCGCTGTTGTTTCTCCAACAGTCACAAGCTTCTTCAGTTCTACTACTACCACCAGCACCGCCACTTTCACAACTACTGGGTCTTCTTTCCTTTAATTTTTTAGCCTTCAGCATATATAATAGTTATTTACACGATAACTATACCTTTCTCAACTCTCTCACCTCTACTAATTCAATCAAACGCCACCAAAGTCGCAAACAACACGTACATAACTTCCATCTAGCTGCTAGCAAGCCCAAGTTTTTACCGGCTATCTATTTACCGATGGCAGAAGACAAGATCAACCAAACTTGAAGCGGATCTTCATCTCATTTTCCTGCAACGGTCATGTTAAAATCGTAAAAAAAAAAAGGTTATAATATTGAGGAATGAATTAGAACACAGAAGTAAATGATTGCAATCCGATTCTCCTTAAACGTTATTTTATGTGAGATGGAGAATGAACGAGGGAAACCGAAGCATCCGGGTTTGGATTGATCAAGCAAGCAAGGCACAAATTAACCAAAACCCACAGCCGATGGTGAAGCTTTTAGCGTTATTTTATGTGGGAGCAGCCCAAAAGGCCGTAAGGGTTTGAGACAACAATACCCAAGACAAAGAGATATCAAATCTTTGACAAAGGGGATCGTATGCTTGTATAGAATAATGAGAGGGAGAGAGAGAGAGAGGAAAAGGGAACAGTAGTAGTACAAGCCATTTTTCCAAAGCTAAAGCTCAATACTATTTAATCAGATGAGAAAGAAAATGGGCCAAAACAGTAAACAACCAAAGCAGCAGATAGTGAAATGAACAGACTTTGACAATATTAAGGAGTAAGGACTGAGACAGAGAGAAGGAAACCTAATTAAATATTTGTTTGTTGTCATCGCGTGATCATTTAAGAATATGAGACTTGAGGAAGGAGTGGAAGAGTTATGAATTAAGGAAAACAAAGAGAAAAATAGGAAACCCTTGGGTTATCAATCCATAAGATAGGTATGAACAAAGCTTAAAGCGGAAGAGACTGAGAGTCGACATTTGACCAGACCCCAAATATTTGTTTCAAAGTATAAGCAAAACTTTGAAAAGTTAACCAAGAAAATAGGACGAAACTCAGTCACAAGGCCAACGAAGAGAAAGGAAGAGGAACCGATCTGGTTCAAGTATGTTTTGGGTGTTGATTAAAAGAGAATAATCAAAGTACAAAAACCAAGGACAGAAAGGGAGTGTTAAAGTTGAAGTTGAGGTTGAGGTTGAACAAACCTTATCGAAGAAGAAGAAGAAGAAGAAGAAGAAAAAGACGACGAAGAAGTAAGCATTAACTTGGTCTCTGAGGGAAAGAGAAAGAGAAGAGGAGAGAAGAAAGGACGGGCGAAGAAAGAGCACCACTCACTCACACATCAAAGCGAAATGAGGAGGAGAAAAAGACAAAACATGTTTTAAGGGAAAGGCAGATGTCCGGTCTATCCTATTCCTATACCTAACTGCCCCTACCACTTCTACTATTCCTTTTTTTTCCCTAAATAATAAAAGAAAAATTACTATTATTAGTGGGGCCTATTCATGTATAAAATATCAAGCTTATCCCAATTCAAACATTGCGTATTGATTAGTATATTATATTCTACATACATGCGCCGCTACTAACTACTATTCCTAGTATTACTACAGCTTCTCCCACCGTCTCCTACACGTCACCGTTTATTTTTAGGCGCCTTTTCTTCTCTGCATACTCTACGAGATTCTAACAAGTAATATCCACAGTCCCACCACTCCTTTCAACACGCATCGCACTCATCCTCAATTTTCAGATACATGAATATGTTCTCCCCCTTTTCTTATATTTCTTGGTGAAAGGTAATCTCCACTCGGAGATTCGGTCAATTTCTAATTTCCATATACACCCTCTAAATTGCGATACGCGCCATAACCCTTACAAGGTTTTTCTTTTTTCCAATTTTAAAAAATTTATATATTAGTAAACTTTTCCAAATTTCACGTATAGGTAAAATTTATGTTAAATATTGTTCGTAAATTATCACGTATTTTCTCGACGGTCAATTATTTTTAGTGTAAAATTAACGTTTTAGCCTTTTCTTTTGCTAGAAAGATCTTTATAAACTAGACTGATTGTATTTGTAGGCAAGAAAATGTACACAACTTTTGAAGGATTTAATATTTAATGTTCTTCCATTAGCTCCATTTTTCTTGTATTGAATGAACCTCTGTGAACACAGAAACTTAGGGAGTGTTTGGTAGATAACTTTTTAGCTATATTTTAGCTGATTAAAGAGTTTAACTCTAATACACTTGTTTGATTAGGAGCTGGTTGGGTTGGCTGATTCAACCCAACTAGCCATTTTTTGAAAAGCTACTTGGGAGGAGCTTTTCAACCAACCAGCTAATAATAATTTTACTGAAAGACAATTATGCCCTCAAACTTATTTCTAACCTATCTAAAATGTATGAGATTAACTACAACTCTTATTTATAAATTCATCAAAACGTCTCTATGGTAGTTCATCGAGTAAGCTTGCAGACAACACAAGGTATAAAACTAAAGATGGGATTTGGATTTTATTGTTGTTGTTGTTTTTGTTATTATTATTATTATTATTGTTGTTATTATTATTGTATTTTTTATTAGAGTTGTAAACTTAATTTTTGTAGAATTAAATATCTAAAATTTAAATTACTATAAGAATATTCAACAAAATACTAAATTCATACCTTTATAAATTTTTTTAAAATCATGTACTCATAAGTCATTTTATACATAAACAGCTAATACTAAACAGCTAATTTTACCAAACATCAAATGACAAACAGCTGATGCAATCCACTGGTCAAATCAGCTGATAGAATCAGCTATCAACTATCAGCTAATAAAATCAGCTAACAGCTAATACAATCATCTGATTGCCAAACAGGGCCTTAATATATTAATGCCTTTGGTAAGTGATGGCTTCTTTACCTATTAACTTCAACCTCTTTTCTTTTTCATTATCTTCATCTTCTTTTCCTTTTTCGTGATTTCTTTGCTCTGCTAAAGTTTCAAGAACTACATAAAGCAAAAGGCTTTGCCTTTCAAACAATAAAGGTTATAGCTTCCAAATTTCCACTTCTTTGTCTGCTTTTGTGAATGTAAAATAATACATGAACTATTAAGCTGTGAAAGTGTGATTTTGCATTGACATTATAAATGAGAAGTATCGCCATTGACAGGTCTTTACTTATGGCAAATGCTAGTGACTACTGGGCAGTATTGTCCTAGCAAGGAGATAATAGGCCTTGCTAAAATAAAGAAAGGATAAGGATAGAGTCATTAGCTGGATACGTAGATGATGATTACCTAAATGGCTAGTTAAGTGTTACTCAAGCACAAGGTGATTAGCGCTTGGAAGGGATAAAGGAAAAGGGTGGAAGGGGTGGCCCTTTGAAAGTTATACCAAAGCTTAAGCTAATTACTATTACATTAGACGCTTGACAGTTGTTATGATATGCTTTCACTCGGAGCCACCTTGACAAGTTGTAGTATAGAAGGCTAGAGTCAAGTGTATCATCCTTGCTAAGAGACTTTAGAATTTAAAATTTCTGTTGCAAGAATAATTTTGAGTTTGTTTTTTCACTTTGTCAGAATTACTAGAGAAACTTCCTTCAAAACAAGAATTACTAGAGAAACAACTAGTCAATAATAGTCATTCTAACATTTTCTATGTATATAAGTTCTTCACGAAATAGAAATGAGGATAGCTAATTTGTAACATATTTATACCAAAAAAATAGGCACAATAACGCTACTAAATGTCCCACCCAAAGTTGGATTCTAAACAAGTGCAAGTCATATACATGAAAAATTGCATATGTTCAATGTAAACAAGCACAAGTCATTGACATGAAAGATTGATCCATAACTATTTTCTAGTTTGCAATAGAGGATAATTTCATTCAACTTGATAAACTTCAATACTAACCAATTAAGTTAATGAACTATAAGCAAGTAGAAGATGATACGTGTGTGCCCTATACAGAAAGGTAACCAATATAGGAAAGTATAAGCTAAAATCAGATGATATGTGTGTGCCCTATACAGAAAGGTAACTAATATAGGAAAATACAAGCTAAAATCAATCTTGTTGGATAAAAAAAATTCTATTAATTTTTTGTTGTATGACAATAATAACGACCACATCCGATAAAAATTTCGCTGAGAGGTAAGATTTAAAGAAGTTTAATAATACGCAACCTTATCCCTAACATAGTAGTTTTTTATTATATCGAGACTAATATTAATCTAACCTATTTTAAGAATAAAATATAATTAATTTACCAATCAACAAAACTATTTATTACAAATAACTTGCATTGGAACATATAAACATTGACTAATGTGGTTAATAAGTAGTTGGCATTAAATATGTGAAAAAGATTTGTTGAGAAAGAGATTAGATACTTTGATAGGATTTTATTTTTTGTTACCTTACTTATTACACATCACACATTAACTTCCTCAAATCTTAATTTAAGCTTAATGTTTTATTTAATATAAAACATTAATTCAAGCGAATATGTTGACTTTAACCTAACTTTAGTCCGAGAGAACACGGAGAAACTCTGAAGTTGACCGCTGCACCAGTGACGCCCACAATGGTGGAAGTAAGGGCATTTTCTTAAAAGGGGACGTGTGAAATTTGAAAGGAAAAGTAAATTTGAGTGGTGGAAAAGAGAGAGATAGTGTAGCAACTACTGTTTCGTTTTCAAATTTCTAAGAATAATACCAATAGACCTCTTCATTTATTTTGAAGAATGAAAATTAGGAATTACATGTTACAATTCCTCCACTTATATTGCCAAAAATATTTTAAGGTCTAAATTGATTAAAAAATTAAAAAATTGGTAGTACTAAGAAATTAAAAAATATGATATTGCAAAAGTTGTTATCCAAATATAAAATATTATAAAGTTGTTTCCATTGTTATTACGGTTAATTATTAAAAAAAACTCAAACTTTCATCAATTTTTTAATTATAACTTGAACTTTAAAAAGTAATAATAAAATGTTTAACATTTTAATTTTTTTTCAGTTTCAGCCCAAATTTTAAAAAATAGCAATAAAATGCTCAAACTTTTAATTTTTTTCAATTCTAACGCGACGTTAGTATTTCTATTAAGTTTGTTGATAAAGCTTGCTACGTACTTCAAAAATCTTAACTATTAATACATGTTAGCCAAAATTAATACAACAAATGAAGATTAATGAAGCGACATCATTTAATCACTTAATTACAACGATGTCGTTGTTTAAAAATGACCTAAATCAGATTACGCAGCTTCGATGACCTTACTTTTTAATTTCAGGTTTTCCTTCGTTTTCAGTTTGTTCTTTTGATGCCCTCATTCTTCGATTTTAATATTACACAGTTCCGACACTTTCAGACTAAGGACATTAAGAGAATAAACTAAAAGTGAAGAGCTTAGTAGTTGAGCAGTACGCTGTAATGCAAAAGTGATTTGGGGCGTCAGCAAAACAAACAAAAAATAAAAGGTTGAGGGTATTGAGAGAACAACATATAATATCATACTAGAATTGAAAAAAATTGAAAGATTGAGAATTTTATTATCATTTTTTAAAGTTCAGGCTAGAATAAAAAATTAAAAATTTGAGCATCTATTATTACTTTTTAAATTTTGGCAATTTTTCAATTATAGCCCAAATACCGGCGAAATATGGGCAATTTTAATTTTTCAAAGTTTTTAAATTTTTTATTTAGTTAAATCTTTTATTTTGATTTTTTAATATTTATTTTTAAAATAAAATAAATATTTTTAAAATAAAATAAATATTTTTAAAATAAAATAAATATTTTATTACCAATAATAACTATACTTTAAATAAAAATTAAAAATAAATTATTTAATCTTTTATATAATATTTATTAATAAACTATTAATAAAAATAATTTATTTTTAAAAATAAATAATTTTAAAATTATTATTTATAAACTAATATTTATTTTTATATATTTTTAATTATTAAATCAAATTTTATTTGA
>JAOQMS010000180.1:45672344-45687711 GCA_027563885.1 Erythroxylum longipes | reverse complement strand
ATCTTCTGTAAATCATCTTCTTCTGAAAGGATGCATCGTCTGTAAAGATGCATCTTCTGTAAGTCATCTTCTTCTGTAAATCGACTTCCTCTGTAAACACTCTTCTTCTGTGATGACGTCATCTTCTTCTGTGATGATTTCAACTTCTTCTGTAAACAAACTTCTTATGTGATGACGTCAGCTCCTTCTGGATGATGTCATCTTCTTCTGAAAGGATGCATCGTCTGTAAAAATGCATCTTCTGTAAATCATCTTCTTCTGAAAGGATGCATCGTCTGTAAAAGATGCATCTTCTGTAAGTCATCTTCTTCTGTAAGGATGCATCGTCTGTTAAGATGCATCCTCTGTGAACCAACTTCCTCTGTGATGACGTCAGCTTCGTCTGTGATGACGTCATCTTCTTTTGTATTGCCTCGTCTGTGATGACGTCAGCTTCGTCTGTGCTGACGTCAGCTTCATCTGTCTTTTGCTCCGTCTGTCTTTTGCATTCGTCTGCTTTCTGCCTAAGTGACGAAGCTTCTTCTATGTTACTGTTCAGAAACTTCTTCTGTGTTACTGTTCAGAAACTTCTTATGTGTTACTGTTCATAAACTTCTTCTGGGTTACTATTCATCGTATATATTCTGTCCTATTTTTGACCCTATCAGAAGATAAAATTTATCTTTGAGGTTTCTATGGAAGTTGTATCTTTTGAAGTCCTTTTTCGAACCATCTAAAGAACACCTAAATCTGATACCTCTAGAGAAATTTATTGCCAATATCCCTGAAGTAAGTTCAATATGATTGAGGATAAAAATAGATTGGATTTTTCTGTCTTGTGAAAATTTTAAGTTTGATGTTCGACTGCTATAGGCACGCCACCCTTATGGGATGACAGGCTTAGTTTTGTCTCCGAAGGTTGAGGTTCCATAAAAAGGACCTTACAGGTTAATGTGCTCAAGTATGCCTCATAAACGTTGGGCTCCATATCAGGGGTCTAACAGGTTTGGTATCACAGCAATGAGTTAGACTCTGGAAATGAGGTCTAACACTTTCCTTCGGTTCTTAGTAATCAATCAAACAATGTGTGAAGGATGAGGAGGAAACAATTGAGAATTGCAATTCTCATCATCATCATCTAACAGTTGGTTCTTGTGTTTTCCTTTGGAGAAAGATGAATTTTGAATTTTTATAATATTTTTGCTTTTCCAACTCAGATAATCTGAGAACGAATAGTATTCTATCCGAAAGTACGTAGGTCCTTGTCAGTTTTTATCAAGTATTTGATATGACTTGCTTTCTTATGATTGAATCTTGCCTTCTGAGTTCAGTTCCCCAAGAAATTTTCAGCTACACCACAAATACGTTTTCTATTTTCATAATATCTACATATAATAAATAATCTCAATGCATACTATGCAGTTAGATATGATAATATAATGAAAGAATATTCATTTAGAAATATTTATCGATAATACATTAATATCTATACAATTTTAGTGGGTTGATATGCCCTATATATACATAGATATGTCATTGGGGCTACCATTATATCATGCTTATATATATGTCTAAGTTTATTTCACCTCATGCTACTTACTTATTATTTAACCCGTTTGGTTGGCAGTAAAGTAAAGTGAATTTGGAATCTGATTCTTCGAAAAATAAATATATGGAAAGTAAAGATATTCACATGTTTGAATACTTATAAGAATTTTAATAGGAAAGTTGGGTGGATTCTTATTATAGTGTTTGGTATGCAACAGTATTTCATGGAATATAATTTAATTTTGACTTGTGTTTCCAATTATATCCTTACAAACCGAATAAAAATTGAAATCACTAAATAATGTTAATTTGTAATACAAGTTATATTATTAAATGTTAATTTTTTTCATTTAAGATATTCTAATCATATAATACTGTTATATCATAAATACAGTATTGAAAAATAATGAAAAATTATATCATAAACATCCAAAAAATCATTAAAAAATTATATCGTAAATATAATACTGAATATTATTGATTGAAACTTCTGAGCAAAAATATCCAAAATCCTGCTAATGGGAGAACAATAAGAATAGTTGAAGAGGAGGTAGGTTTTATAAAAGAGTTGTTGTAGAGTTGAGAGAGAAGGAATGATTGAATTGACTAGCGTATTTTTTAGATTAAATTCTTAAGGGAAGTAATCTAAATACCAAGGGGATGATGAGATTTAGAATTCAAGTAAAGTGCTACAATTTTCCCTAGATTGATAAAGTTTTTACTTTCCTAACTACTCCAAAAATTGAACCAAACTTGATAATATAAATTTTAGGAAAAAAAATTACTTTCCCAAGTAAGAATCCATTCCAACCAAACAAGGCCAATGTGTAATCAATAGCAACTTTTTAAACACCTCAATATTCTGTTAACTACTTTCCAATTTATCTGACCTAGATTCAACTAATATTTTTTTTGAAAATTAAAAGGAATTGTATTATTGCTTAATCTGGCCACAGTTCAGTAGAAATCAATTTACAAGACTACATTACAAAAAGTACAAGAATTATAGCATCCAGGTATTCTTCATGTTGTGAGTGAGTGCTTTTTGTTTAGAGTTTGCGTACCGTACCTGACAATATGATAAAAATCTAAACTCGTATATACCATTGCATCTATGAAACTTCTAATTGCACTTTTCTTTATTTGTTCCCTTTTCTATGGCGTTGTTGGATAACATTTTTGACTAAGACCTTTATCTTTAGTAATAAGATTACTACTTGGTTTGTAATCTTATATACAAAATAGTTCAAGAAAATTTTAATTCACTTATAAAAGTGATAATAATCTTTTTTTAATGATCTTAATATTTAATCCAAAAATGTACAAAACTTAACCCATAAATTTGTTCTCAAATTCATATGAAAAACAATTTTTTATTTGTTTAATAAAATTAATAGTATTATAAGAAATCAAAACATAGATAAAATTGCAAAATTATCTTTAGATGTTTTAGTGTTTGCAACTTGGTCTTTATTATTCATGTGAAAATCATACAAAGTAATTACAATATAAAAATGAATGCACCACTATCTAGAGGAATGCTTTATATCATAAATTGATTTTTACAATTGATACATTTAAAATCACCCATTACATTCACTTGATGTAATCAAGATCTATGCTCACTACTACAACCAGGATTATTCAGATTGAAATAAATCTTATAATTAGTGAGAATGTTTTTCCATATTTAGTTCCCTCTTATTGTCTATATTGTTTAGCTACAAGTTATTTCTTTTAATACAATCATTAGCCTTTCACTTCATTTTGAGAACCTATTTGCCTCTAATAGCTTTTCAATTATTAGGGATATTGACCAAGTACAATACTATATTTGTGTTAATATGAGTCATTTTATCCTTCATTTCTTTCATCCATTCTCATTTAGTAGGATCGGTAGAAGCCTTATTTATAGTTCTTAGTTCACCATCTTATTACGAATAATTATATAGATTTCTCCTTATATTTTAAAATAATAATGGGAATTATAATATAATTACTTATGTGTAAATAGGGTTCATGAGATACATATTTATCATTATTCTCATTATTCCACTTAGTTAGATACAATAAGTAAGCTCGCACTAAGTTGTAATCTAAATTAATCTTGAATGAAATTTAATTTGTCTAAATTTTACCCACTCGAATGGAGTCCCCTTTCTTGATTTCATAAAATGAAATCACTTTGATCACAAGCCTTATAGAAAAATGAGTATTTTCCTATTTCACCTTACTTTGAAAATTCATTTTCTAAGAATGTGACACGCCCTAATTCAAATTTAGTCACCCCTTTGTTACCTTGTTCACATATGAACACTTTGAATATTAAGAATATCCAATTAATATACTGTTTATTCCTTTTTGGGCTTAGTTTTTGATATTTATGCAAGAGATCATGAATGTAGGTGGTGCCACCTTACTGTCTTAGGCTTGCAATATTAGGCTCTCTGTCTATCTTTAACTTATATAGAGTATTTATAACTAATTTTGTGGCACGTGATTAATCACATGTGTAATTGCAAGTAAGACGTCAACCCTAATTAAGTGATAGATAAATTTGCTTTTGCTTGTGCCATAATAAACCTAATTGTTTTTAGAAGAATTATAGTTTATCTCTCCAAAACGTTATTATGTAATAAGGTACATAGAATATTCAATTGTCATTTTCACATCATATAATGTCTTGAACTTATAAAATAAATATTCTTGTCCTTGATAAGTTCTTAATGCTTTTATTTTCTTGTTTAATTAGTTCTCCACCAAATTTATATACTTTATTAAATATTTTAATCCTTATAATTTGTAAGATATCAAATAAATGTGACCATACTAGGTATAATTATCTATACAAAATGATAAAATACACAGTCACACGTCTTGCCCAAACGTTCATTAGACATTATCAATAAGTTATATCTAATAGATTAAAAGCTTATGTTCCCTTTACATAGATTTCTTATCATTTATCAACTAGATAATGCTTGCAAATAGGTATATCAACTTGATTTAAATTACCTAATTGTCTTCTTTAGCTGATCAACTTATTTGATTTAAACCAATATGACTCTAACATGTCACAAATTTACATAATCATTAAAAATACTAGAAGATATAAATAAGGAATACATAGTACAATAAAATCATCCAATATAAATTTGTGACCATAATAAATAGTTTTAAGATATAATTTCATTCCACGATTGTATAATTTTTCATTAAATCTAATTTTAATTAAAAGAATAAGATTATGTTGATTATTTAAAGAAAATAACATTTTATATAAGATCATGGTTTGACCACCACATATGTTTGGCTTGCATATGCTAATATATTGTACAATAACTCTTGAGTTGTCACGTCCTCCATATTTTATGTGAAATTCTACAAAAGGATCCATGTACTCTACTATATGATTGGTGGCTTCTGTGTTTGCAACCATAAAGTATATTCATACCACCTCCAGTCACACAACTTTTGTCTTGGTTTATGTGGATGATATCTTGATTACAGGTTCTTCACTATCATTCATTACCACTCTTATTATTAATGTCAACACCACCTTCACCATCAAATATTTAGGTCCCCTTCATCACTTCCTTAACATTGAGGCTTTCTCTACGTCTACTAGTCTTTTACTCACTCAATATACCTACATCAAAGATATCCATATTTGAATTGGTCTCTATAACTCTAGACCTACATCCTTACCCATTACCCTTATCATTCCTTTATCAAAAATCAAGGTCATCCCCTTCCTCATGCTACTAAGTATTGTAGTACTATTGGTACCTTACAATATCTTTGTATCACTTGTTCTGACATTCAGTTTGTTGTTAACAAAGTATCTCAATTCACACTGTCCTACCGATGTCCACTGGACTGCGGTCAAATAGATTATTTCTTATCTTCAATCTACATCTTCTCATAGCATTCACTTTACTAAATCATCTTCTCTCACTTTGCATGCTTATTTTGATGTTGATTGGGTCGACTATCCTAATGACCGTCGTTCTACATCAGGCTACTTTATATTTCTCATATCCAATCTCATCTCTTGGAGTGCTAAGAAACAACCAATAGTTGCTTGATCCAGTACTGAAGTAGAATATCACAGTATTGCTCTTACAGTTGCAAAACTTTATTGGATCACTTCCTTTCTTAGGGAAATCGGCCACTCTCACATCAAACCTACTCTTTGATATGATAACCTTGGTGCTACTTTTCTTGCTTCTCATCTAATCTCTTATGCTTGCACAAAGCAAATTAAGATCGACATCTATTTTGTTTGACATTTGATAGCCAAATCCCTCTACATCTGTCATATCGCATTTACTGAGCAGATTGCTGATGTTCTGACAAAAGCTCTCATATTGACCAGATTCCAACATCTTCGAGACAAACTTATGATTACACATCCTCTTGAGCTTGAGGGGAGTTGATAACATGTAATTCCAACCACTTTAGTTTCTATTAACATTTGTTACTTAGGTAGTTCCTATTTGTAGATGTAGATAATTCTTATCTATATCTTTCTGATAATATCATTCCTCATCACATGTATCTTTAATGGTATATATAAAGGTTGTAAACTCTCTGTAAATCATACAAGCAAATACATCACTCATATTATTCTAGTTTATTGCAGGTCAACTCATTTTCAACATCTTGATATATTACATTTCATGAACTTGCAAAAACTTATTCAAAATTTCCCTTAGTTATGATGCATGCCAGAAATACATGAGATTAATTGAAAAACACCGTAAAATGAAATATATAATGCAATAGGGGCTAGTGGAGCAGCTAGTCTGGAGAGTGGAGAATGGAAGCAAGGGCTAAGTGTGGAGCAAAGATGCAGAGGGAGGGAGACAAACGTCTTCAAGCTTTTGCTAGCTGCACTATGGATTAATTAATCTACAGTGTTAAAGAAGAGAAGGGAATAAGTAACGTAGAAAGAGACAAGAAAACTGTTGAACAATGTTGTTTTATGGATTAAAATGCCAGGTTGAGCTTCAAGCTGGATCAGGCGATGTTGTGCCCAATCTTCCATGCTAACCCTAACTCTGAAGCACCATATGAGAAACTCGATTTCTTTTAAATTTTGTAATTATTTGGTAAATTTTGAGGAGTTTAAGGAAATTCTTATGCATAATTGGAATACTCAAATTTTTAGCAATTCAATCCAAATGCTTCATGAAATTCAAGATGATAAAAGAAAAGATGAAATTACTCAGTAAATTACTTAATTGTTCTTATTCTAATTTTCCGATGAAAAGCATAGGGGCAATAGTTGTTTTCTTTCTACGATGCACCGGAAACGCGTAGCTTGAACAGTACCAAACGACGCAGTTTTGAAAGCTTAACAGCAAAAAAGGAAATAAAGCGAAGTGGTTCCTGGTTGCGAAAGTGTTAATTGCGTCGTGTCGTTCTGTGCGAGAGAGGGAGAGAGAGAGACATGGTTAGGTAGTTGCTGCGTTTTCCAACTGCCTGCCGCCGCCGCTGCAGCGTCGGCCTCAGCCTGAGCCTGCTAGTGCTGCTAGTTGAACTAGGTTTGATGTAAATAATTACTCCTCTTTAATTTTTTTCTGGAGGAATGGAATTTGATCATGTTTTTATTGTATACTTCATTTGAATTGAATTAAGGAAAAGGGAAATCAAAAGGATAAATGACCTTGATCTTTGATGCCTGGGTGTGGCAGTGTAGTGTAGAAGTAGTAGTAGTAGTAGTTTAAGTTAGATTACAGATACAAAACCTTTCTAATGATATCTTTTTTTGTTGTTTTTTAGAAAAAAAGGAAGAGAGAGATCGAATGGCGTCGTCTTCGAGCAGCGGATTGACGTTTAAGCTGCACCCACTGGTGATAGTGAACATATCGGATCACTACACTAGGGTTAAGTCTCAGTCTCAGATGATGATTAATACTACTAACAATCATAACAACGATACCTGTACAACACTACCTGATACTCCTAGAGTCTACGGATGCGTCATAGGAGTCCAAAGGGGCCGCACCGTTGAGATCTTCAACAGCTTCGAGCTTCTCTACGATCCCCTTTCTCACTCCCTCGACCGCGCTTTTCTCGAGAAGAAGCAAGAACTCTGTATGTTGTTCCTTTTCTTTTCTTTTCTCTCTTTCTTCTTTAATAAAAATTATGATGAACTCAACTAGATTATAATAATGATAATCTTTTTGTATGTGCGTGTTGCAGATAAGAAGGTTTTCCCCCATTTTTACATACTTGGCTGGTATTCAACTGGAAGTGATGCTGAGGAATCCGATATGCATATTCATAAAGCTGTATGCTTCTACCTTTGTTTTATTTTATTTTATTTTCTTCTCTATGTTATATTTATTTCACTGATTACCACGAAGCAGTCAACTTCATTCTTCTGATTACTTATGTTTAACCCACTCTATCTTGCATCTTCACTATACTTGTGTTTTGCACTTTCTGATTTGCTAAAAATAAAAATGATCTAATATTCTTCTTTTGTAACAGTTGATGGACATCAATGAAAGCCCCATTTATATGCTACTGAATCCTTGCATCAATCCTGCCCAGAAGGATCTACCTGTCACTATTTATGAAAGTGGTTAGTCTTTTTCTCACTTTCTCCTTATCTGATTCTTTACTTCTATACATCAATTCTGTAAATTTGCTGCCCCCTTGAACCGGTTTTATAATT
Source organism: Erythroxylum longipes (assembly GCA_027563885.1). Classification (NCBI taxonomy): domain Eukaryota; kingdom Viridiplantae; phylum Streptophyta; class Magnoliopsida; order Malpighiales; family Erythroxylaceae; genus Erythroxylum; species Erythroxylum longipes. The sequence continues at coordinate 45,679,496 of JAOQMS010000180.1, read as the reverse complement.
TTTCGCTAGTGCCACACATTGTAATTGGCCACAGCCTGTTCAGAAAGGTGAACTTCAATGGAACCATGATTTTCCCCTGCCTTATCCATTATCTTTTAGGAATCCATGAAATTTTGGTGTGATGCACCACAGCTTTCTCACTGCGGCAGTTAACTTAAGTTCTGGCTCCTATGTTATCATGTTTGTTAAGTTCAAAACCTTCAATGATAAGTAGGCATGCCATACTTTGTTGCAGGTTGTTGATCATTCAAAACCGTTCCATAGAAAGCATTTATTTGTTATTTCTGTTTTTTTTAGAAATATCTCCAATTCTGTTTCCTCATTTTGTTAGTAAGTATGGAAATTTTGTTTTACCTGTTTGCTCAGTGAAAATCATGTGTGGTGAAGTTTTAGGGGGCGAGGGACACAGATTGCTGAACCATATTTTCATATTCAGAACATGTTTTTATACCTGTAATTAAGATATTTCTACTTTGGTTTACAACTACAGAGCTCCATGTTATTGATGGGATTCCACAGCTTATTTTTGTTCGTTCAAGCTACACTATTGAGGTTTGTCATTTCTTTTCTTGTTCATCTTACTATGTCCTGAAGTTATATTCATTGTGCGATTTTCGGGTCTTAAAGACAGTGGAAGCTGAAAGGATATCTGTTGATCATGTTGCACATCTTAAGCCATCTGATGGAGGTTCAGCTGCAACTCAATGTGAGTGCCCTCTCCTCATCATTTGTATTCAGCTTAGTTTTCTAGCAATTTTCAGTATGCTCTTTTTCCTTTATCTGTGTGCGAGAAATCAATTTATTGCTGGAGAAATCATTTTGTTGTATCTTCACTATGATATATACTGGATTTTGTTCGCAGTGGCTGCACATCTTACCAGTATACATAGTGCTATCAAGATGTTGAATAGCAGGATCAGGGTGCTTCATCACTACCTTGTTGCGATGCAGAAAGGTTAGTGAAGTTCTTATTCAATTGAAAGTTTTCTCCGAGATTTTGAGCTGTAATGGACGTAGAAATATGTGACCTTGAATCCCTGTAAACTATTCCTTTGATTTTGGTTCTCACATCCATCTTTTTTATAGTTCTATAGATTTTTATTGATCAATTGAAATTAACATAGTAGAGTAGAATGAGCCTTATATATCCTCATAGTAGAGTAGAATGAGCCTTATATATCCTTTTCATTGAATCATCCTGATAAAGGTAACTAAAAGTTCTCCTAAATTCTGTACACTATGATGATTACTATTCTGTATGCTCCCATATTAAATGTGCCTTAAGTTGGTTTTGTGGTTGGAAGGCCATTTATCTTATGCATCTTTTAGTGGACATAATTGTGTGGCCATGAAAGTAAAAGCATTCAATACCTTGCACGAGTGAGGATTGAGTAGTTGGACTGTGATGGTCTTATGTTAGACTGTAAGAAGGAAATACTGCTTATTAGTGTGGACTTCAAATCTTACTAGGTCATTTTTTACAATAGAAAACCATTTGGCGACAAGGGCCAAAGTGGACAATGCCTGAGGTAAGTTAGATTGGACCATATTGACAGCCTTGCAGGAAGCATGGCTGAACCTGGATGTACTTAAAAGCCTTAATTATTGAAATGTGGGAAAATAAGGGAAAACAAAAATATTAAGAGAAATATTGGAGCAAAGGTGAGTGTGTTTACTTTGTTAAATAGCTGACATGAGCTTCTACTGTATTGCTAACTGGATTTATTGTTATATCAGGCGAAATCCCCCTAGAAAACTCATTGCTAAGACAAGTATCAAGTTTGTTAAGAAGATTGCCAGCCATTGAATCGGAAAAGTTTCAAGATGACTTCTTAATGGTAAGTCCTCCCTAACTTTTCTTGTTTCTTCTGTTCTTTTTCCTTTCCCTTTTCAGTTAAATTGACTTTTTTTTTTATTTTGATGATATGCACACATTTTGGCCGTAAAATAGCACAACCATCTAATATGCTATCTTCAAATTGGAGACAACCTAGAGATTACTTAATAATGTTGTCAGTTGCTAAACACTTTTCTGTTTTTAATGGTTATGTTGACCTAAAGATGTCTAAAAGTAATGCCAGTGTGATACGGGCAAGATATAAGGAATTGGCATCTTTTGCACATGTAGCCTCAACTCCATGTAAAAATGGGTATTACTTATCTGATCCACCCAGAAGTCCTGAAATGAGAATTGTGTGCGAGTGGAAAGGCATCCAAATTGGTGAAACTTGATTGGTAATATGATAGTCACCAACTAAGATGGATAAAGATGGATGAACTGATCATGCAACTGAACAATTTTGGTTTATATCATGAAGTACCATCTCAAATTTTGCAATATTATCATGTAAGTCCTTGTATATGAATATTCTTAGTGATAGCTACTGATTGACAACGGTTAAATTGTCAGTATTGTCAGCTCTTGTGAGGATCTGCAATAATTTCTTGTTTGAATATCACGTTGCCTTGTTAGAATAGTTGCACAGTTTGTATTTTATTTTACGTTATCACTGACAATCCAAGTAGTTTAAGTGTCCTCTCTTCCCAGTAGTTGCATTTAACTCATGGAAAATTCTTCTATTTCTTTAACAGGAATACAATGACACCTTGTTGATCACCTATTTGGCAATGTTCACCAACTGTTCAAGGTAGAGTACATGGGCACTTTAGTGCAGTTTGTACCTTTTCCTGCTTGGTCTTTGGCCAAAATGTCTTTCTGTCTTACTAAACAAAGCATAATGGCTTTTCAAAAATATATAACTAAAAGCGTAGCGGAAGGTAAAACACTATCAAGCCATGATCTACATTAACCCAGTCCTGCGAAACTTGCTGTACTATTGAAAATTTGGTTACTATATAGCAAAGTTCTCAGGATTTCTGATAACTTGTAAACTTCCAAACAATGTCTATAATATCTTCTAATGATGAACTTTTGATTGGAGTTGGACCTGTTTGTCAAGAATTAGGGGTTTGTCGGTCAAAAGTCCGAGTTCCGGTGTGAAACGATTTCATTTCTGGAATAGGTCAACGACTACTAGTTTTCATGGTTCCTATTATCAGTTCCCTCAATATCTTGATGTTTGTGTGATGCACATTTCTTTGCTTTCTGTTGCAGCACAATGAATGAAGTAGTGGACAAGTTCAGCACTGCCTACGACAGGCACAGTCGAAGAGGTGGACGGACAGCTTTTATCTGAAAGCAGCTTGGTGAAACATTGCAGCTTTTGCTCACTTGGTAACCGATTGAACAGTTCAGAACTGCTATTTCTTTTCAATGTGCATAGCCACAAGATAGTATAGGAGTTAAAATTTCCAGAAAATGAAAATCGCGAAGAGAGAACTTCATTATATTTTGGTTGCTTCTTTCTATTTGTCTTCACAAATTATGCCGTGCTACTAACATGGGAGTCGTTCTTGTATTACCAGCATAGCATGCAAGCTGTTACAAATTCTAAACGAAAGGCTACTGCATTTCAAACTCGTAATTTTCTTTTTATATAATTACAATTTGTTCCAGGTTTTGGATGTTGGTCAAGGAAACTAAAATTTCTTCTTGCACTTCTCATTTAGAATTACATTACTTATAATGGGTTGCGGTGCAGAAATTAGACAGAATAGAATAGGTCTGCAAATTACTCTTTAAGAGTTAGCAATTAAAGAATTTACTTTTAGGTTGCGGGAGCCTTGAAATTAGAATTTAAGATTGAAATTTGGACTGTAAATTTTAATCCTAGTGTTCGTTGCATGGTAATAAAGCTAGAAATTTCAATTCTTGATCTAATTTTAAAATGCCCAGAAATTGTTTAACACAACCTGAGAAATAACCGATGCACTTTGCAGATTGTAATTCAGAACAACGAACATAATCTTTCCCCTTTCTCTGTAAAAGGAATGTTCATACTCTGTAAAAAGCGAATGTCAAATTAATCCTAACAGAAAGGGGCACAAGTGTTTAACTTCTTGTAGTCAATATTGAATTCCAATTAGGGACAAACTCAAAGTAGACTTGATAGTTGCAACTATTCAACTTGTATAACAAAAACTTTTATTATTGAGGAAACTAAAGAATGCAGTCTGTTTACATGGAGACTGCAACGTAAACGCCCAAACTAATTACCATTCTCCATCTTCACATCAAATGAAGAGCTGTTAAGTATGCCCTTGCTTCTTCTTCCTCTTTTAGAGGATTTCCATGTCATTTTTCATAGTTTGATTTTGATCAGTTGTTAATGATATTGGAAGAAACTGATGTTAAACTTCAATCCTCAGAATAATAATTTTTTCAAAAAAATTCCACATAATAATAATTAAACAGTACTAAGAGCTAATATTGTCAAGGGGCTGAAACAAAAGGTTATAACAAATGCAGGACTAAAACCAAAATAGTTGGTAAAGTTATAGAAATCAATATAAAGACTTTTGGACGCTAACAAACTGAAATGTAATTTATTTGTTAAAGAATGACGAGTTTCAGATTCTCTTTCTAATTTTACCCAAAAACTGTCCCACCCTGTCAATGACTAAAACAACGTGGTAAAATTGTACAGAAGATCGGAGGTGAAGAATGATAGTGCTCAAAAGTATAATTATTGTGGCTCACCACGGTTCCTTAAAGTTAAACCACACAATAAAATAACAATTCTTATTGTTATTGCAAAGTTATGAGGTAAATAGTGAAGTCAAATAGAAAGTTCAGATTTAGAGATGAGAATGCCATCATTATCAGCATATAACCATTCCCCTTCTTGGATTAAGGTGCCCCCAATATGCACAGCAACATGCTTGTCACCAATTCCCTTCTTGTTGGATTTCATGGGATGTGTTGCTAAGGCTCTAACCCCAATGTCACAACCATCGATCTCATCAACATCTCTGATGCAACCATTAACTAAAATACCAGCCCAACCCATATTCTGAGCCAACTGTGCTAAGTTGCCTCCGAACAGAGCACATCTCATGCTTCCTCCTCCATCAATCACCAAAACTCTTCCTTCGCCTCTGGTTTCAAGAACCTCCCTAACCAACACATTGTCTTCAAACACCTTAAGTGTAAGAATGGGTCCTGAAAAAGCACGGCTATGACCAAACGTCTTAAAAACTGGTTGCAAAACCCTCAGTTCTCCACTCGCTATTAGTGATGTGTTAGAATCACAAGCTTCAGCTGTTGCTATGCCAGCCATAGGGCAGATGGAGAATGTCGATTAATATGATACAGCGGACCACTTTTTTCTGTAATAAATGCTTGTCAACGGAAGATACTCATCGTCATCATCATCAGTGTAATGAATAAAAGCGTGTCATAGATTCATAGTCAAATTACTTCATCTTAAAATGACATGTTATTCTTCAAATGATGTACTTGGTTTGATTCATAATATATATCTAACTTTCAACAAATTCTTATATCCAACATAAACAGAGTGACCTCTAAGTACATACCATATTCATAATGAGCATGAAATTAGATAAAAAGTCGACCAACAGACATGTTTGTATTTAGTAGTCAATTACATAGATTGTGCGCAGGGTAACAGATTAAAAGAGCACATATAGATAGCCTATTACTCTCCTAAGCCTCTTATTCTCCTAAATTAATTCGTGGTGAAATGAAAAGGGTTTGCCGCAGATTTTCCATTAAATCTTTAGCAGTTTCCAACAACCATTAATTTACAACAATACATACACAGGAAGATAAAAGGATACATAATTAGTAACGATATAATAAAAGGAGAGGAGGAAATACCAGTACGAGTGGGCAAGTGGAGCAATGAAGAGAAGGTGATATTTAATAATAAATGAAATGTCCTTTCTCTTCTCTCCTCTCAACTTCCAGAGCTTGCTACAGAGTCCTGTTTTAGAAACGGAAGACATATATATACATACATAGATAGAAACGAAGATAATATGGCAAGTTGTGGGTAGTTACCTGATTCATATTCAAGGTTGACGGCGTCCTCCCACCTCACCGACTCCTTTGATTCGTGTGCCAAAGCCGAATGAACATTTTATGCCGATGCTTATGAAATTCTTAGTTTAAAAACAAGTTTTTATGTGAGAATTTTTTAATTTACTTGATTATTTTGGAATATTATTTTTAACCTTTTAAAACACAGTCTTATTTTTGTTTCATTAAAATTATATCAATAATATAAATTAAAAATACTTTTGAATACTTTTTCCAAAGGAAATTGAAATTTAGTTTTATTATAACATTCTTATTTATGTGATTATTTATAGTTTCTTAAGTTAATTCTATTAGCTAGTTTATTATTTATTTCTTAAATTAATAGTTTTTATGTTGTGTTTTATTGTTCGTTTTGAAGGGATTGATGATGAATAATGATTTTGGCAAGAAAAGAAGGGAGAACCAAATTTTAAATTAATCAATGCAAACTAACATAATCTTATATTAATTAAGATATTAATTATATACATGTGCACGAATCTTATCCAAGTATATCTATTAATTAGGCTTCTAGCTCATCATAAAATATATTTTATCATAATTGATGTATTCTCACTTATTATCAAATCATATGTTGCATGGTGGTGTGTTAGTGATTTTTTAAAAGAAAAATTGTATTAATAAAATATAAAAAAGATGTTACATGACACTAAATATTCCAAGGTATACTCTTTTGTCTTTAACACAACAGAAAATAACTACCAACTAAGTAATAGTAAAATTGGAAACATTGGTATATTATTCAAAGCGATAAGGGTAAGCTGTCAAATGGTGCAAGATTATGTAAAATTACAAGCTCCCAGATCCTAATGATGATTTTCGCTATTAGTGTTCCCACGGTTTTATTCTTGGCTTCCAGTCGTTTCTAATTCCTTTCCTTATAAATTGACTAAACTGTCAGCCCCATAGCTATTATAAAGATCTCTCTTTCATTTTTTGTGATGAAGGAGAGATTTGTCAGCCAGCGAATGAGGTAAGGTAATGAATCCTTGGATGTATTCCAACAATATACGGTCTTAACATGTTCCCAAATGATGGTTGCTGTAGAGCATAAAAAAGAAAAGATGGTCTCTGGATTCATCACGCATTAAGCAGAGTGGGCAAGATCAATTGATGTCTATGTTTGAGATTCGATTAGCAGTACTTAGTTTATTCTTTATCGTTAGCCAGAGAAGGAAAGATAACTT
>JAOQMS010000180.1:45617606-45654375 GCA_027563885.1 Erythroxylum longipes | reverse complement strand
ATTAAAAGAGAAAAAGTCAAAACGGCAGCGTCGCAAGCGCGACGCTGCGTTACGCGCGCATTCGTTGCGCTCGCGAGCGCGACGCATTGCTCTCGCGAACGGGCATCGCTGTAGCGAAACGATCGCAATTAGTTGATAAAAATTAAGGACTTTACCTAAAGATAAATCAATGTTCTATAACTAATAAATATAAAGGAGAAAATCGATATACTCTTGTCACATATGTATAGTTATCTAAACATGCTAGATGTATTTAATAAAGTTATTTAATTTTCTTATGAAGTTTAAATAGCATTTTAATGATGGTGATGATATGTATTGTTGTGTTTACCCAAAGGAAACCTGCAATATATTTAATGTATGTGCTTCCTATCTGAATATGTTACTTAGTGAGCGTTTATATATTTGCAGTTATTAGCATTCACTCTCAAGCTTCTTTTGTTACCTTGTTCACTGGTGTGAATTTCTCTGAATGGAGTGAACAAATTACTTTCTATTTAGGTGCTTTGGATCTTGACTTGGCGCTATTAGAGGATAAGCCTTCTGACCTTGATGATATCAATACAGAGGCTGAAAAGGCACACTATAAGGTGTGGGCAAGGTTTAACAGGCTATGTTTGAACTTTTTGCGACTGACGATTGGCATTTGAACTTTTTGCGACTGACGATTGCCAATAATATTAATTCTACTCTTCCTAGCACTAAAAATCAGAATGCTAAAGATTTTCTTAAGCTTGTGGAAGATAAGTTCCGTTATGTCGATAAGGCACTTGCAGGGACACTTATGGATGAACTCACAACCATGAAGTTTGATGGGTCAAAGAGTATGCAGCAATATGTCCTTGATATAACTAATATCACAGCAAGACTTAAGACACTGGGTATGGCTGTGGAAGACTCCTTATTAGTGCAGTTTATTATGAACTCACTTCTTATTGAATATGGATCGTTCCACATCAATTATAACACATTAAATGATAAGTGAAATATTGATGAATTGTCCAGTAAGCTTATTCGGTAAGAAGCGAGATTAAAGAAACAAAAAGTTCATTATATTAACCTAGTGGGTCAAGGAGCTAGAAAGAAACCCAAACCAAAGACCAAGAATTTTAAGAAGAAGGGACCTGTTAAAGTTCCACAGGTTGCTGATGGTGAAAGGAAGGGACAAAAGTTAGAGAAATACCACTTCTGCAAGAAAGAAGGACATTAACAAAAAGACTGCCTAAAACGTAAGGCTTGGTTCGAAAAGAAAGGTATACATCATGTTTCTGTATTCTTTAAATCAAACTTATTTGAAGTTCCTTCTAATACTTGCTGGTTTGATTCTGGTGCCACTACTCATGTTTCCAATATTATGCAAGGATTCTTTACAATCCAAACCATAAGCTCAACTAGCAACTTTTTGTTTATGGGGAACCGAATGAAGGCCCCAATTCATGGTGTAGGGACTTACAGGCTGACATTAGATATTGGGCATCACTTATATCTAGTGAACACTCTCTATGTACCTTTAATTTCTAGAAATTTAATTTTTGTTTTTAGACTTGATGCTAGTGGATACACCTTTAAGGGTAGACATGGTTGTTTAAATTCGTATAAGAATAACTTCTTTATTGTTTATGAAATGCTTATGGATGGTTTATATAAATTGAAAATTAGATGATGTTTTTTCTGAATCCTTATTTATTGTTAATCATAATGTTAGACTAAAACGTAGTTTGGAAAATGAACATTCTGCTTACTTGTGGCATAAACGTTTGAGTCATATATCCAAAGAAAGGTTAAAAAGATTAGTAAAGAATGAGATTCTACCGAATCTAGAGTTTACTAATCTTGGCTTATGTGTGGAATGCATTAAGGGCAAGCAAACCAAACATAGAAAGAAAAGAACCATGAGAAGCAATAAGCTTCTTGAAATAATACACACCAATATTTGTAGATCTTTTGACACTTCGTTCTTTAATGGAGAAAAAATACTTCATCACCTTTATCGATGATTTTTCATGATATGGATATATCTATTTGCTGCGTGAAAAATCTCAAGTTGTAAATACCCTTGAGTTGTTTATAAAGGAGGCTGAGAGGCAATTAGATAGAAAAGTGAAAGTTATAAGGTCTGATAAAGGTGGTGAGTATTATGGAAAGTATGATGAATTTGCATAGTGTCCTAGTCCGTTTGCTAAGTTCCTTGAAAATCATGACATATGTGCACAGTACACTATGTCAAGCACACCACAACAAAACGGTGTGGCAGAAAGGTGAAATAGAACATTAACGAATATGGTTAGGAGTATGATGAGAAATTCCTCATTACCCAAAAGTTTGTGGATGTGTGCACTTAAAACTGCTATGTATTTGCTAACCAGGGTTCCTAGTAAGGCAGTTTCTAAAACTCCTTTCGAGTTATGGACTAGAAGGAAACCTAGTTTAAGATACCTGCATGTTTGGGGTTATCCAGCAGAAGCACATATCTATAATCCACATGAAAAAAATTGGATTTTCGAACAGTTAGTAGTTACTTTATTGGTTACACAGAAAAGTCCAAAGGTATATGTTTTACTGTCTGAACCATAGTTCTAGAATTGTTGAAATTGCCAACGCCAAATTTTTAGAAAATGGTGAGGTTAGTGGGAGTGCTGAAAATCAAGTTATAGATACTAATAAAATAAAGGTTGATATTTCATTACCCATATATGTCCTTAAACCTGCAACTACAACAAATGTTGTTCCTGCTTTGGAAGGTCAAAATAATCAAGAACAACGTCAAAATAATCAAGAACAACATTTAGATAATGAAGAAGCACCCTATGAAGAACCTAACTTACCATGACTCATGTAAATGAACCAGTTGGCATCACTTTAAATAAACTTGTAAGGGTTAGAAGGTCATGTATTTCTGAAGATTATGTAGTTTATTTTTAAGAGTTGGATTATGGTTGTGGCATTGATAATGATCTTGTTTTGTTTTCACGAGCCATAGGTAGTTATAAGTCTGAAAGATAGATTGATGCTATGAAAGAAGAGTCGAAATCAATGGCTCAAAATAATGTCTGGGATCTTGTAGACTTGCCAGAAGATTCTAAATGAATTGGCTGTAAACGGGTCTCTAAGACCAAACGCGACTCGAATGGCAATGTTGAAAGATATAAAGCTAAACTTGTTGTCAAAGGTTACACTCAGAAAGATGGCATTGATTATAAGGATACTTTTTCACCTGTCATAAAGAAAGATTTATTAAGAATAATTTTATCATTAGTGGCTCAATTTGATTTAGAAACTACATCACATGAATGTGAAAACAACCTTTCTGAATGGAGATCTTGATGATGAAGTTTATATAGATCAACTTGAAGGTTTTCCATTAAAGGTAAAGAAAATATGGTGTGTAAATTGAAGAAGTCAATATATGGATTTAAACAAGCTTCTAGGCAATGGTATATTAAGTTTAATAATACCATTACTTTTTTCAGTTTTAAGGAAATCACTGTTGATCGATGTATTTACCGGAAGATTAATGAGTGTAAGTTTATATTTCTAGTTCTATATGTTGATGACGTTTTGCTTGTTGCTAATGAATTAGGTTTGTTACATAAGACTAAATAATTTCTTTCTAAGAATTTTGAAATGAAAGATATGGGAGAGACGTCATATGTGAATGGAATTTCAATATTCCGTAAGAGATCAAAAGATTTATTAGGATTGTCTTAGAAAGCCAATATTGAGAAAATTGTTGAGAAATTTAACATGAGTAAGTGCTCAGCAGGTATAGTCCCTGTTCAAAAGGGAGATAAGTTAAATCTTATGCAATGTCTAAAGAATGATGTGGAACATAAGGAATGGAAACAACTCCATATGCTTATGCTATGGGCCGTTTGATGTACCTACAAACCTGTACGAGACCTGACTTCAGTTTTGCAGTAGGGATGCTGGGTAGATATCAAAGTAATCCTGGTATTGATCATTGGAAGACTGCACAGAAATTGTTCAAATATCTTCAAGGAACAAAGGATTATAGGCTCATTTATAAGAAGTCTGATCATTTATAAGTGATTGAATATTTAGATTCAGATTTTGTGGGGTGTGTTGATAGTAGAAAGTCAACGTTTAGCTATTTGTTCCTATTAGCTGAAGGAACAATCTCATGGAAAAGTGCCAAGCAATCTGTCATTGCTTCATCCACTATGGAAGCAAAATTTTTATCTTGTTATGAGGCTACAATTCATGTATTATGGTTGTGGAACTTTATTTCAAGGCTTAGGGTTGTCGACATAATAAGCAAGCTATTGAAAATTTATTGTGATAATTTTGCAGCATTTTTCTTCTCTAAAAACAACAATTACTCCAGAGGCACAAAACACATGGAATTAAAGTATTTTGTTGTTAAAGAGGAGATTCATAAACAAAGAGTGCATATAGAACATATTAGGACAGATTTCATGGTAGCATATTTTCTAACTAAGGGTACAACCTAAGGCATTAAAAGAACATGTGCTTAGGATGGGTCTTGGTTGTATTGATGATGATAATGATATTTGATGATGATGTTTTATCACTTTTGAGCTCAATAATAATATGTTTTTGAATTTTATATTTCTTATTCATTATGTTTATAGATACATGATTGTTTGAATAAGAAAATTGTATGTAGTATCATAACAAGTATGTGGATTGTATTTTGTTGATATACAACTTATGAACCTAAACATAATAAATTCTTAATGTAGTGGTATATGAAACGGAGTATACGATTATACTATCTATGATCGCCATAACCCACATTGTGTGTTTTATTGTGTTAAGGTACTTATGATGTTAATGGTTTATAAGATTTATTTTTCGTTAGCCTTACATTATACTATTAAATATAATGATGAAACATTCGGCTAAGTAGAAAAATGTAAGAAATATGGCGTAATGTTATGACCCATATTTTTTGTAAGCCCATATTAAACTTAGTTTAGGGTTTTCTTAATTTAACAGTATGTTAAATCTTGACCGTTAATTTAGTACTTAACGGACGTACAAGATTTAATGTAAATAAAGAAGTGTATATAAATTAGTCCTCTTTCTATCCTAATTAAGTACAGACAAAATAAATACAAAATATAAGTATTTGTATATTGGGCTATCTATCAAGCTATCGTATAGAAAGAGGGTTAAGAGAGAGAAGCTAGTTCGTAATCGATTAAAGCATTCTTTCTATATCATAATAAATTCTACTCAAGGTAAGTGATTTATTCGTTTTATCTATGTGGTTATTATTATATTCAAAATCTGAATAAGTATGAATGATTTACATTTGATTCATGATTTATATATGATTTTTGTCTTTGATGTTTGAGTATCAAGAACGAAGAACTTACACAATATTGTCTGCATATTTAAGATAGGTAATTCGAATTCACAGAGGAGTGGGTAACTAGAGTGTTTAATGTTTTTTATTGGCGCTACTATGAGAAATGGAATTTCAATTATCAATATAATGGAAGCGAAAAGAAATGCTCTATCCTTCAGGATATTTTTGTGTTGTTGCTTATATGGAATGCATGATAGTTTATTGCAAGTGTTTCACTGCAAACTTAGTTTAGTAACTGGTGGGAAGTGGATTGCTATCTAAGCGTAAGTGGATACCTTGGAAAGGACACTCACCCATTCTTTGTCGATTTACCCAGGAATAGAAATATCACCCCAATTGTAAGTATATATTATGAAATGTTCAAATGAATATCTCCCCCTCCCTCATTCGTGCAAAAGGAACATTGAAGTATAAAATTGCGAACTATTAAGGTCAATGTATAATAAACGAAAAGGTTGATCTACTGTTGTGATTCAAATCCAAAGTTTGAATTATTTATCCATTGATACGTCTTTTACAAGCAATGATTAATTACTAAGCCGAAGTTTGGTCGATCAAGCAACAAGATTTTCTTTCTTTTTGTATATTTGTTGGTACATCAAGAAAATTTGATAGCTACTCACTTATTCCAATGGGATCATATCACATCATGAGTACGTAGTGATATTAATTATCATGGAAGCAACTTTTGACTTTATGAAGATATTGGGGTCCTTCGACTCCCATGATCTTAAAAAGCAGCATAGATATCGGTTAATAATGGAAATCAATTGCATGATTTAAGTCATTGCGTAGTTTTGTTCGGTTCCAGATGTCAAAACTAGCTGAAAAGCCTCTTAGCGGTGATTCAAGTGGGTAGGAGGCTCGTAAATCTCAAAGTACCAAACCCTGAAAATGGTGTGAACTCTTTATGAATTACAAGTATTTAAACTTCTTAAATCTTAATAATTTGAGCCTCCTAATTACTTGTTCCAGTAAATGACTTATTAATAATATCTGATTTTATTACTTGGTCTAATTAATATATATGTACACTTATCCTCTCCATATATTAATGAAGATAAGTTTAAATAGAGATTGAATTCATATTCAATAAAATATACAACAATTCAAATAATGAAAGTTAAATTGAGTTTATTCATAGCTCTAGTGATCAGGTTTTAGAATTTAAAGATAATTAATTATGCAATTTCTAAACTATTAAATTGAAAATTAATAAATTTTAAACCAAATAAACTATTAAATTGAAAAAGGTGCGATGTAAGCCAACCAATTTCCACCTAACCATTTACCTTAAGTACACGTTTCAAACAAAATTTCCCTCCCAAGACCCATCCCCGACCCATTTCTGTTGTTTTAGCAAGTTCAATATTTCTGTTGTTTGATTAGTACTTGAAAGTGTAAGAATTGATGAACCTAAACCTAAACCTAAACCTAGACGACTTTCATTGAATTCCTTTTATTTAAGTGTTACATAATTGGGAAGTTTGAGTAAGAATCGAAAAGGTAACAATTAGTATTTACTCAGGAAAAAGAAGTGTTTTGTGTGTGCGAATATAGTTGAACGAGATAAGAAAACGACAAAGGCGTGCACGAAGTGGGGGACATTACATTATTCCTGAAATCTATCCATCCATCTGCTTTCATTGCGAGTATTCCGCTGTTTTGTAGTTTGTTTCTTTACTCCAATCATTGATCGATTTAAATCACCGATAATTCACATTCGTATGTAGTTTAGTTTTCTCAATAGCCTACCTGCTCCTGCTTAGCTGCCTACATTTTTCATATAAATACTCGCGATATGGACGTACTATCATACACCTACAGAACACGGTATTCAAAGGAAAAGGACTCCTCTCTACACCGTTAACTAATTGTTGCGTGCAAGCAAGGTCTCCGTGTCTCACTTCCTAAGAATTATGGATGATTTTCAAACATCTTTACCTAATTACAAACACAGATTTTACATATATAATATGCGCTCGTGCGCAAGTGTGCATTCACATGCTGACAAAATCTTACCCTAGTACTAGTACTAGTACCACTCAGTCACCTCACCTATGTTTATTTTTGTTTCCTTTTTCCAATTCTATGGATAAAATAAAACCCTTAATGAAGGAAAAAGCAACAGTAGATCCACAGCTCAAGGTCCCGCGCCCCGTGCCTGTCATGTGTACAGGTCCATCGTCTTTCGAGATTTTTCGTTTCGCGGTGTATTCTAGTTGTTGATGCTACATATGAGCCGACATATTCATGACTTCTAGGATTTCTCTATTTCTTAATTTAATACTTGATGTGTTTAGACTTTAGATGTTTAAGTTTGATCTGCTTCAATCAAACCTTTTCAAATTCAAACTACTTACCGGTTCTAATTTTATGATTATACAAATTTAGTTTGAAACATTTCAAATATTTATTTTATGATATTAAATTTTATTTAAGAGAAAATTATAAGTCAATTTGTGCTAAGATTTATAATCAATTAAGTTTTACAAGTTATATTTTATAATAAATTTATAAAAAAATATGTTAAAACTAAATATATCTTATTCCTTAACGTATCTATAATTTAGTTATTAACAAGTTTTGAATAGCCTCCCTTTAATTCATTTTAAATTTAAGATTGGAATCTATCATCTGATCTTCAACAAATTCTTCACAATTGAAGCGTCCTAATTCTGAACCCTAACAAATGGTATAATTTGAATGTTATCAACAAAAAAACTGTATAGTGTCCTAATTCTGAACCCTAACAAATGGTATAATTTGAATGTTATCAACAAAAAACTGTATTTCTATCCAAAAAAAAAGGGGGGTTCTTTATAAAAAGGAGGGGAGGGGGGGGGTGAATCTTGAAACAACGGACAAAGATTAGTGTTTTGTGATTAAAAAGTTACAATTTCAAGTTATACAAATAACTTCTTTATAAAATATAAAGAAAAAGTTGCATACAATTAATGTCCCTCCAAAATAAGCGGAGTTACATTCAGGTAAATAAATTCTTTTCCAAGACATCCTTGTATGGCATTGCTTTGATTCCCTGCGCCTTTCTGTGTATCCTCTCTAGAGAGTTGTTAATTGCATATTTTTCAAAATAATGTATTCAACTATTTCAGTCTTTTTGATTATTCCTTCTAACATCAAATGACGTAAGGTTGGATGCGCATGCATTCTATTATATGCTTGTTGTGTGTATAATATATCTTAAAATATGTTTCTCTTTAATACCATTAGTTATTTATTTACATCGTTGACCTAATTAAACAACCACCCCATCACATTACTCCACCCTTTAAAATTTTGGGTTCATCCTATCTAACAAGCAACAAACACCAGATACATGTTGTAAAGGCCAAATAGTTAATAAACAAAGAAAACGAAAATGCAGTAAATTAATGTTTTGGTATTGCGTGTAGTTGTATGCCTTAATTGGCTCTTAAGCAATAATGCTATTTGTTAGTTAAATGAATCACCACCTACTAAATACTAATTAATGGCAATTCATATTAAATTAAACCATGAAAAGATAAGCAAATGAGTTGAATGGATGACAGTTGGGGGGAGAGGAAATGTCTGCAAGCAACTGTTACGCGCACGTGTCTGTCTTTTGCTTTTTGTGCTGCGCGAAATTTCAACTTGGGTTGGAGGGGGGGTGCCTGCCGTGTTGGGCAAAAGACTAACACAAGTCTCGTAGATGTTGTCTTTCTTTCCTAGACTTTTATTTTTTTTATTTTTGAACAAGGGGACAAAATGCCTCTAAACGCTAATTTGGAGATGAGTATTCATTTTCTTAAATACCAATTGAAGGGAAGAGGATGATGCGCTGGCGCTGGCGCTGGCGCTGGCGCTGCCGGCTTTAAGACGTGAGAGTCGTCCAACTAAAGTAGGGACAAAATTGAAATTTCAAGGAAAGGCAAAACTAAAAATAAAAATAAAAATGGGAACTCTCTTTTCTTCTCATTTCTCAATCTCATCTCCTACTCCTAGAAAAAGGCGAGAATCAAATCCCATGTTTGACCGGACCACTCTCTCTCCCCCACGCAACTTCGAACAAAAATCAATGGGAAAGTGGGGTGGGGTACCACGACTTCCACATTTTACTCCAAACTTGTCCTCTAAGTCTTGGTGCTTAATTACTATTACAATATTATTCTATTATATTCTCTCTTCCTCCTTTTCTCTTTGTTTCTCTAATGTGTGACTATCAACTTTACTTCTTCTTCTTCTTCCTTAAACCTCATTCACCTTCAGTATCCATCAGAGCATCTCCTTTATTTCTTCTTCCTGGTTCTGTGTAAGACCTTCCATTCATATTAATTTTAACATATTTTGACGGAGCATGTAGATTGAGTTGTCTCATAGAATCGACACAATATAAGTTGGAGTGAGTGACAGCCGACATTTCTGTACATCGTACCCAGGGTCTTGTCTTCGACAACGGACTTTCTGATGTTGATTTAGGTGGAGTTCAATTCTTAAGCTTAGATGATCTCCACTGCCTTCTACTCCTACACTCACCACAGCTCCGCCCCCCTTTATGTCACCTACCTAATTTTCTTCATCTTCATCACCACCACCACCAACAAGGCAGGACAGCTCAATCAATACACACACACACACACACGTGAGCATATTTTGTCTTTTGCAAATATATATTACCTCCATATCCATCTATCTTCTCCCCAATTCATTTCTCTCTTTGTCCCTTTCATTCATGTAATCTTCTCGCACCTTTTTTCCATTACTCACTCAGATCATACCTCCCCCTGAATTCTTCCAATATCCTTGTCATAATCATATTCTCTTGTTATTGTTTTCAGGTTTTTAATGAAGTAAGGACTCTCTCTTACAAATAAAGAGTCGGTCAACAGCAGATCCCTATGTCGTATATATATGAAACTGAAAGAAGCCGCTGCTGCTGAAGGAAACAGTGACAGATTAAGAACAAAAGGGGTAGGATTGAATCCTTGATTTGTTTTGTTATAAAGATTCTCTTTCCTGAATGCTGAGATAGCTGTGAGCTCAGCTTGTGGAGGGCCTGACAGATGTAGGAAATATATGAAGAACGAGATAGAAACGATGAAGATATGTAAAATGGAGGGATGAGGACTAGTTTGGAGCATATGCGAATCATGGCAAAATATCGAATCTTTGGCAGCTTCTGCTTGCTTCTCTTTAGCCTCATTGCGCTTACACCATCATCATCACAAGAGACAGAATTGTTAGAGCAGCAGGAAAGTACAAGAAATGACGAAGTTGTGGGGTTGTTAGGCTTCAAGCGTTCCTCGGTTCAATCCGATCCAAACAACGTCTTAGCAAACTGGACTCCTACCACCAGTAATGCTACTCCATGCTCATGGACAGGCATCTTTTGTTCTCTGGACGGCCATGTCACCACCTTGAACCTTACCAATACTGGCCTCGTTGGCTCTTTGAACCTGACTTACCTTATAGCGGCCTTACCATTCCTAAGGAATCTCAGTTTACGAGGCAATTCATTCTCAGCTACCGATCTAATAAGTTCTAATGAATCCTCCAGTTGTGCTCTTGAGACTCTTGACCTCTCCTCTAACAACATCTCCAGCCCTGATCTTCCATCACCAACATCGTTCTTTTCCTCGTGTAATCAGCTTGTCTATGTCAACCTCTCTCACAATTTTATTTCTGGTCTTACTCTCCACATTACTCCTTATCTGCTTCAGCTTGACCTCTCAACCAATGCTCTCTCAGATTCCACCCTTATAAGCTACTCCCTATCTACCTGTCAAAACTTGATTCTTCTCAATTTTTCTGACAACAAACTCTCTGGAAAACTTGGTATTACTCCCTTGTCTTGCAAGAGTCTCTCCATTTTAGACCTTTCTCGTAATCAACTGTCTGGGGAGCTACCTCCGAGCTTCTTGGCAGACTCTCCAAGTCTTAACTATCTGGATTTATCCTATAACAACTTCTCTGGCAACTTTCGCACTTTAGATTTTGGGGCCTGCAACAAACTCGTTTGGTTCAGTTTCTCTGGAAACAGGCTATCCGGCACCCAGTTTCCAATTAGTCTAGCCCAGTGCAAGTTTCTGCAGACTCTTAACCTCTCCCATAATGAGCTGCAATTAAAGATTCCAGGTGCCTTGTTGGGAGGCTTAAGAAACTTGAGGCGACTGTCCTTGGCCCACAACCACTTGTTTGGTGACATTCCTCCTGAGTTGGGACTGGCCTGTCAAACTCTGCAGGAGTTGGATCTATCAGGAAATCAACTCACTGGTGGCTTGCCTTCGACTTTTCATTCCTGTTCTTCTCTGCAAATTCTGAACCTCGGCAAAAATCTGCTTTCGGGAGATTTCCTCGCTAGTGTTGTCAGTAAGATCCAAAACCTGCAATATCTTTATGTACCATTCAACAACATAACAGGCCCTGTTCCTGATCAATCTCTGACAAATTGTACTCGGCTTCAAGTTCTTGACCTAAGTTCTAATGGCTTCACTGGAAATGTACCTTCTAAATTCTGCTCTATGTCAAACTCATCCTCGGCTCTCCAAAAGTTACTTCTTGCTAACAATTACTTGTCAGGAGAAGTACCATCCGAGCTTGGAAGCTGCAAGAACTTGCAGAAAATCGACCTCAGTTTCAACAACCTCAGAGGCCCCATTCCCTTGCAAATATGGAACTTGCCCAATCTGTCTGACTTGGTTATGTGGGCAAACAACCTGACAGGTGAAATTCCACAAGACATTTGTGTCAATGGAGGAAACCTGGAAGCTTTGATTCTTAACAACAATCTAATCAGGGGAAGCATCCCACAGTCCATTGGTAGTTGCACCAATATGATTTGGGTGTCCCTTTCTAACAACTTGCTCACTGGAGAAATCCCCGCAGGTATTGGGAATCTGGTTAACCTTGCAATCCTCCAACTGGGTAACAATTCAATCACTGGACAGATACCACCAGAACTTGGCAAGTGTCGGAGCCTCATTTGGCTTGATTTGAACAGCAACAACCTGAACGGGCCCCTCTCACCCGAGCTTGCCAACCAAGCAGGCCTAACTCTTGCTGGGATTGTATCTGGGAAGCAATTTGCATTTGTGAGAAATGAGGGCGGAACCTCTTGTAGAGGAGCTGGAGGATTGGTAGAATTTGAGGGGATTCGACCCGAGAGGCTGGAAAAATTTCCAATGGTTCACTCTTGCCCAACCACCAGAATCTACTCTGGCTTGACAGTCTATACTTTCGCAAGCAATGGCAGCATGATATACCTCGATCTCGCCTACAATTCTTTGTCAGGATCTATCCCTGACAATTTTGGATCAATGAACTATTTGCAGGTCTTGAATTTGGGACACAACATGCTTACGGGAAGCATTCCTGACAGTTTTGGAGGTTTAAAAGCCATAGGAGTTTTGGACCTTTCCCACAATAATCTTTCAGGATTTGTCCCAGGTTCTCTGGGGACTCTTTCGTTTCTTAGTGACCTTGATGTGTCTAACAACAACCTCAGTGGCCCTATTCCCTCTGGGGGTCAGCTGACTACTTTTCCAGCATCCAGATATGACAACAATTCTGGCCTTTGTGGCCTACCATTGCCTCCATGTGGTTCTGGGGGACACCAAGCAAGTTTTCAGCGTCGACAAGCAAAGCTGTCAGTAGCAACAGGAATGGTGATTGGTATATCATTTTTTGTACTGTGCATCTTTGGTCTCACTTTGGCTCTCTATCGTCTGAAGAGATATCAACAAAAAGAGGAACAGAGAGAAAAATACATTGAAAGCCTTCCAACTTCAGGTAGTAGTAGCTGGAAGCTTTCAGGTGTTCCAGAGCCTCTAAGCATCAACATTGCCACATTTGAGAAACCTCTGCGTAAACTGACCTTTGCCCACCTACTTGAAGCTACCAATGGTTTCAGTGCTGAGAGCTTGATAGGGTCTGGAGGGTTTGGTGAAGTCTACAAAGCACAGTTAAGGGATGGTTGTGTTGTTGCCATAAAGAAACTTATTCATGTCACTGGTCAGGGAGACAGAGAATTTATGGCAGAAATGGAAACTATTGGGAAGATTAAGCACCGGAACCTGGTTCCTTTGCTAGGCTACTGCAAAATTGGAGAGGAGAGACTTCTTGTGTACGAGTACATGAAATGGGGAAGTCTAGAGGAAGTTCTACATGACAGGTCATCTAAAGGAGGAAGAGGAGGATGCTCAGGGCTTCTTGGCTGGTCGGCGAGAAAGAAGATTGCGATAGGTTCAGCAAGAGGTCTTGCTTTCCTACATCACAGCTGCATACCTCACATTATTCATCGAGACATGAAATCTAGCAATGTTCTTCTAGATGAAAATTTGGAGGCCAGAGTTTCAGATTTTGGCATGGCAAGATTGGTGAATGCACTTGACACACACCTCAGTGTGAGCACACTTGCGGGAACTCCAGGTTATGTGCCCCCTGAGTATTATCAGAGCTTTAGATGCACAACCAAGGGTGATGTCTATAGCTATGGCGTCATATTGCTAGAGCTACTCTCAGGTAAGAAGCCAATAGATCCATCCGAGTTTGGAGACGACAATAACCTCGTGGGATGGGCAAAGCAGCTTGTGAGAGATAAGAGAAGCGGTGAAATATTAGACCCGGAGTTGACCACGCATAATGAATCTGTTGAGGGTGAATTACTGCAGTACCTGAGAATAGCTTTCGAGTGCCTTGACGATAGGCCTTTCAGGAGACCAACAATGATACAGGTTATGACCAAGTTTAAAGAGCTTCAAGTGGATTCTGAGAACGACATATTAGATGGTTTGTCCCTTAAAGATACAGTAATTGATGAATTCAGAGAAAAAGATTCCTAGTTCCAATTTTGATTCAACATTTTATAGGATAGGATTCGTTTCTTGGTATCATCCCTGTACCGAAGATGCCGCCATGGCTATCTCATATATATATATATATATGGACAATAAGAATGTAAATAATAGAAGGTGAATTGAGGCAAAGAAGACAGCAGAGAAAGGAAACAAACCAACTAGAAGCGCACTCAACTCAACAATGAATCATTCGTCACTCTGTCAGTCTGTCTTCGTTCTACTCTGCCGTTGAAGGCTTGAAAAGGACAAAAAAAAAAAAACTCACTAGTTAACATGTTTGCTCGTATCTCGTTGCTTCAATGCTTGATTGGTTAAGTAATTACAATGTAGACAAGAAACGAAATTTTAGTCTCTGAAGATCTAAATGTAAAGAAATGTAAAGTTAACATATAAAAACAAAAAACATGCTATTCATGACATTTATAATCACTTTAAATTATTAATTTACATGTAGGATAATTAGAATGATTTAAAATTATGAAATTTCCAATTATTAATGCATGTATTTAATTATATGTATTATGTGTTAAAGTTTACATATATCGCTATATTTCTACATATTAAAGTTAGTTCTTATCTTTAATTTGTATTAGTTCACTGTATGTTTTCATGTCCGAGTTAGTACCTTTTATTAATTATGAGATAAGTTGACAATTTTGTTTAACCTAGTTTTTTAGGCTTATAGAGATTTTTCATTATTGGCGTTTCGCTTTTATAGTGTCTGAGTGCTTTTTTACTTTTTCTTGTTATTTTATTGATAAGTTTAAAATATCAAATATTCTATTTGAAAATTGTATTTACATAATCAGACAAGTGATCTTCTTAATTCAAGATTAGAGTTAATAAGGTGCATTTTTCGTTTATTATATCTTCATTAACTCATCTTCATATGTGCACATTTCAAGAAAGTTCAACTAATAGGTGATAAACTAACAAAATAACCAATAGTGATCATTTTATATAAAAAAATTTTATCACAATAACCTTTGCTAACTTTTATCTATTAGCAAAGTTGTTACAATTGAGCTATTTTGTTGGCTTCAAAATTTGTAATATAATTCTAAAAGTTGCGTTTCTAGAAGTGAAATTAACTTAAATTTTTAGTGCTACACAACATTGGGTTCACCATTTTCAAATTAGAACTATAAGCCTAAACTCATTTTAGATTGCTTGTTTGATGTGGCATGAATCTTCCAGAGGCTCATAACTTGATCAAGCTTAGGCGGTATAAAGCCTAATTTAGCTTAGGTCAAGCTTGACTATCTTCAAGCTAGTTCCAGACAATAATTCTGAGCCCGAGCTCAATCCGAAGCCCAAAAATAAAAAAAAGTCTAAGTCTGGTCCTACGATTGATCAATTCAAGTCCAACACATTGACTTCAGGTTGGTTCAGACCGAGTTCAGGCACAATTGCCATCCTTAATCAACATCAGCTGCTATTCTTCTCATTTTGTTGAGTTGATGTAATGTTCTCAAACTTATTGAAGCCTTTTATGAATAAATTAGTTACATGGTCTTCTATCTTAATATGCTTGAACTCGACTTCATTCTTGCAAAACTCTTTCTTTGATAAAATGGTAACAAATTATCGTATGTCTAGTTTTCACATGAAAATTTTGATTCTGCTTAATCTATTAATTGGAATATATCTTTCAGCAATTGCATAAGCCAAGTAATTTACCATTGTTATTGCCTCATATTTTACTTCAGTTGTAGATAAATATTTTAATGCGCCTAAAAGTTAGTATTTATTATAATGTAAAAACATAACTTTAGTTAAACGTCAAGTATTTTGATCATCTGCATAGTCAACATCTTAATAACAAACTTGCAATCTCCATCTTTCTTATACATAATAGTACATTAAAGTGTCCTTTTCACATATCTCAAAACTCATTGTGCTGCTTTTAGATAAGACTTCTTTGGATTTTGTACGTACTAACTCATTACACCAATTATAAGAAATATCAAGTTTTGTTAGAGTTACGCAGATTAAAGTACCCACTGATTATTGATACATCATAGGATCTTCCAAGTCTCTCCCTTTATGAGCACACATTTTGATATTTGCTTCTATTAGAGTCAATAATTGACTTGCAATCAAGCATTCCAAACTTCTTCAACATATATCTTGAATACTTTTACTAATGCAGAAACATTCTTTTTTGAGGACTATCAACATATAGACTAAAAAAGTGCTTAGAGTTGTTCAGGTTCTTTTATCTAAAAGCAAGCTAATAAATTCTCCTTTTCTAGAGAATTTCTTCTTCATAATTTCATGTCATGATTAAATCATCCATGTACATTAGCACAACAGTTAACTTCTCCCCGTTAGCCTTAACAAACAAATTAGAATTTGTAGGTGTTGTCAAATAACCATTATGATTAAGAAATTCATAATCTTACTATACCAAACGCATATTCAAGATGATCTTGATTTAGAAATCCCATCGATTGATTCATGTAAAATTCTCAAACTAACTTATATGTAAAAACATATTATTAAAATCCATCTACCACAAGTTATAGTCTTTGCCAGCTATAAATGCAATTAATATTCAACTGATGTAAGCTGTGCAATTAGACTAAATATTTCATCAAAGTCTAGTCCATATTGTTGAGATAACTCTTGAGCTACACATGAGTCTTTGACTTTTCAATTGATCCAGTTGTGTAAAATTTTATCTCGTAAACCCATTTACAAGAAATAAGATTCACATCTCTTGGATTTAGCACGATCTCTTAAGTCTAATTTTGTTTTGATGCATCAAATTCCTTTTCTATAACTAATAGTTCCTCAAAGGTCTTTAGTACTTTTGTAACTACTTATACTATTGTTACATTAATATATTTAGAAATTGACTTTCTAATTCTAATTGATTTTTTTAAGGGAACCGAAGTTTCTACTTTACTAGTTTCACCTTCTTCACTTGGTCATTGATGTACACCAACTTGAAAAAGACTTTAAACTAAGCCTTTTTCAATATGATCGACAACAATTGCATCTCTGAGCTCAACTAAATTTAAGAAGAATGCAACACATGTTTTAAAAACATCCAAGTCTGACAATACCTCCTTGTCTCAACACCACTATGAAGAAGCTTTAACAAACACCACAATTATGGGATGTGTAGCAATTTCAAGTTGTAGGATCATAATAACTCCACTTGTTTTTTTAACTTCCCTATCCTATAAAAATACACCTAATATCCTTTTCATCCATCTTGTTATGTAATTGATCAATTATTTGAAAACTTAAAAATAACTAAGTGTAGGTTTCATGTTGTACAATTTTGCAAAGGGTGAAAAGAAAACATAACCTTTATTAAAGAAGTCGATTGTTCATACAAGTTGTAATCTTTATTGCTTTTACTAAAAACCTTCTAGGTATATTCTTCTTGTGAAGCATATTTTGACAAATTTTCATAAGACATCTATTCTTTTTTTCAATTACACCATTATTTTATGGTGTTTAAAAACGTATAAATTAATGTATTTGATAATGTTAAAGGTACCAAGAAAACTTGTCTGAGATATATTATCCTTTGTTATTGGTACGCTAGCAGTGAATTCTTTTATAAACTTCCGCTTCAATTATCTCTTTGAACTATTCAAACTTTAAAAGCATGTCAAATTTGAGCTTCAAAAAGTAACCATAAATACCTAGAAAGGTGGTCAATAAAATCCATAATTTACTTCATACCCTAAATTGATGACTACTTAACAGGCCTAAACATATTAAAGTGTAGTAGCTATAATGGTTTCCTTGCTTGAGACTTAGACTCTTCATACGGTGAATAATAAGCCTTTTCATACTGATAATATGGAAATATTATGTCAGTTATGACTATAAATTGGAAAAGTCCCTTTAATATCGACCTTTTCATTATCACATCTAGTTTAGAATAGTTGATGTGACTCAAATGCTTATGTCATAAATATGTTGTCACCTTCTTTATCTATATATTCAATCTCTACTAGCATTATATGGACTAATTATATTCTTTTTCCCTCTGTTGTCGACTTCTTTAAAATTTTATGATTGTCATATATCATTAAATATTGAATTTTAAATAAAATAAAATGACCTAAAGATGTTAGTTGTGACATTAAAAGCATGATTCTTTCATACATGGAACATGATAGGCATTTTGACAATATACTTTTAAGTTGTTATTGTAATCATTATATAGCTTCCCTTATACTTAAACAAATTTGTAGCTTTTCTTTGTCACCAATTATATGGTTTAAGTAGCCAGAGTTGAAAGGACTCATCCCAGAGTTTCCTTTTAAGAACCTGAGTGAAGCCCTTATGGCGACCCTACGGTAGCCCTCCAATCGGTATTTAACTCAACTAAAGGGTTCCCATAAAGTCAAGCTGCTTATCTATTAAAAACTTTTTATACTTTAAAATTTAAAAGCGCGAACAATAGTGGGATACCCTTTCATTTTTTCAATCATTTTATTAAAAATTTCGGCAATATAACGACTATATTTTGACCTTCCCAAAATTTCCAAAAAAAAACCTACATAACATACTTTAAGCACTTCTGATATTTCATATATCATCTCAACTTCTAGAATGGGACCTCAAGTCCACATCACAAGCAATCACAAACATACAAATCTCAACATTTTAAAAACATCATTGAGGATCAAAGCCCTTGTAGTTTATTAAGAAAAGATATTTACAATTTCACTAATATTCACAAGATCACATTTTTTAACTCTTTCCAAAATAACTTTAAAATATCATATACATAGCAAAAATAACATAAGCACAGTAGCACCCGACTATACAACTAATCTTGAGGCAGAATCCTAATTATTGCAATAACTGTACACATATTTGGGGTGGTTTGTTTAAAAATATAAAAATAAGGGTGCGCTAAACAAGCTTAGTGAGTTTAATCAATTTATAAGAAAATTGAACTTTTCATAACAATATAACTGCAATATTCCATACGATCATAAAGCTCATGGTAAAACATTTTCCATAACAATTTATTTGTGCATCATCAAATCTGGTAATAATATAACATTTCGTAAAACATAATTTCAATTTTTCTAAAATACTATTCCAAAATGCTTTGTGACACTAAACTCATAATATACAAGTTTCTATTTTCATTTTTCATTTTTCCTTAAACAATAAACAGTGGTGGCAATAAATTTTTTTGAAAACTTTTATACTGAAAATAAGTAACCACGAGAATTGGTACCATACAGTACCTCTCAAATCATTTTTAAAATAAATAGTGACGACATTATTACTGTTATAAATTTTCTTACTCAACATAGCCCACCACTAGTTCCTTTACCATACGATACACTAGGCATAAAGTCACGGAGCTGGCTCTGCATCGCTTACCCATAATAGGTTAACCATTATGAATTGGTAGTTACGGAGTTGGTTCTACATCGCTTACCTGTAACAAGCCTTGAAGCTGGTTCTACATCGCTTACCCGTAATTGGTTAATTATTATTTAAGAAGCTAATTTTACATCGCTTACTCGTAATAGGTTAACCACTATAAATATGCCAGTATAGTAACATGTATAAAGCTTAGTGGTGTACTTTATGACTCATCTTATTTTCTAAATCAAGTATGAGAGGATTCATAAGTAAATTATTTCAATGTAACTCCCAAGCATATAAAATTTAACTTTCAAATTAAAACTCATATGTTGCCAAAGCAACCACTTAAATCATTTGCAAAAAACTCAACATAAATATTAATTTCATGATCAAA
Source organism: Erythroxylum longipes (assembly GCA_027563885.1). Classification (NCBI taxonomy): domain Eukaryota; kingdom Viridiplantae; phylum Streptophyta; class Magnoliopsida; order Malpighiales; family Erythroxylaceae; genus Erythroxylum; species Erythroxylum longipes. Next base: position 45,634,430 of record JAOQMS010000180.1, on the reverse strand, counting down.
TGAAAACCATTTTCATAAAATCAATTTAAAGAAGATTCACATGTCATTAATTCTTTTGCAAAGAATTTAGTCATATAAAACAATTAAAATACACTCACTGTTTTGCAAACTTATCGTCAAACACACTCACGCGTTTGATGCCTCTCCTTTACCTAGACAAAACGCATTTCGCTTAATCATTTATTTCCAAATTAGGAAATAAGGCATTAACACTATATATTCGATTTAATAGAATTCGAGATTTGTATCTAATCGTGTAACATGCACGTTAATCATATTTTTGCTTACTTTCGTAAGCTAACCTATTTGTCACTGTTTCCAAATCTAACTTCAAAAGCCATTTAAATACCATATTTTATCCATTCTATCTTACCAATTTCTTCAAAACACAATCTCACTCAATTTAATTCACCATATCACAATCATGCATGATGAGTCACAGTTATGAGCCACGTCCAGAATTAATACCTCCACATGTTCCTTAATTTTAACATAGCAAACGTTCAAATTAGGTTTTGAGGTCTTCTAGATGTTTGTTCCCCTATATCTCTAGTTTCTATATCATTAAAAATCATGCCATTTCAACTTATAAATCATGAAAAATGTATCAAATATCATAAGTTGTTTCAATATAGAGGCAGTATCAGGTTACCATTTTAAATCTCAAATTTCAATATCATTCATCACAAATGATGTCTATGTTTCTTCTAGATAATTTTAGTACTATATCTTAGAGTTCAGCTCCAATTCAAATTACCCAATTTAAAGGTATGTAGGCTGAGTGATGGCCAAAACATTGGGACTAGTTCAAGGTAACCTAAGACATAATCCCACTACAAATTCCTCTCTTATTATATTCAACTAATTTCATACAAAGAAACATCAAAAAAATACCAAGACAACATTGATCTTAAACACATCCATCTCACTCAAGAAAACCTCATAAAAATTGGAAATTTAAGCTAGAAAACTTACCACTTTTTCCTCCATTATTTTGAATATTTGATGAATACTTCAAGATTTATCCAAATCACCACCAAATTCCATCAAAAATGATTACACTCTTCTTCCTCTCTCCTTGGCCAATGTTCACCCTTGGCTTCTCTTCTTTTCCCTTTCTTTTTTTTTCTCTCACATTACTCTCTCATCACTCTCACGTTTATGTTGAAAGAATGAAGCAAAATGTCTTGAGTTTTGTTTTTTATACTTATTTAATGGATTACACATGTCACCTTCCTATTTGTCATCACTAATGACTCATCAAACATGTTTCATCATCTCACTGGTCATCTTTAATGACTCATCAATTCAATAATATCATATAAAAATACCAAATTGCCCTTAATTAGTACACAAGGACCAAATTGCCCTTTAATGTATTTAATGGACCAACTATCAGAATTAAATCTTGAAAAAATTCCACAACTGTCTTATTTTCAAATTGACCATGAAATACTCTAATTAGGGTAAATAATTATTGATTGGATGCCTTTAAAAATTTTGAATGGGTTTAAAATCATCAATACCCATTATTTTCCAAAAAGGGCATTTTAGTCCAATAATTTTTTAGATTACCTAAATTCTATTCAAACAAACTTCGTTTTAACCTGTTTCAGTTCCTGTGGACTCCAATCCTAATTCTGGAGCCTTTCATCATATTTTGAATTTATTTAGTAACTTTTTAGTTGCCCGGAAGAATTTTCGAATTGAATTTGAAAATCACTAAATATCATTGAAATCGTATAGATTTCGTTCAAAAGTATCACCTAAATCTCCAAAGCACATTTTGTGACTTTTAAAGCTCATTCAGACTCATTCTCTAGCTTTTCAGAGTTTTCAAAAAAATTTTAAGAAATTTTCGGTCGAATCCAAAACAATCTCTGGTCTATCCGTGATCTCGTCATAACCTTAATAAAGCATTTAAATGCTTAAATTACTCTAGTACACCATAACTAGAGCATACTCTATAAAATGCATGTACAATACATTACACAGTACAATAATTGAACTAAGATATTACAAGAGTTAACATTCCAATCATTCTCATAATCAATTTACTTTGACGTTGTTGTGGTTACAGCTAACTCCTCTTCTTCAGCAACAAATAGTGCCTTTGCATCACATTCTTCTTCACTTTTGGAAGTAACAACATTACTCTCAATAAACTTCTTTTTCGACTAATAATATTTTACCATGTGACCTTCCTACAGTTGTAGTACTTCCCTTTAAACTTCTTATTATTGCCACAATACTTTTGTGCTCCCTATACACGAGCACTCTCATCATCTTTGATGACTTTTACCTTATCTTCATTTATTTCCTATCCACCAATGACATATTTCTTAAAATTTCACCTACTTCTAATAGCATAAAGTGCTTCCTCTTTACTCTTTAGTGAAATTCCTCCCATTTTCTCAACCAAAGTTTATTGACCAATAAGCAAATTCTCAGACTTAATAAGTAATGATCGATTTTTTCATCCTTGTATTGTAAGAATAAAGCCTTTATATTCTAGTCTCAAGCTATTAAAGATTATTTTCTTTATCTAGATTTTCCCAATTGGAGCTTGTGGATCAATTTCAGAAATCTCTAAGCATAAGGATTTCACTTTGTGGAAGTATTGAATAACCATCATGTTGTTTTGTGCTATCAATAATAATTTGCCCTCTAAAAATTAGATCCTCTTAGATAATTCTTATTTGGAAATAACTTGATGAACATATCTCAAGTTTTTTTAGGGGTTTTGACATCCTAGATGTGCTCTAGCATATTTCCTTCGATTGTTGTACTTAAAGAGAATATTAATTTATCCACTTTAGGTTTCCATTTTTGTAGCATACCATTTGCATCTTATACTCTTGATTGCATAGCTTATCTTTTATTAGTAAGTTCTCACAAGTCTTGGACTTATTTATAACGTCAAACATATAAACTAAGAATTATAATTTTATTTTTAATTTTTGAACTTTTTGATTTTTCCAACGACTTGAAGATCACCCATCTTACGAAAAGATAGCTCTCACGAAATTAGTGTAGGACTCTCGTGATTAACCTACTTTGATACTATAATGTTAAACATGACAACATATAAAACTTTATATGATATGTTTAGAAGGCAGAAAGTGCACTTAGTATGCTCACAAAATAAATGCATGAAAAATTAAAGAGAAGACAATATGAAGAGAAATATACACAAACTCTCAAAACTTAAACAAGTATCATTTGACTAAAATTTGTTTATTCAATGGAACGAAGTATCCTTAGTAAACCACTTCCCCATAAACCCATGAATTTAATAATTATTGTTACTAACAAGACTAAACTAACCATTAAAGAATAAGAAAAATAAGTTTATATCGAATAAATTCAAAGTTAAAAAATAGCAAATGAATAGAACTGATTTCACTAATTTTTGACTCAATGATCATTAGGCCCATTAACGTTTATTTTGGTAGTAAACAAACAACCTTTACAAACAACTATAATATGATCGAATGAGACTTCCACGAATTGGTATTACATGTCAACAAAATACTCATGCAATAATCACTTCATAAGAATTCCTTTAATATATAAAAGAATTTTAAGTAACATCTTACATGTTGTGCTTTTATGAAATATTTTTGCGTTATCTTATATTATTTACTTTTTAAAAATATAAACTTCCATTAAGGACTTACAAGTAAAAGAAAATTATATAATGTGTTTATAATTGTAGGTAGAAATTTCAGGTTATTAACAAAAAATATGTTGTCAAAAGTTGGCCCATATAAATTTATCTCCCTTAAACTAATTCTTGTCATATCATGATCACATATGGAATTACCTTTACTTATCTTATTAAAAGGATAATAATTATTCAAGGAAAAGGTAAGTAAGAAATTAGTTATATGTTATTATGAAACTGGTTTTGTACATAAAAAGATAGGTAATATATGTAGTTTTTGCTACGAAAGAACAGATAAAAGCAAAGATAAAGAAATCTTAGCATGCAGTACACCTATTCCCTCACGATCTTCCTCAAGGAGAGGATGTAGTTGAACCAGAGGGTCTTCACAATAGGTAGTTCCCGTTGTGATGAATGTTTTAAGTCAGCAAGTTGATTCGCGCAACTTTTACCTTTGCGGTAAATTTGTCTAATATCAACAATCCACCCTCTTTTGATCAACTCCAAACAATCGCTAACGAGAGTATGACAAGGATATGAGTCAATTACACCACTCTGAAGGAACCGGACAATAACCTTAGCATCAAGTTCGACAATCAGCTGACTAATATTACGCGTCTTTGCTAAAAGAAAACCTTGTCTTATCCATCTTAATTATGCTTCAAGACTTCCTGAAGAGCCAATATTCAACATAAAACTTGCCACCCACACACCATTTGAAACCCAAAGCAATCCACCTACTGAAGCATGACCATCAACAAGCTGTCTGGATCCATCAGTATTAAGTAAATGAATGCTAACTGGGGGGGGAGAATGTCACAAGATCATTTGGCCAGAACTATTTGACGTAAACGCTGAACAAGTTTGGGCAACAGAGCATTCAAATGTCAATGTTACTGCATACTGTAATATTGATTCCACAATTGGACGGATGCCATCAAATATAAATCTATTGCGTGCCTTTCAATAATATGCTAGTAAGTGGATTTAGAGACTCTACTATGAATAATAGACACCCCAAGCTACGTCCCAAGCTCCTGAACCAGTGGAATCCCACACAACGTACTCAATACCATAACTTTTGACAGTGAACATTTGGCGATATCTACAATTCAGATTTCTCAACACTAACCCGTAAACCTGAACTTTAGTAAATTCATTAAGTACATCAGAGATAACCTGAACTTGAGATTCTGAGGCCTCTGTAAATAGTAATAAATCATCGGCGAAAAAAGATGAGACACCTTTGGACTAGACCTTAATGTCTTCACTGGCCGCCACAGTTTTTGATCTACCTGCTCCAGAATTATATGTGACAGTCACTCCATCACTAAAATAAACAAATAAGGCGATAATGGATCCTTTTGTCATAAACCTTGTCGAGGTTTGAATGCCGGCATCAGCTTCCCATTCTAAATTATAGCAAGATCCATATTGGAGACACAAAACAAGATCAAGTCTACCAAATCAACAGGGAAATCATAAAAAACTAGTACCTTATGGATAAAGCTTCAGGATACATTATTGTAGGCCTTTTGGAGATCTATCTTTGTTATTATGGCCCCTGTACTCCCCGTACGACCCATAAGAGAATGCACAACCTCTTGAACAATCAAGATATTGTCTGTTGTACTCCTGCCTACTAGAAAACTATTTTGAAAAGGTCCAATGATTCATTGAAGAATAGGCAACCTATTAACTATTACCTTCGACAAAATCTTGTACAAGGTATTCAATAAAGTAATAGGATGAAAGTCCTTCAACTTTGTCAGACAATTACCCTTTGGGATTAAGACCATGTGTGCATACAAAACATTTAAATCAACCAACCAACTTGCAAAGGCCATATTAACATATTTAAACACTGTTTCTTTTACTGTATTCCACTGCTTATGATAAAAAATTGGTTAAACTCCATCTACTCCCGGAGCTTTTAGGCCTATCATAGAAAAAGTTGCCAATCTCAACTCCTCAAGCTATAATGGAGAGTTCAAGACAAGTTTCTCTTCCTCTGAAACCTTCAAGTAGAATGAATCATAAGCAGCCATCAAGTGCCCACAAGGTTTGCACCCAAATAAAGAAGAATAAAACTCCATAATATGCCTACATAAAACATCTGCATTTCTCACCCAAGTGTCATTCACCTTCAACCTCGAGATCAAATTGCGGTGACGACTGACCATAGTAGTTAAATAAAAAAACTTCGTATTTCGTTCCCCATATTGCACATAATCCAACCTAGATTTTTGAAACCATAACAATTCTTCTTGAAAAAGAATCTGCTGGTACTCACCACATAAGCAAACCTCAAGCTCTTGAAGGAAGTCCGAAGTTCCATAATCATTACAACTTTGAATACCCCGAATCTTTGCCAGCAACATACGTTTCTTTTTGTGAATACTCCCAAATACTTCAGATTTCCATACACTAACTGCTTTTGCCACTTCATCAATTGCCTTCAGCAAGAAACCCTCCCCCTTAGCCCATGCCAACTAAAACATTGTAGCAAAGTCTTGGTGAGTTAACCAGGCTACCTCAAAATGAAGGGGCCTATTTTTTGGAGAATAATGCAAACCAAGGAAATTAACAAATAAAGGGTGATGATCCGAACAAAGACAAGGAAGCACAATAATTTTGGCATTCGAATTATAAGAGGGAGCTATAACACTCCAAAGCACTCTGTCTAGTTTCTCTTGCGTAACAATATGGCCCCCTTACTCTTTTAATCCAAGTAAAGTGTCACCTCGACGTACCAGCATCTATAAACTCACAAGCCTCCCAATGCCCTCAAAACTTCATAATTCTATTAAAAACATCTACAGTACCATCATGAATGCTCCATCTTTCATCAAAAGCAGCAAATTCATTGAAGTCTCCAATTGCATTCCATGGTGATGATACAGTTTGAGAGAAATCAGTCATTTTAGACCAAAAAAGATCCTTCCATTTACAGCTTGGCCGAACATAGACAAAAGAAATTATCTGTTGCACCTAGATGTGCTGAGAAGTAGAACCAACAATATCCAATTTACAAGAATTAGAATTCCAAAATAAAGCAATCCCACTTGTCCTACCATCTGATAGAACCGCAAAACAATCAGGAAATTTCAAATTCTTAGCCATTTTCTCCACTGCTGCTCTATCAGCTTTGATCTTAAACAAGCAAAGGATATTAGGCTTATATTCCTTAATAATCTCTTTCACTGTTCTGCAAAGTTTGACATATCCCAAACCTCGATTATTTAAAACAATTAGCTTCATTTAAAAGTTGAAATATTTTCAACCTGGTTATTTCCAGCATCAACTTGCATGGAGTCACCTTTAGGTTCTAGTCCATTAACCACACTAGGATTATTCAAAATAGGTGTTCCCCTATTAATCTCCAAATATGTTGAAACCTTACCATTTCGATGTGCATCCTCCCTATGGTCAGGAGGTGTCGAACTATTGGTATCACGAGTGTCACAACTGTCCAACTCCTTCCCTGTTCTTGAAGGTTGCGAACTTTGCTCATTATCCGTCCCAGCTACAAATACCAAATTGGTCTTACCCAACATACTCTCTGCCATAAACCCCTTTATCACATAGCAACGCCCTTTCTGTTGGAAATTGTTCACAAATTGAGCAGGTCCCATAGAGTGGGCTTTTGTCTTACTAGAGCCAACCTTAGAATCACATATAGAGGTCCCAGCATTGGAAACAAAACCTTTACTTTGCAAATTTGTTATACTTTAACCCAAATTAAGAATGGGTTTGTCACCCTTTTGAGCCATATCGTCAGCAACCTTCTTTCCTTTATTAAATGGATTGGCAACACGACCTTTATTTATCTCCCTAACTTCCTTGGGTTTAGTGGATTTATTCAAATTCAAATTTTCTGTCATGACACACTTTGTATTATCAATTCCATTCCGAGAATCACGACTGGCTATTTTTCCTCTGTAGTTCACGCTTTGTGTTGCCCCCGATTTCCCTAGATTTTTTGTCATTGCACCATCATCCACAGGCCATAAGTTTGATTCTTCAGCTCCTCGTGAGTTTCTAGCACAAAGGACACGAGCAGCTCTGCCTCATTCTCTAGACTTTTTGGCCTTTGTAAAGGGCAATCACTTTTATGATGGCCAAAGATGCCACACTCAAAGCAAATAAGCGATAATCCTTCATATTCAATAAAAACATCTTTAACTTCAACCTTCAACTTTGGTTTTAATGGCTTAGACAAATCCAATTCCACACATACTCGAGCAAAACTGTCTCTCATGATACCTTCAGTAATTTAATCAATCTTATGATGCGACCCACCTTCTCTCCCATTTTCTTTAGCGCAATCAAGTTAAAATACTCAACTAGAATATTTAGAAATCTGATCTAAGTAATAATCTTCTCAATTTTGTTTTAACTTGGCATAAAGTTAGGCCGCCACTGACGAATGGTCAAGTAATGAACCCCTATGATCCATGGCCCTCCTTCCAAAACGTGCTCATAATCAGCTTTCTTTTTAAAACAGATAATGAAATAATCGTGCTCCAAATCAGTAACTTTGTAATCCCCTTCTAATTTCCACAATTGATGAATCCTGACAGACAAAGTAAAATAACCCAAGACTTTCCTTAATAATTTTACAATTAGGGCATTCTTCCATGGTTTACGCATGGCCTCCTTCTCCTCTTCTGAAAAGGTAATGCAATCATCGTCTCCTTCCCCCATTGCTTCAGAATCAGAATCTGCATCACCATAAGATATGATGTTATTTGGATCCGAGATCACCCAATCCTCCCAATCCCCTGCCTTAGACTTGTTGGGTCCTTTCACTATATTTGAGAAAGATGGTGGCCCTGTTCCTCTCCCAGTTTCAGTTTCCTGATCAGATTCTCCATCATCACCAACTATTGGATACTGCCGTCGTTTACACTTTTTTCATGTTCTTTGGAGAACATCTTCGTTAAGACTTGGATTTCGTGGAGAGGATTTCTTTGTTTCGGTCATGCCTTTTTTTTTACACAAGGTAATATATGTAGTACATTAATAAAACTCACTATAGTAGCGTAGCACTAATTTTTAGGTTTCATCCATTAAAATAAGAAAATAATTTTTTATCCTCACAAATTAATATATATTATATTCTAAAAGTTAAAATTAATATTAGACAGTAACATTTATATTTTAAAATATAATTTTACAAATTTCTTATTTATTTTATTTTATTAAAATATAATTATACTAATATTATCAATTAAATTTTTTATTAAAAATAAAAATAAAACCAAATAGCTCCTTAATTTTTTAGTCTCCTTAATTTTTAATCGTTTTAAGATGCAAAATGTGGGGAAAATAACGTTAAAATAATTCTTTTATAAAAAAAATTTGCTAGATGATATTAGGTTAAATTTGAAAGAGGTTTCGATAACCAAATCAATTTTGAGTACAATGGATCTGCTATACTAACACTTCCATTAAGTAAACTTACAAATACGGACAATAGGACTTTGTTTCGGATATAATATGTCATATAGTTAATACTCGAATCTATTATCCTTAAGTTAGCACTTATTGATGTTGCACAACAGGTATTCAGCAGATTTAATTTGCCAAAGAAGTTGGTAGAACTAATATATTAGGCTGTAGGCCCCTTTCCTTTCAATATCCTCGTGATTCCAACAGCCTTCTTTGTGCTTGCTTCTTGCTGTCTTTTTCTTGTTTACAGTTAAAAATAATAATTGAAAAGGCAATTTAAATTGATTTAATTCAGTTTATATCAATAATTTGTTATAAAATTGGACTGATTTACTAATTATATTTACTGATTTTTGTAAACTAGTTAACAATTTTTTAATTAAACTTTAGCTTTTTCAATAAATAAAAATAGTCTTTTTTACTTTTTAATTTTATTTAATTTTATTATACACTGATACGAAAAATTACATTAGAATTTTATAGTTTTTGGTTATTATTAATTATGTAAAGTGCGCAGTCATTATTTTCATTTAACTAGGAAACAATTTTCTCTGCTAGAACTAAGACAATATCCTTTTTCCTTTTTAAAGTTTGATTTAATTGATGAATTAGAAACATGATCTAATAACAAAATTTTGATTAATTACTAACATGGATTGATATTTTGTTCACAGGATTCTGCAATACATTTCATTAACTTCTATTTCAGCCTTCACACGTTCTTTATAAATAATTTTTGAAGATCATATAATATAATCACATGTTTTCCCTCTTCCAAATTCTTTCTTTGCATTTTGGATTTAGGACCCAATGCATTTGGATGACTCTTATTGATCCTGTCACTGTAATGGAGGGATCCACGAGTTGGCTTTCTTTTGGCTTGGGTGATGTAAATTTCGGGCAAAAGAACAAAAAGGGAATTGGTCAAAATAACACTTTTGACTGGCGATCGTGCCTGGAAAAGAAAAGAGAGAATTTCTTTTCTTCCACTTCCCGAGTGCTTACCATATCCCATAACGTTTCTATTCTTTCAAGAAGAAAAGAACGACTATTAACAGGAATCGCTCAAAAGAATTATAAAGAAACCAAAAAAAAAGGGGGGAGACAAAGGTCTAACATTACATGGGAATTAGTCTATCAAGGAAAATAAAACAATTATAGATTAACATTACTAATAAACCCGTAAGTTCTAAACAGTGGAATTGTGCAGGCATTAACGAGTTTTGGCTAATGTTTGATACTCAAAATAATGAAACAAGGCAAAAATTTGTGAGTAGATAAGAAAAATAGGCATTATCTAGCATTGGTATGTGTTGTTGCACATTAGCAGAAATCTTTGACAAGATGTAAGATGTACTCAAATAAATGGATCATGACTAATAGACTTGACATGGACAAATGTTAGATCAGACCAGTGTGTTATAAAAGACTTTAGGATTGGATGATTTATTAGATAGAGATTAAGGAGAGATCTTGAATTATATGGCAATAGTAGATATAAATTAGTTCTAAGTTAAATGGGAGGATCAAGTTCTTCATAAATATAGATGTATGTTAAATATAATATCTTTTTTTTTAGTTATGATGCACCTAAATCTTATTATATAAAGACCTAGGTATGTGTAATTCAATTAGTTAATGTGGTGTAATCTAATAAAGATACAAGTGCTCTAGTTAATTCAGTTTAATTAGGATTCCAAATTATAAAATCAAGAGGTGACTATAAATAGCTTATTTTAGCTGTTTTCTATAGTTATTTAATATTTTCGTAATATTCTTATTCAAATATGATAGTTAAATAATTCAAGATTTATGAAGCATTCAAGAATAAGGTTTTGTTAATGAACAAAATGAAATTGTCATGCAAAGAAATATACGTTATCTTGGTGTCTAATAAAACACCAAGGTCACGTCTAATTTTAAGGTAATTAGCTTATCTTAAAATTAACCAAGGAATGCCAACTTAAGGATAGGGATTATCGACGACGACCTTCATTGGTTAATATGAATTAAGTAATGCTGATTAAATTAATGAAAACCATATCCATATGTGTACATATGTAGAGATAATGAAAAGACATATATAAAAACGCATTAAGAAGGGATCGTGCAATAATATTGGAAACCCAAGTTATTATGTTTACTAATTCAATTTAATAGATTGTCGTTTTAAACATTCTCAGTTAAAAATACTTGAAAAAGATTTTAAAAACTCCTTAAAATTTATATTAATTAACACTTAAATAGAGGTGATATTTGGTAATTTCTAAAATTTAAGATAAAAAATAAAAATGAGTTTGATATTGAATTTAGATGCATGCTTGGAGATCGTGAGGAAGACAGAGTTGGTGATTCCACAAAACAACAAGAAAATTTGGATTTTGGATTATCTGTCTTAATTATTCTATTTCAATCATATTTTAATTTTAAAATGAAGTCGTGTTATGTATGTTTATATATAAATTATCGTTATTTTGAAGTGAAAATATAATTAAAATAGGATATTTAAAACAGAAAATTTGGTATCGGAAATTTGTGTTAGCGGTCAGAATATTGATTATTTGGATAAATTCTTCCCAAAAGAAAAAGAAAACATGTTTAAAGGCATAAATGTTTATATATAATTCCAAGGCAGAGCAACGCAAGAGCATATTATATTATGTTCCCACGTACGATGATTCCAAGTAAATAATTCTAAACGTCAGAGGCTTTTGCCTTGCTTTCAATGGAAAAAAGATGATCATAAACTGTATCGCTTTCAGTATGTTGGATTGTCATCCATAGAAATTCGCGGTTTGAAATGTTGGATTGTCATCCATCCGTAGAAATTCTCGGTTTGAAATGTTGGATTGTCATCCATAGAAAATCTCGGTTTGTGTTGTCATATTCAAAATACTTTATTCATTTCTTTGGAAATTCCGTTCACACACATTATTGTTAGTTTTTGCCTCCGAAGTCAATCAATTGGTGATAATTTTATATATGATATTATTGTCTTAATTAATAAAGATATTCTTTATTTTTATTTGTTATGATAATTATACTTGATGTTTTAATATTAAAAGTAAAATTTCTATAATAAGTACTATGCAATTAAAATTATGATGAGAACATAATTATAATATTAAACTTGCATTTATATATCATTTCCTAATTTGTCGTAGTTGTAATTTTATCAAGATAAGATATTGATGAAACGGTAAAACTAACATATATTATGTTTCTTTCTTATGGAGAAAGTAATTAATCTTATAAATTAAAGCATGAAGATACTTAAACAAATGTGTGAGTGTTTATTGAATTATAAGTTCTAAATATGAGAGATCCAAATAGAATAATACTTATATATCTGTAAGTCTTTCCACAGTGATACTTATATAATTTATTCTTATACTTAAGATTACCAAAGTATCTCGTGTAAGAGTTAGTATATTTTGATGTTACTTATAACTTATCATATTTAAGGTAGCTTAGTTAGTAGTATTTGAATATAGTACAAACTATATGGAGATAGTTAAATAAGTCAATAAATGATTCTTCACTCTAAAGTAATTAAAAAGAATGTTTTATTTTTATTGATTGGCGGTGATTTAAGAAATTTTATATTGACAATGTCAATTATCAACTGATTATTAATTAGCAAGAATGAACATGATTGGATTTAAAAGAGTACACATTATATCTATACTCTATCAATTGGAACATTAGATGTCTAAAAGATTAAATTACATATTATGGATATGTTAAGTCAAACTATTTTGACATCCTTAATATTTAGGTGATCATAATATGTTACTAGATGTTAATCTTAATCTATATATGATTGTAAGTTATTTAATTAGAGAACTAAAGATAAATTGGAAATAATTTTAATTTATACGATTCTAAGTATGGATTATAATTATAATTTATGATAATTGTTAACAGATTAGGAACTTAATGGGTTACATATAAAGTGCAGTTAAAAAGAGAAAAATTAATTTCAATTAAATTAGACTTAATTGTGAAGTTTGAGAAATTCTAGAGATCAAATATGAGAAATTTAGTTTTATCAAAATTAATTAAATTCTAATTAGAGTTCGACTTTAATTACAATTGGATATTTAATTTTAATAAAAAATAAAACCCTAAAGCTTTATATATATGAGAAATTAGCCTAAAGGAGTAAGCATTTCTGTTTATTTCCTCTCAAAGAGTTGAGTTTCTTTTTATTGCTACGTGGATACCGTTAGAGACTAAATATATGAACAACTCGTGATTAACACCTTGAAAAGGTTCAAAAAATGTTTCAACAAAAACTTTGAATCAAATACGATTCCTTTATTTTATGATTCATGTTTTTCAAATGATTCAATTATTGTGGTTTGATCAAAAATTGTAAAATTTCATTTTTTTGTTGCATCTGTGATTCGATTATAATTATTTTTCTAACAATAGTATCAGACCCTCTATTAATAGTTTAACTTGATTAAATTGCTTAATTATTATTGGTTTGATAAATTTACGGCTTAAAATTTTAATTAACTGATGAATCTACCTATTGCACATTACGGTTTTTTATTCTACTTATGATACAATGTCCGCCTCACTGTTTATTATTTTCTAAACTTCTTTGCTTTGGGAATGGTTGTTTTGATATTTCTGAAAACATAATGTCTCCCTCTTATTTCTAGAAATTGGATTACCTTGTATAGTTGTTTAAATATCTGGTGTTTGCAATAATTGTTGTTTTTGGATTATTTTTTTTTTTTTGCATGCCCATAGTCTTGTGTACGAATCGATTCTGGCTTAATGAGATTAAATGAGTTTCTGGCTTGTGGGTTTGTTGTTTTTTAAATGGAACAAGGAAAGGAGACATATGTGTTTCCTGGGGTAGATTTTCACCATCGACGACTGGTGAGGGGTGACAACTCGCCTACAATAGAAGAAACATGGAGGCAGAGGAACCCCAATAAATGAGGTAGGACATGATCTATCGAAAACCGTCGGCTGCAAAGACACAAAACTAAGAAACAGAGGCGACAACAAATCAAGAGGGAGATGATGACGTAAAAAATATAAAACCATAGTATGAAAAAAAATGATGGGGCATATGTAAGACATGTATACCACATGGGAATACAGCATCTGGAGGCAGACGCTACTGGTGCGTGTAACGTAGTCAACGATAAACATTGACTGAGGCGCGTGTACCATAGAAAATGATATGGTGTGTACAGTCCCCCCACACCTTTTCAATTTATTTTTATATGTTTCTAAGCCTTATTTTAATTAAATTGATTGAATTGGGATTTAATTCATTTAAATACCTAATAAATTTGAAAAAAAATTCTAAAGGTTTGAAAATTGTTTTCTAAGGATTATCTTTATGAGGAATATTTTGAAATTTAATTTAAATTTTTAAAGAGTTGAATTGTTAAATACTGAGTTATACACGTTGTCTTTTGTTCATCGCCCTCAACTATCCACACTTGCCAATACCCACTCCAAAGATCCAGCTTCATGAAAATCGCAGCCCTCGACAATATGTCCATCAAATCTTGGACTAAGGGAACAAGATACTTGTTTTTTATTGTTACCTTGTTCAAGGCTTGATAGTCCACGCAAATCCGAAGTGTTCTATTTGAGCCTTGATGCCTATATATAGCTCATTTGAGCCTTGTCCCACACACATAGCTGAGAGAGCATTCTTTTGTATACTTTGAGAGAAGTACTAAATGTTGGTAGTTTGTTCTATCTCTTTCTTGCTTTATTGTTGCCTTTGAATATTCTATTCCTTTCGTAGTTTCTTGCAAGTGTAAAAGTTAAATACTACGAGGGTTGTGTGGCGTTTGAGAATAAGGTTGTTAGTTGACAATCATGTGAGAAAGACTGAGTCTTGCTTAAACGGACCTAAGTAAGATTATTGTGCAAAGGAGTAGGCATGACAGATAAGATCATGGAGGATAAACATTAGTGTTAAAGGATAATGTTAGGAGGTGTTCGAAATACTTAATGTTGCTATCTCAACCGAACCTGTGTTGAAGCTGCCAAAGTTTGATCTTCCATTTGAAGTACACACAGATGCATTGGACAAAGCCATTGGTGGAATCCTAGTACAGGAAGGTCATCCCGAATAATTAGAATCAAGCAAAGGCTTTTAAGGATTTCTTTCATAATTTGATTATTTTCGAATTTAGGGTTAATGAAAAAAATTCTAAACTTTACTCAAAATTTTAATTATAGCCTAAACTTTAAAAGAGGTAATTAAATACCTAAACTTTTAAATTTTTACAAAACTTTCTTGACATTAGTTTCTCTGTTAATCGAGTAGACACACTACAAGAAAATTAAAAATTACCGACGAAAGTTATTCCATAGTAAATTAGAGACAAAACTTCAATTTTGTCGGTAAACTTGTCAGAAAAAATGATTTTCCAATAGAAAAATAATTTGTCGATAAATGTAGAGGGAATTTATCCGTGAAACTTTGTCGACGAAAATTAGTGATAGAATAATAAAAGTTGTCGAAAAATTGGTGGCAATGTTTAGCGACAGAAATGAGTGATGAAATTTATCGACGAAATTATCGTTCCGTCGATAAAATCAAACAAAGTCGATAGTGTTGGAAAAGTAGTGTTGTTTTTCAATAGCGTACCAAGTAGTCGATGAAAGTTCTGTAAGAGGATGATAGACATGATTTGTGATCTAGAATGTTTATAATGATTATGAAACGATATATATGTTATGTGCCACTATCTATAATGATTATTAATAGGATTTCAAACCTGTGTATTAAGAACCTATGACATTTTTCTTTTTCTTTTTTTTTCCAAATGCTTCAACATCCTTCCAAATAATAGACCAAAAGTACTTATGCTTTGAAATTTTATATTTAAAGGATAATCCTCCCTAATGCACTCTACATGCTCTTCTAGGTATTAATGTAAGAAAATGTCGTAGTTCCTCTTTTTGAATAAATCTTATACATAACAAGGTAAAAGATCTCCTAAAAAGTTGGAGTTATATAACTAAATATTATCGAACCTATTCTAAGAGCTTTTTCACCTGTTTTGAGTCATCTAACAATTTTCCCTCTAATAGATATTTTTTGAATGGATGTGTCTAATATGTATCATTTTCCTTAGTAATACCTACTTGATTTATTTGAGTTGGCATTAGTTTTGTCTATTTCTCGTAAAATTTTTTCCTTTTTACACAATACTACTATTACTCCTAATTTGAGTAAATAGTTAGCTTGAAATTTTGTTATCAAGGTGACTCAATATGTGTTGGATCCCGCTTTTAGGATTTTTATATTTTTTATTATATTTTTATTATTTTCTTAGATTATCAAGCATGAAAATAAATTATAATTTATGAATTAGAAATTCTTGGAGTTTAATATGGTATATTATGGATTTTGGTAAGGTGGTATAAAGTAAAAATAGGAATTTCATGAATAAGGAAAGGCAAAGATTGGAAACTCAAAAAGTTGTCTTAAGATAATAAGACAAAATAAGAGAGGAGTCGTGAGGGTTAAGGAAGAAAATAAGGAGAAAATCATAGAAGAACCTAGAAGGAGAGAAGGAGACACCAAAGCAAGGAAAAAGAAAAGAGAAAGAAGAAGAAGGAAAAGCTTAGGTAAGTTCTTTGTCTAGTTTTTCTTGTTTTGATAGATTAAAGAAGTAGAAAAAGTAGGTTTTATGTGAAGAAAATGAAGA
>JAOQMS010000180.1:45603421-45617506 GCA_027563885.1 Erythroxylum longipes | reverse complement strand
CGAAGAGCGGAGCTGAACTAAGAAGGAGAGTTGTTGAAGGCAAGTATGAGTGATGAATACGCATAATAAGTATGCGATAGTGGCGGTATCGGAGAAGAGAAGATAAAACGATAATGGTTAAGGTATTCTCTTTGGGAGATAAACTCACGTATTAAGATATGATGCATGCGAGTTGGACTTCGAAAACGGGGTCCAACAATATGTGTGTGTGTGTGTGTGTGTGTGTGTGTGTGTGTATTCATTTATCTACACACAAACTTCTCTTTATACTTTTCCTGCTTAACTTCTTTTACCATAGGATTAATCTAAACTTATTGTTATGGACTTGATATACAATCTAGAGGCTAATTACAACATAAATAGAAACAACTTATACTTCTCCTCATTATTATATATTTTACATTGGTGTGAAACTATGTATTGTATTGTTATTCCAAATGTATTCCTACATACTAACCCCATCTCATATGGCCTTATTTATTATATACATTTTGCATGTCAATTTTTCGTTCTCAATGGCTTCATCTTTTTCTTAAAATGGTATTAATATTTTAAGTGCAAAATTTACCATGACTTGGAATTTTATATAATTTTTTTGTATTAACCTAACTTCAAACTCTTCAAGATTAATTGACCATTTCACAAGTCTTTCTAATACATTTGTTTTGTGAAATACTTACCTTATTGGTGTGAATAAGCTACTTTCTCATATTTTAGATACATCAACTTTAGGATTTATAGGTTCTTTCTTACATAATATATAAGCTTTTAATTGTTTCCTTTCTCCCTAATCAAAATGGAGCTGAGGGAAGTATCCAAAATGGCTATGTAGATGTATAATAATTTTCCTAATCTTATGGTTTATAACAATAATGGACTTATTAGATAACTAACACTCTTCAGTCCACTAAATTTCATTTGGTTTTTTAATGTTTCCATGAACAATATAACCTTATATTTGCTATAAATTACCTTTGATTCTCCTATGGATGTTCGTGAATTTGAGGAATTCACCTACCCATGCCCTTACCCCTAATGTTATAACAGTTGCTTAATTAGTACAAAAGGAATTCCTTCTAATTAAAACGTTATATATAGAAAGTCTTCCTACAACTTAAAAATATATCACATTTTATCTATCTTAATCATATTCCTAATCTTATAGGCACATATATCTTTCTTTTTGTGTTGATTTGGTTCCTTTAAAACTGAGTAGAAGTAATAG
The DNA here is from genome assembly GCA_027563885.1 of Erythroxylum longipes. Taxonomy (NCBI): domain Eukaryota; kingdom Viridiplantae; phylum Streptophyta; class Magnoliopsida; order Malpighiales; family Erythroxylaceae; genus Erythroxylum; species Erythroxylum longipes. Next base: position 45,616,281 of record JAOQMS010000180.1, on the reverse strand, counting down.
TTAGATGTTTTAATATATTAATTAAGACACTCATCTATTTGAAGGTATCATAGAAACAAAATATCTATAGCACTATATGTATTACCTAATATTCTTTTAAACAATTAGTTGTTTATCAAAATAATTACTAACATGGTGTCTTTATGAGCACGAATCATAAACTTACTACCAATTTTGTAAAACATGATTTCAGAAATCTTTACTTGGTTTAAGGTGCACATAAAAATTTTACCCCAGTTGTTCTTTGATCTTTTCTTTCACAACTTTACTTGATCTACTTGTAACTTCATCTTATTAGCTTTTTTAATTTAAGATGTCCCCTCTTCCTATTCTCATTGCTATTATTTATCGTGCTACTCACATTTCACTTAAAATTTTTAAAATCTAAATATTTTATGCTTTATCTATACCTTCATGAAGCTTTTGACTCATATTGTGTTAAAAAGCATTAAAACATTTACAAAAGTTACTATTGTTAAACCTGCAAAGTTAAAGTGCTTTAAACAATTCCATAGTATTTCCTCTTGCATTTAATTTAGATATATTAAATAGGTAGAGTCTCTTGACCTACATATATTATAAACAAAATATGATAAGAACTTAATAATTAATTATTAGAAAGTGATAATTTATGTTAGAGGTGACATTTGGGACTATAAGTGAGCTACACTCGTTAAACTAGAGAAGACTATGCATTTGATGGCATTAGACACATCATATAGATCTATGAGTTTCCATATATGTGAATATGATAAGGCAAATTGTCTTAAGTTTTTAGGGTTAGCATTTTAGACTTTCTTTGAAATCATTGAACCATTATTGTTATGTAGCAATTAGGACCAATGAGAATTTTTAGAATATGCATCATATGTTCCTTTCATAAAATTGGGACCAATGAGAATTTTGACCATATGTCAAATACTTGTATGGTGGCCTATAATGATTGTGAACTTGTCTTATGCCATTATAATTGAATTTAGGTTTATAATAAGTGTGAGCATATTATATAATCTGTTGTTATAGATGAGGTCCATATTATGATTGTTGCATGCATTTTTACATCTTTATATGTGAATTATTGTTATTTTTACCATTAATTGTATGTTGTTCATATGTAGAATATGAAAAATACATTAATACATGAATTGTCTTTCTTGCAGGCTCTGTTTTGTGTTAAAGAACGTTTAGAATTGTAACATCATTCATCTTTTTTGTAGTTTGCCATTGTCCATCTATCAAGGTAAGTCGTTCAACTAAGTAATGTCTACAATGTGATCAATTTTGTGTTGTTCTTTGCAATTTTACCTTTAACAATGATTGATGAGTTTTTAGGCTGCGATTTAATATTCTAATTATTTATGTTTAGGCATTGTTTAAATTGAAACATCTGGAACTTCAATGTGATTAATTGTTTAAATTGAAACATCTGGAACTTCCATGTGATTAATTCAAACTTATAATAAACATAAGAAATTCACGTAATTGACATGACAATCTAGACGTAATAAACCCCTAGGATGGTATATAGGCTGAAAACCTATGATGCAACTAACATGAGGCTTATCAGTGAAAAATTTCATGAGCCTAGGAGTGACAGTGAGAACTTGCTTGCTTGATCTATCTGGTCTAATAATGCCACATACCATAGTGCTTGTTTAAATTGAAACATTTGGAAATGAACTTTAATGTGATTAATTCAAACTTAGTATAAACATAAGAAATTTAAATAATTGACATGACAATTCTTTGCATAATAAAACCCTAGGATGGTATATAGACTAGAAACCTGTGATGTAACTCCCATGAGGCTTATCGGTGAAAAATTCGACGAGCCTAAAAGTGACAGCTAGAACTTGCTTTCTCAATTCATCTGGTCTAGCAATGCCACGTACTATAGTGCTTATTTAAATTGAAACGTTTGGAAATGAACGTCAATGTGATTAATTCAAACTTAGTATCTTGAATTTCAATGTTATTGCTCGATCTAATGTTGGAATTAATATATGTAAGTGTTTTTTTTACTTCTTAATGTCACTTCTTATAGGATATTGTTTGGCAATTTGTTTTATTTAACTGATACTCGCATATGTTGTCCACCAATTAAGTCTTATCTTTCCTAAATGGTTTATTCTATGAAGTTATAAGTTCTTCTGACCTAGAATGTAGTGATTGTCCAATGACTAAAGTGGAATTGGTTGCGATTGAATTATCTAATTGTGAAATCATATGGTAGGATAGGTTGGTTTCAATTTGGAGGAGAAATGATCAGAGACTTATAAAAACTTAGGGAAAATGAAGGATGTAATGATATGTACAGTAAAGATTAAAAGTTTTTTAAGATTAATATGGATACATACTACTGTAATGATTATTATATCTTATTATAGTCACTGGTTTAAATAATAGTTTTGCAGAAATTAATAATGTTGATAGATCTTGGATGTATAGACCATTAACACCCGATGGTTTCATTAATCCTAAGTTTATTGAAGGAGGTGAATCTTTTATTCACTATGCATGTTCTTAACCTGCATATATGGATGGTCCAAATTCTCAGATGTCTATGTAGAAAGTGCAAACATATTCATTTTCTTCCTATTCATGAAGTGAATCTCCATTTATTAAGAGAAGGGTTTGTTGCAAATCATTTTAAGTAGACACGACATAGGGAGCCATTAATTTGTAGCACTTCAAGGGGTAATGACGTAAACTCATCAATAAATATGGATGGGTTTAAAGGGGCGACTGGAATTATGACAAATAATGTGGGTACAATTGAAAATCCTTACACCTAATAGTTTATGATGCATTCGGTTATACCTTTTCAGGCAAATATGGAAAATGTTAAAGAAGAACCAAACCCAGATCTAAAAAAGTTTTTTAACTTACTAAAATTAGCTGACCAAGAATTATAGTCAAATTGTGAGACCATGACTCAATTATCTTCAATTGTCGAATTTTGAACATAAAGTCTAAAGGGCATATTTCTGATCGAAGTTTGGATAAAATTCTTGCTTGGTATAATGAATCATTACCTTCTGATCATGCAATGGTTGATAATTTCTACAATATGAAGAAACTTATTAGGGGTTTTGGTTTGCCAGTTGAAAAAATTGATTGTTGCAAGTTGGGATATATGTTGTTTTAGGGAGATGATGTGGAATTACAAGAGTGCAAATTTTGTGGTTAATCTAGGTTCAAACCTAGAAAACATTCTATGAAACATAAATTAATACCCTGGAATCAGATGTATTACTTCCCGCTAACTCTGAGGCTTCAAAGACTATATGCCTATGATGTTACTACATCTCACTTGAGATGACATAATAAACATAAACAAGAGGATGAAATAATAAGTCATCTATCGGATGCACTCGCATAGAAACATTTCAATAACACCCACTCTGAGTTTGTAGCTGAAAGTTGAAATGTTAGGTTGGGATTGTCGACAAATGGATTCCAACCTTTTAGTTAGTCTAGTCAACAATATTCATCATGGTCAATTGTAATTACTCCTTATAATTTGCCTCCACAGATATGTATGAATGAGGCATATATGTTCTTAATGGTGATTGTGTCAGGCCCTACGAATCCAAAACATGTATTCTTACAACCATTGGTATCTGAATTGCATCATCTTTGGGAATTTGGTGTAGAGACATATAACGTGTCTCTGAAACAAAATTTTTTGCTGAAAGCAGCTTTGATGTGGATAATTAGTGATTTTCCAACATATGTTATGTTGTCTGGATGGAGCACAACAGGGAAATTGGGTTGTTCTTACTATGTCAATGATTTGGATGCGTTTTATCTTCCTAATGGAGCCAAAACATCTTGGTTTGATAACCACAGGAAATTTCTTCTTCCACATCATCCATTTAGATGCAATGAACAAAAATTCATTAAGAATAGGATGGTGCACACACCTCCTTCCCCTCCTCCTCCCCCTCACAAAGCTGGTGAAGTGATATTTTAGAAGATTGATGAATTAGGGTTGCTGAAAATTACAAAACTTGAAGTTGAAAAAGTTAACAGAAGCATTAGTAAAAACTTTAGTTGGAGAAAACAAAGTGTCTTTTGGGATTTGCCATATTGGAAAACAAATTTGATACGTCATAATCTAATTGTGATGCATATTGAAAAAAATGTTTTTGACAATTTGTTCAATACCATAATGAAGATTGAAAGGAGGACAAAGGACAACGCAAAATCACGAGATGATTTGAAACTTTTTTGTAGAAGGAATGAGTTAGATAAAGATCTTCGCACTGGTAAATATCGAAAAGCATGTTACACTTTTGACAAAAAAACAAAAGGAATTTTTTTGTAAATGGTTGAAATGTTTAAAATTTTCCGATAGTTATGTTTCGAACTTAGCAAGGTATATTTATGTAAAGACTAATTCCAATTGCATTTCGAGAATTAAAACCGAATAAGGTTTGGGAAGCTATAATAGAGTTAAGTTTGTTTTTCAAGAGTTTAATATCATCTGAAATAAATTTGGCTGAAATGTAAAAACTAAAAAGGGAAATTCTAGTTATCTTGTGCAAATTAGAAGGGATTTTTTCCTCTAAGCTTCTTTGACTGTATGAAGCATCTAACCGTACCTTTAGCACACAAGGCTAAACTTGCTGGTCTAGTTTAATAACAATGGATGTATCCATTTGAGAGGTAATTATAGTTAATATTTAAATAAAACTTATAGCATGTTTAATAATAAAATTGTAGTAACCCTATTTGTAATGTAGGTTTTTGTATCATTTGAAGAAAAATGTGAAAAACAAGGCTAGAGTTGAAGGTTTGATATGTAATGCTTATTTAGTAGGGAAGCAAGTATATTTTGTTCACATTATTTTGAGCCGCACGTGCACATAAGACAAAGAAAAGTTTCTCGTAATGACGATGGGGAAGAAACTGGTGATGTTGATGGTAACTTATCTATTTTCACATATCCAAGATGAACATATGGACGTTCAACAAGAAGAATGTTAATAGAAAAAGAAATAGAGGTTACTTATGGTTACATTTTATTGAATTGTGAAGAAGTTCAACTTTTTTTGCAGTAAGTTTAAGTTGATTTTGAAATTGATTATTTAAGTTTTCGAAAGTTAGTGTTGTTCATAACAAAAATAGATAATAATGCTTTTAGATTATACGATGAATGGTTACATGAGCTAATGCCCGAAACAATTTAGGATAATATCAATAAAGAATTTTAAAGACATTTTCCTCGATGGTTCAAGAAATGTGTAAGTTTTCACTTGCAATAATTGAAATATGTAGTTGAATTATTAGACCAAAGTGTTTAAATGACATTATATTATATGATATGATTTTTTTGTGTAGGCCTCAGAAAATCCAATACAAAACAAGTTCATATGTTTTACTAAAGGACCTTTGCGAACTCTTAAATTGTATTCGGTGTATTTTGTTAATTGATAAAAATTTCATACAAAATATCTTGGTTATAGCATGGCAACAATAAATAGTGGAATTTGTATACAGAAAGAAATGATGGATTACTATGGTAAAATTATTGAGATAGTTGAAATTGGTACGCTTTATTACCAATAAAATGAAGTGTGACATTTAAGTGCGACTGGTTTGATACAACTCCTAATGTTGAAACAAAAGTGCAAAGCTGATACAATCTAGTTGAAATCAACCTGCGAAGAAGATTTAAACAATTTGAGTCTTTCGTGTTGGCGATGCAAGCGATCCAGGTGTATTGTGTCCCTTTTCCCAGCTTACGATGAGATAAGTCAGATTGGTTTGCCATTTACAAAGTAAAACCTAGAGGTATTTTTCAATTACATGGAAAAGTAGAAAATAAGATAATCAAAAGTGAGGCATTTCAGGAAGATATTCATGGAATAAAAACATATGTAATAATGATGAGAATGAACCTTTGAACGATATGTTGAAATTTCATCTGGAGAGGTTGAGGAGGGCGAAAGATCTGAAGAGGAGCCTGAGTTTAATTTTAGTTCTTCAGATATTGTAGATGATGATGATTTTGATTTACAATTAAGTAATGATAGCGATTAATTTATGTTTGTAAAAGAATATTATATGAATAAATCTATTATTGCATCAATAATATATTTCTATATATTTAATTTATATTGTTTTATTATTAGAATGTTCAATAAAATACATATTTTAGGTTTAAAATATGCCACAAAGAGAAAACAGGATATGATGCGGCCAAAGTTCAGGTTGCCATGATTTCCAGGTGAAGCATCACATTCTGCAGATGCTATAGAATCAGGTGTTGTACGTCCAACTACGGCACATCTAGATGAGGCATTACCTTCCTGACCTATAGTCCTTGTATTGTCACCTTTTGTATCTGATGCTACACCATCCATTAGCCTTACACCATCCACTACCCCTATACCGACAGAGATATCAGGAGTAAGCATTGAGGATGAAGAAGGCGACCTCCAGCTCGGAGCTAAGGGAGCTAATGGAAGAACTTACATCACAATTGTCAACAATCTGTGAGTGAAATTCTAAAAATCTCGTAATACATGATAACATCATAAGTTCATATTGAAGTTATAGGTTAGACAATTTGAAATGATCTAAAATAGTGTATATATTAGGTTGGTTCCATCCAAGTTCAAAAAGAAAATAGATCTTGATGGTTTTACATAGAAGAATATCTCTTAAGCAACAAAGGATTTTTATTATCATGAGTTTGAGGTACAAAAAACATATTCTTTTGTATTTTTATTCGATCTAATTTTATACATTAATTAGATAGATATTGTAGTGTATATGTACTTATAGTACGCTTTTCTTATTTTTCAGAAAGAATTTTTTTTGGATTCAAATTTTGATGCTGTAATTTATAATTTATGGGAAAGGTGAGCTCGTACACGTTATAGAGACTTTGTTAGTTTCATACATAAGAATGTTGTACAATCTCCTTATATCTCTAAAGAAATTTGGAGTCATTGACAGTAGTTTTGGACATTACCTAGGGCAATGTCCATTTCAGAGTGCAATTTTGTAAATGACGTGGAGGACCGAAGCGAGAGAGTCTACCCATACATACTGGAGGATTTATAACCCACCAGGAGTATGCAGAGAAACTTATAAATATCTAAACTTTACACTTATATTCTGAGTTTTGTACTTTAATGTATGAAATTTGATTTTAATGTAATATATGTGTATTATAGATAATGATAATGTTAATGTCTGATGCCTTTAATGGCTGTGTTGTTGAGTAAATTTTTTTGTTCAACAAGGGGTAAAATCATAAAAATAGAGAAAACTCTGCTGAAATTTTTGTAAATTGTTATTCACTTATAACACTTTATTTTGATGTAGGAAAAGTCTATGGACAGGAAACCAACACTACGTCAGCTCTTTGTGCACACCCACACTAAGAAGCATGATGGTGTAACCTTCGTCAACACCCAATGCAGAGAACTTAATATAAGTCAAATTTATACTTTAGTATTAATTCTAAAAAATTATCACTTATTAACATAAACAATTATAATGATAAGATCAAATACAAGAAAACATTCAACGACAATTTTAGCACTCTAAAACTGTTGATGAGAGTCAGACATATCTTAATGAAGTGGGTGGTAAGGAGTGCCATGGAATGAGCTTCAACTTAGATTCATATTCAAACACATGTTATTTGCAATCCTCTACATTCAGTACAACTGCATCTATTAGGTAGTCCACACCTAATAATCAGAGAGTCATTTAGCTTGAGAGCACAGTAGAGAGGATGAGTTTATCATAGCCCACTCCTTAATGAAGTGGATAAGTTGAAGGGGAGGGTCAACACTTCATCGTAGTAGTCGAAGCATCCACTTTCAGCAACTGTATAGCTTAGGATAAGTGAATGTAGATAAACTGCTACTCTATCATAAATGTAAATGAATTCTTAATTTACAGTTATAAGTGTTGTACATTTTATTTTCTTTATTATCAATCAAGATAATTTTGACTTTATATTATCATTTAACTTATCATTTAAGTTAGCGTACAAAAAAATCCAAACATTTTCAATATAAAACTCGGGAAGAAAATAAGAAATGGTGATTGAAATTATCATCGGTAAATTTAGCGATAGTTATTGTTAGTCCGTAGGTAAAATTTACTGATGGAATTTATGTTAGTAAATTTTAGCGACAACCACAAATTTCGTCTGTACTTTACCGACAGAAAAGAACTTCCACTTGCAAATTCGTTTTCGACAGAATTGTGACGTCTTATGTCCTGTCGCTGAAGTTACTGATAAACATAATAAATCTGTCGGTAAAGTTTACCTACAATCACTACACCGATGACTCATTCCGTCAGTAATTTCAGTCTCTAAATTCATTTATCAACGGAAAATCTTTCCTTTCTGTCGATAAGTATGAGATGTATTTTATAATTTTGTTTAATTAATTATAGGTAAAACAAAAAATTATGAAACAATAAACCCTAACCCATCTGAATTTAGGACTTAATTGCTTGCTTCTCTTCTCATAAAAAACTACTGCCATCTTTATCTTTAACTTTCCAATTGTTTCGAACTAGAATTTTTTTTGTTTACTAACATCAGTTGCTTGCTTGATCCTCTTCGCATAATTGTTTGCTCACTTACCAACTTGTCCACCATTCACTCACCATCTTGCCCACCGTCTGCAAGTTGATTTTATCATTCCAGTAGTTCTTGATTTCATTGTCTGTTCGCCCTAGAAGCCTCAATGCTAGCTAAATCAATCAAGTAGATTTACATCTCTTCAAACCTGATCAAATAACAACTTACATTGAGATTTTTTATAATTAAAAAACCTTAAAAGGAGTTTTGGTTTGTTCTGTAATGAAACAGAAAACCTACTCATTTGGGTAGATTTTTCCAGTTCCCCTCACCATGGATCTTACTACAATAAATCATTATCTTATCTTGAATGGTTGTCTATGCCCCTATTTTCAAGCCTTCCTTTTCACAATAAAGACTCCTACCTATGTTACTGCATAATTATTTCAGTGAGTCTATAGTTTTAAAATGTGCAATATACTAAACAAGGAGCAAAAAGAGAGAGCTAAGAACAATCAGAAGTCTCTATTTCTCTTATGGTTGTTCCATATTATATAGTGAAGTTGGTAGCTAAGAATCTCATAAAATCCTCACACAGTTTTATCTCCCAGCATGTTTCAAATCACCAACTATTGTACATTAAATTCACTGGTGAGTAAGCAGACGATGGTCAGAGATGACTTACTTATACAGTGGGTGAAATTAGATATATTTTAATCTTTTAATTGTTTTATTTAACATTAATTAATTAAAATTTACAAAAATATGACTTGTACATCCATTACACCTAGCATCTTACATGTTAAAAAACACATTTAAGGTGACTTGCCACGTCAGCTCCATTAATGGAAAGACTAATGTCGAACTATATTTGCGAAAATTTGAAAATTTGAATATTTAATTGTCACTTTCTAAAGTTCAGACTATAAGTACTTAAAATAGTGATAATGAGAGGAATCAAATATTTATTAAATTCTTTTTTTTTAATTTTGTGGCATATACTAACAATTTATGTCTTTTGGTTGTTAGAAGAAGATGAGTACCAATTTGTCATTGAGGAGCGTCATGAATGATAACAAGCTAATTGGACCCAATTTCTTAGATTGGTTTTGCAATTTGAGAATTATTTAGGCAAGAAAAGAAAAGAAATTAAAGATAAATTGAAAAAAATTTTAATTTATCTAATTTTAATTATAATTTATAATCATAACTAACATATTAGAAATCTAATGAGTTACACATAAAAAGTAGTTGAAAAGAGAAAAATCAATTTCAATTAAGTTGGACTTAATTATGAAATTAGGGATCAAATATAAGATATTTGATTTTGTTAAAATTAAATTAAATTTAAATTAGAATTTGACTTTAATTTTAATAAAAATAAAACCCTAAAGCCTTTTTTCCCCTCTATATAGGAAATTAACCTAAAAGAGCTTTCACTTCTTTTTATTTTTTCTCAAAGAGTTGATTTTTTTTACTGTTCTGTAAACACAATTAGAAGTTGAACGCATAAACAACTTATGATTGACACCTCAAAAATGTTTAAAAAATGTTTCCGTAAGAATTTCAAATCAGGTATGATTTTTTTATTTTATAATTGATGTTTTGAAATTATTCAAATATTGTAATATGATAAGAAACTGTATTTTTTTTACGGTGCCTGTGATTTGATCACAATTAGTTTCCCAATAGTTATCATATGAATCGAAACTCGATATCTCCTAATTAAAATAATTGCAACATGCTCCCATTGATAACAAAATTGTAGGAGGTATCTACTATATTAAAATCTTAATGAGTAAAAAGATAATGTAACTATATTATGTATGACTAAAATACATATTAATCTGTACGAATAAATCTTTATATCATTTTATAACAATATTGAAACACCACATGAATGATTCTCTAATCTTAAACATTTTTCACGAGTGTGGAAGGGAAATTGAGGTCAAATGAATATGATGCAAACATTTCGTAATTAAAAAACATTTTGTACCTCGTTTACTATTTCTAGGCTATATAACCTGTTCCCATAGCTAGAGCTCGATATTCTTTAAAAAAAATGAAATCAAGATATATACTTACATAAAAGAAAACACAAACAACAATATTTTTCAAAATAAAGTAATACATTGTTTGTCTCTTTGAACTTCTAAAACAAACTAAAATTACACATAAAAAGATATTAACTTTAAAAATACAAATTTCATGAGATACTTTAAGAATGTAACTTTATTTTTTTTATCAATTAATTTTGTACACTTACGTCAATAAAACTAATTGATATTCTAAATATTAAATAAAAATATAATTATTTTTAAAAAATATATAAAAAGAAAATCATAGTTATCAATATAAAAATATAATTAATTTCATAATTTTATCTAATATGATAAGGTTAATTACCCACAAAAATTTAAACTTTACTTACTTTTACAATTATAGCCTAAACTTTAAAAAATGGTAATTAAATAGTTGAATTTTCAATTTTTATCAAATATAGCTCAACGTTAGTGTCTCTGTTAATGAAACTGACATGAAAAGTCACATCAACTATAATAAATCACATGTTTGATACTAGGTGTAAGTCAATTTTTAAGTCAAATTATAGTTAAATTAAATTAAATATTATTAATTCAGGAATTGGAAGGGAGTAAATGGACATGAAAAATAAATCATCTAAAAGGTCAAATATAGCTCAACGTTAGTGTCTCCGTTAATGAAATTGACATGAAAAGTCACATCAACTATAATAAATCACACGTGTGATGCTAGGTGTAAGTCAATTTTTAAGTCAAATTATAATTAAATTAAATTAAATATTATTAATTCCGAAATTGGAAGGGAGTAAATGGACATGAAAAATAAATCATCTAAACCAAAACCAATATCTATACAAAAATGTATATAGACCTTACAAATTAATGCGAGACAATAGTATGTTCTTTTTGTCTTTCGTTCTTCTCTTTTATGATAAAAGTTTATGCTTCTTATTTTTTAGTTGAGAAATTTTTAGAGAGAGAAAGTAAGTTAGTAAGAGAAAAGAAAATGGAAAATTTTCAACCGTATTTGGAATGAATGATTGAAGAAGAAGGGGGGCTTCAACCACTATCAAAATCAATTAACTTATGGTTTTTGGTGGATGACAGAAGAGGGGAGAAAGGTAAGTTAAGATTTTTTGTTTTATTTTATTTATTAAAATCTGATGTGAATTTAACATGATACACCGCATCCTACATTTACCATAACATAGCTAATGTGGCTTGCTAGGTCAGTTCTGTTAATGGAGAAATTAATGTCAGACTATACTTGAGAAAAAAATTGAAAATTTAAATATTTAATTGTCAATTTCCAAAGTTTGGGTCATAATTACGAAATTGTGTAAAGTTTAGAATTTTTTTAGTAATTAACTCATATATCACATAATAATTACTAATTGATATGGTTTGAGGGTAGTTAACAATATTATAATTTAAAATACTAACTTATAATTTTATTTTAATATAATAAAATATATATGAATATCTCTCTTTTTATTATTATCTTAAATTATAATTGAGAATTATGTTTAAAGTTTAACACAGTTAACAAAAAATAAATATAAATATAAATTAAATGAGAAAAAAGTAATAAATACTTACATTTTTTATTTGGTATGCTTTACTTTTTAAAAATCTCAAAATAATTTAATATTTTGTTAAATATTTATATACATTTTATCGATTTTCATTAATAAAATTGATACGTGGGAGTTTTTTAGAGAATATTAAAATATGAAAGTTTTTTAAAAGTTCAAGTAAACTTAGGAGACCGTTTGATTCTACTTTTGTTTTTCTATTGTAGTTTTCAGTTTTTTGCTTATGTTTTTTTTAAAATACAAATAAAAACCTATTTGGTTGTTAATGTTAATGTAGTTATATTTTTATCACTGAAAATAATTACATATTATATAAAACTTAAAGATAAATTATTTTTTAATTGAATAAAGTTATTGAATCGCTTATATAATATTTACTAATAAATTATTAATAAAATTACTTTATTTTAATAAACTAAATAGCTTAAAAATCAAAATTTTATTTATAAATTAATATTTATTTGAAATATATTTTAGTTATTAAATAAATTTATTCGAATATTTATATATTTTAAATTTAATTATATTTATTAATAATTATTAAAATTTAATTACATATAATTTGATTATAAAAATTTTATTATTAATAATTTTTATTGATAATTAATTTTAATTTATTAAATATATAATGTTGAATTAAATTATTTATAATTTTTATTA
>JAOQMS010000180.1:45565968-45593325 GCA_027563885.1 Erythroxylum longipes | reverse complement strand
GTTAGAATGTGATTCCAACTCAGCACCTTTTGAGAAGAGTTGCTCTTTGGAGAGCACAGTACAATGAAAGTTGTAAGGCAATTACTCACTTACTGACACATGTCACTTGCCACATGTCATCCTCTCAATTACTCACTTAATTTCCTTCCAATTCGATTCCAATTTTTACTCCAATTTTTCTCCAAACATTCCAATGGCTCAAATTAATAAATCCTAAAATCATGTATCTAATTTCCAGTGCCATTGGACAGTGCTTTTTCCTACCGGTAACCAGTCAGTCTGCCACTTGGCATTTTTCCTAGTCCGGAAAAGTATCCCGAAAATTTCCAAAAAAAATTCTAAAATTCACTAAAAATCATAAAACCAAAATGACCATCTCCAGCACAATTTTTTTATACACACAAATCATATTTATTCACAATCACATTTCTTCACACTTATACCGAGAAATGTCATGAATGCATGTACAGTTATTTTCATGTGCAAAATTCACTATTCACTTACATGTGTATGCATGAACATGTCAAGACAATTCGAAGCACTTATAAACTATTCCAAATTACAATTTTACCCCTTCCCATTTTTTTGATGGGATGTTACATTTGGTTATTATGATGTTGATCCAGTCAAGACTCCCTATGACGTTGGTGTTGCTTTAAAGAAAAATCTTGGTGCCAATATAAACCAAGCTAAGAATGCTAAAATTCTTGGTAGTGTGATGTTCTTAATGAACTATTCTTGTTCTGATATTGTATATTGCGTGAGTAGACTTAGCAGGTATACTCATAATCTTAGTCAAGAGCATTGGAATGCATTTTGAAGTATTTGAAAGGTAATATACATTATGGATTATCTTTTGGTGGTTATCCTCCTATATTGGAGGGGTATTATATTGCTAACAGGGTTACGAAGAGTGATGACATACACTCTACTAGTGGTTATGTTTTTACCTTGGTGGGAGCTGCAATGTCTAGAAAATCATCCAAGCAAACATGTATTGCGAGATCAACAACATAGGCTGATTTTATGGCTTTGGAGTTGTCAGGACGGGAAGCTGAGTGGCTAAGGAATCTCTTAGCAGATATCCTGCTTTGGGAAAAACCAATTCCTTTTGTATTCCTTCATTGTAATTCATAGGCTGTCATTCATGTTACCAAGAACAAGGCATATAATGGCAAAAATAGACATATCAAAATAAGACATAAAATTGTCTGTACTTTAATCAGACATGGTGTAATTTCTCTAGATTATGTCAAGTCAGAGAGAAATTTAGCGGATCTGTTTACAAAAGCTTTGAATAGAAAACTAGTTTTAGATCATGCTAAAGGGATGAGGTTAAGTCCAATAATTATGTAGTAACCTCGTGATAGACACCCGTCTTGAGAAACCAAATTAAATGAGTCAACTGAAGTTATGTGGTAACTACTTATTTGTACATTGTTCGTGGAATAATACTGAAATATTCAGTTATTGAATAGCGTCCCTTAACATGATTTCACTATGTTTGTTGAGATTTGATTGTTTAATCCTTAACGAGTTCCATAGTTTGGGTGGTGTGAGTAGTACACAATTGATGGACTCACCTGTGGGGGGATAGCCACCGTCCAATGAGAGTATTTGGGCTATCTCTCTAGAGCGATCATGAGACTAGGATATTTTAAGGTTATTTATTTCTCTAGTAGGTTCTCTCTCTAAAATTTCTTGGACACCAAGTTGAAGATTTACTTCACCTGGTTGTTCACTTATTTTTCTAAACTGTTACAATTTTTTCCCTCAAATTTTGGACCAAGTGGGGGTTTGTTAGTATCGTTGTTCTATAATTTTATTCATTAATATATTTTCAGTTACTAATAATGTTTATAACGTTATTAGCTTTATTATCCCAATAACTCTAATAACATTATTACGTTATTATACTCTAACGTTCCATTTTGCTTTAATAGCTTTTAATTCCTATTGCCAACGTATGCATTGTTTCTATTATATAAAGGTGTCATGTATTTGTTCAATTTCACTACTACCACCGTCATACAACTGCTCATTTTCTCTGTTTTTTCATCCCTCACGCATCTTTATTTGCTTCATCCAACGCAAGCATTCTCCTCTACATACAAACACTTTACGCACGTATTTTGTCTTAAATATTTTATCTCACTCAAATTCTGTGTTTCTCTGCCTTTCTTTTATTCTCACAGACAATTCCTAGTCTACCCTTTGGAGTGCACCGAAGTTGGTAGAGAAGGCGTTAACCCTCGAATCGGATCTGGTTATCTTGTTGCATCGTAGAGGGAGAATTTTTGACTTAAAGTAGTGATTTTCATGACACCTTGCATTTCCGATAAGTCGATCCAAATTATTAATGTGTTATAAATTTATTAAGATTTCAACATCTAAAATTTAGTACTAATTTTACTCTTACAAATAGTAAAAAGGTCATTTTTAACTCTAACATTTACATAATAAATTTAATTCTAACACTTCAGAGAATACAAATTAAACACTAACATTTGAACTGAAGACAATGTGAAGTCAGTTTTTTGCGAGGTCATAACTGAATTGACAGTTATTTATAATATTTTATGGTGTAAGTGGGTTACACAATATGTCAGATTCACTTGGCAATGCGAGACACACCTTCTTAAATTAAAATTAGAAATTTTATTAATATTTTAAATGTAGGATCCACTATAATTAATTAACCCTAATTAATTAACCTAACCTAACCTAACCAAATATATATCAACTTAACTAATAACTAAACTAATTAATTATCCTAATAAAATAAATTCACAATCTTCGACAAAGTCTAGAATCCCTATCTCATTTACCGCATATAATCGTCCGTTTTCTAAATAAACCACTCTTTTGTAGACATGTCAATGGGCCAGGCCGTTTGTTTTCTCTTATGGTGGCCTGCGGGTTGGGATGGACTAGCTCGTAGTTCGGGCTATGGCCCGCTGGGTTAAGGGGTCGAGTTGGCCTGGCCCGCGCATTTATTTTTAAAGGAAAAAAATTTAAAACGATGTCGTTTTGGAAAAATCAGAGGGCCATAAGTCAGGCCGAGCCGGCTCGTGGCATCGTTTTGAAAAAAACGGGAGGGCCATGGGTCAGGCCGAGCCAACCCATGACCCTCCCGTAACCCGAATAACCCGAGCTAAAAACAGACTAGGTCGGACTATAATTGTCATCCATACACTCTTGCTCTTCTCTTATCTCAGCGAGCTCCGTAAAAAATGCTCTTATTTCTGTCATAACATACCAATCGCAATAAACACAATGAAGAAATATCACTGCCGGCCCTATCATTCGCTCATTCTCATGGTTGTTCTTCTCCTCCTCTCCTTTCTATTAGTGACCTCCAACGTAGATTTGTCCAGATTTCCCACATCCAGAAATCATAACAACAAATTACTAGTCTCCATTGCTATTTAGGGGATCAAACAACTTTTGATATTTTTTTTCACTGTGTTTATTGAGATTGCTATGTTACTGACGAAAATAAGAGCATATCCTTTTAATGGAATTTGCAAAGATAAAAAGGGGGGAAGAACAAGAGAGTGGTTCAGTCAAAAGATGGATGATTCCACGCAGTAAATGAGTTAGAGATTCCAGACTCCAGTGAAGATTGAGAATTTTTTTTGTTAGGTTAATTATTTAGTTTAGTTAGTAATTAAGTTAATAGATTATTTGGTTAAGTTAATTAGTTAAGGTTAATTAATTATAGTTGGTTGACCACATAGATAATGTTTAAGTTGATACATATATAGAACGGATTACATATATAGGAAATTATTGATGACCGATGAATTTTATAAAATAAAAAATTATTTTATGTTTATAATAAAATTAGCCATAAATACATCATTAAAAAGTTGAAAGTCAACCATAAAATGAAATGATAATAATCAATTGCGGGTAGAAAGTAGAAACATACAAATCAAATCAAACCAATAACTAATATATCAATGAAGTCTAGTAAGAACGAGTAAACTCAAGCTTCTAAAGTCAAACTCCAAACCCCTTCTTACGAGGTTTCGAGGATATATAAACTTTTCACAATCATGAAAGTGATGGATATCAATTTAAGCTAATAATCGTATTATTTATAAGGAAATAGTCTATAATTAATAATACATTTTATTTTTCTGCTTAATTATCAACATAAAGAAATATATATTTAAGAAGAGAATATGAAATCTATGATGCCTTATTATTAAAATAATTAACATTTTATAAGTACCCAAGTTGCCACTAATTATGCTTTTAGTTTTTAAACCACAAAAAGTTTAGATGAAAAAGACTTTTTTATTTAGAACGAATAACCTGCAGATGTTATTTTTTTAAATTTGTAGTGAATAAATTTTTGAATTGACGTAATAATTTACAAATTATATCAACTAGATATTTTATAGTAAGTAAATCTAATACAACAGACTTAATTAAAAGAATATAAATAAGACGATTGAAACAAAGAATCTCCTAACTCCTCTCCTTCGCCAACTCTACTCGACCAGTTAAAAATCAAAGTCCATATTACAACTTATTAAACTTTTGCTGTATTAGGGATAGGGACCCATTTAAAAGAAGGAAGAATATTATATAATTTGAACGCATTAGTTCCACTCAATAATTGCAACTCTTAAAACTTTGCCTGTGCAGCATCATCCTTCCGCCTAGTCTTTTCAAATCCAACAGTGCACAAAGTGAACAAATATTGACATTGTCCATAACTCTACGCACTGCACGGACCAGCTAACTTCCTGCATCTAATGGCTTCAACAACTTGCATGCCAAGTAATGAAACCAAAGATGCTTTCCTTCTATATATGTCTGCAAGTTTTAGTCTTGCATGCTTATACTTGTACATATACATATATATGCATCATTATCATATGCTGTTCCTTCATCAGCCTGTCGCCTTCGTTGCACATCCTCTCGGTGTTATTCAAAAAATTTTCTTCTGTCTGTTTACTCCACATAATTTACTTGGAGCCTTGGAACTTCATATGAATGATTCTTTTCAAACGTTGACTCACTCACCTTTTGAGCCTATTCATGCTGGCGAGTCAACACTCTCGATCACGATCTAGCAGAATACTGCTTCTAAAAATAAAACTAGTTTATAGTCCACTGTGATATGTCTGTTGAACTGCTCATAAGTGGCAATAAGTGTGTATTTTCCCTGAATGATCTTGACGTCCGCCAACACTAAGATTTCTATAAGCATTACGAAGATCCTTGCTGATTAGTATTATGTATCATCGGCGTGAGTAGTTGATTATACACAAACCGAATCTACTGAAAACCTTTGTATTATACTAGAATTATTTCTCTATAATTTGAAGCTTGGTCTTGAGTCTCTATAAGATGATTAGTGACAAGGAAGGGGTGTGAGATGCAAGAGAGTGGAATTAGAGCTTGTGGTGAGATAGAATAGCATTTTCAGTTTTGGTTGTGTGACTACTGCACCAGAAATAGTTGACTAGCGAAATTCAAAGGACGAATCTATTATTGTGTTCGAAGCAAAGAATACTTCTGACATGACCCGGAAAAGCAAACAACGCATATGCTATATGGTCTAGCTTTAACTCGATTGTTTGTTTGTAACAATGAATGGTCTACGAGAAGAGACGCATTTAATATGTGGGAAGATTCCCACTATCTTTAAAATTAGTATTAATTGTTTTATAATTAACACAGTGGAGTTGGATCATTAAATTGAACCTAGGAGATGTAATAATTGGCTGTTGTGTGGAATGAAGAGGGGGATATAGTTGTGGAAGAAAGAAGTAGCTCCAAATGAAACACGCACAGGCGCAAGCGGTAACGTCTGAATAAGATGGACAGATGGATGGATGAATAAATGGTGTAGATATAGATTGATAGGTTGATTGATTGTATCATGTCATGCGTGCACCAACCCTAACTATTATAAATCTTAACTCCAACACGCAAGCTATAAAGCATTGTCATGTGCTTTCTTTCTTTTACTATGCGTGGCCATCACCACCTGACCATCTTATCAGTGTCAGCTATGGAATTCGTAAAAGCTTATTGTAGCATTGCCTCACCCTTCTTCTCCTCATTTCAGACTCCTTGCGTCATGCATGCTAATATCCCCTTTCACAGCTCAAGCGACTCAATATAATCCTCATTGTCGCCCATCATTTGTTTTACATTTTTTATTATTAACGACTAAGGAAAAAAGACATGTAAGGCTGAGAGATTAGTGGTCCTTGATGAGAAAAACGGGACCCGAGAGATCCTTCACAAGAAGCTTTTCTATGTGCGTAGTCCTATAGGAGGCAAGGAGAGGTTTGGTTTTTATTACTTCGATGAATTTGTTGAGGGGACAAAGGGCAGAAATTAGGGTAATTAATGGTATGATGTGAAAGACAGAAACAGGCATGTACGCATTCTTTATACAAAAAACAAGAAACTCCTCATGCATCCACTCTTGAAAGCACAGCATTGAAGGAGACATGAGAATTTTGGGGAACAAGAATGGTTTGCTTCTGAGGACAAAGAGAGCAACAGTACAAGAAGATGAGACAGCATTATGTGAAAAAGCGGTATTTATATCTTGGAAGTGAAGATTAGGAGCTTTTAACCAGCTAACCGGTCACCAAAATATATGGAAAGGAAACGGCCTCTTAAGAGAAGATGCTGCAATAAACTTGGTGAATGGAATAATATTAAAGGACCAACTTCATACTGTTGTGCAGCTCCGTAGATGCCGCGTAGAAGATATGGTTGGTTTTTATATAGAAAACTAAAAGACATATATTTTCAATTAAGAAGACAAATTCTACTGCGTACTAAGCAAATATTAATCAAGTCTGACGATGAACGGTGGGAAACCACTGGTTTATCACCTTGTTTCTTTCCGAAACTCTTCCATTCTTAAGGATTCAAATTGCTGATAGGAGTATGGCAACGTAGGTTTGTTTTTTATAAAGTAAAGCAGAGAATAAAGATCAATATGCTAATAATGGAGACTTCTTTTTGACGTGTTGTTCGATCATATATAATAAAAGAGAGGAAAGAATACTAGATTAATCACATTGATCCCCAATTAACCGGTTTTCTTGTGGTGATTGCAGGGAATTAAATCACTCCGGAATCAAGAGTAGCTAGCTAGCTAGCTAGCTTGTTTGTTGGCATCTCAATACTAAATAATAATGAATAATTAGGCTACTTAATTTTAATTCATCAATGCCAGGAAGAGACTGAGAAAAGAGCGCGATTCTGCCAACCTAAGAAGAAGGTATTGTTGAGAATCTGAAGGTGGTAACCTTCTGATGGATAATGAAGCCTGAGAAGGAGCTTGGCCTGAGAAAGTGCAAACGGACTCAAGGGCACATTGGTAAAACCAGTGCTCCTAAGTATCATTTCCCAAGACTCGAACCTTTCGTGGCGTTCTCTTCTGTTGTCTCCATCTGCAGCCACGATGTCCATGATTTCTCTTCCAAACCATATCTGCTCAACCTCTAACCTTTCCCTGCTGTTGGGAGGAAGTGTTGCCTCCAGAGATTCAAAGAGAGCGGCATAGTGGTCCATGGCTTCCACGAACCTGTGCAAGAATAGTGGGTGGTTGTGGTTGGCTTCTCTTTCAGCGACAGTCACAATCTTAGGGTTCAAGGCCTTGATTTTGTGGAGAAAGAGGATTAACTCGCGCGAATCATCCTTAAGGAGTCTGTGCAGGTATAGAACGCAGTTTACTGCGAGAGCTTCGTCTGGAAGGAGCGTGATGGAGGATGGAAGGTGTAGGGCAAGATAAGTTGGGCTACTGTTGACGAGGACAAGTGGGTGAAATTGGAACCTGAGGCCTAGGGACTGCGCAAATTTCAAAAGACGGTCTCCAGTGCGATGAAGGATGCTCAAATCGTGGCCAGTCCCGGTGATCCGAAGCATTGGAGGAGGGTGGAAGGTGCTGTTAGACCTGTCGGCCAAGGCCTGCATCAGAGGAGGCCATTGCACTCCATGCATGATATCAAAATCGATGATGTGAATGGCCTGCTGCCCTACCTGTATGGCTTCTAAGATGGCCTGATTTGCTGTTAGATGACTGAACCTTATGAATGGCGTTATTTGGTTTAGGGAAAGGTAGCAAGAATGAAGAGACTCGGAAGAACTGGCAATATTACTATTGTAGTTGGTCATCATGTAATTGCCACTGCCAATACCTGCACTACTAGTACCAATAGCAGAAGGAAGAGGAGCGGGAGGAGCAGGAATATTATTAGTGTTAATCAACATACAGCTGAGACTGTGGCTGTGGCTGTGAAGGTTTAGGCGGAGACAAAGGGCTTTAACAAATTGATGGACCAATCTCTCCATGGAGTCCCCATAAGGGGATGAGCTGGCAGACAAAATGGAGACGAGACGGTGGGCGGCGGAGAAGTCTGACTGAGAGATGAGCTCGGCGCAGCTAATGAGAAGTTGGCGCATGTGAAGTGAAGATGAGCTGAAGGTACTGGCCCTTAATGGTGATGGTGCGTGAGGAACTTGCTGGTTGTGTAGATCTGATGTTTCGTCTTCTTCTTGATCGTGGGAAGATGAATTCAGAGAGCCCAGCATAGTATATTGGCAGTAACTTTGACAAAACACTACAATCAACTGAGCGAGGATTTATGTTTAATCTGGAATAGGCATATTATAGGCGATGGATCAGAAGTAAAGGGATGACTTTTCTTGGAGTTGGTCATTATCATCATCTGATCAGATACGAAAACCCTACAAGACACATGAACAGCCATGAGAGCAGAGGGCAGCCATGAGCGGTTTGCATGTCCCTCTGCTTTAACCTTTGGAATACAATATATATGAGCGCGTATAAAGCCAGCTATGTAAGTAAGATAAAACGCGACAGACACACAGTAGTATGTGTATACACATAGCTTGTATGACATCTATCTATCTACATATATATATATATATATATATATATAACCATGCTCGTATTGTTTATCTGCCCAGTACGGCGCCGGGTAAGAAGTGGTACATCCTATAGCTAGAAGTAGAAGAGTTGCAGAGTTCCTCTTCCTTCTTCCCAGCCACAAAAAACTACTAATTTTCCTTCTATTGTCAAAGACTTTATATTATTTTTTCTTTTCTTTTGAAAAAAAGTACCCAATGCAGCGACTAACAAATAACTTGTAAGTTATTGAGATTATATAATCAACCAGAATATATATTCAAAACCGTAATTTATTATACGATACATTTCTGTTGGAATATATATATATATGTAATTATTTATCCCTATGTATATAAGAAGCTTTCATTTCTTGAAATATCATCACATCAAGTGAAAAATGTCTTTAAAGCTTTATGATCCGATTAAATCATCACAGGCTTCGTTATTTTCTCTTATGTATGTATAGCCAAACCGTGTTATGTACTTGAATACCATATATAAGCTCAGGTCTTCTCATTTTGACTATGCGGATTTAATAATTACAACAGGTATATAATGATAAATATAATCAACTGCAAAATATTTTTAATTTGATGACAATTATTTAGCAAAGGAAAAGTACTAAAAACGTTTAATATTCAAAACAAAAAGTATAATCAATTCTACATGTATTTCATGTAAAAATGCTCAAGAAGCCATCAAATTACTTGTAAAAGACCTTCGAACTCCTTTTTTATTGTCTCCTACTCGCCTACTCGCCTCATCTCCTCCTTAATGTAAGCATAATTTTTATAAAACATGATAGGATATAGAAATTCATGATCACTCACATATAATCATTCATATTCATAATTTTATTATTCTCATGCAAAAATAAAGCTTTCAAATACTAACATTTTTCCATTTTTCAGTAATGTGGAAACAATTCACAATAATCTCTTTGATATATCTTTTTCCTTGAACTTTCTATCTCACTTCTTGTACATGATGGTATTTTGTGAGAAGACAAAAACTTATTAGGTATAGACAGAACTCTAATATGTTTAGAAAACTAACAACCGCCAATTAGTTCTTAAACTTTCCATCATAATGGGCCAAAAGCTCATAGACCCATTTATTAAATTATTTAAATCTCACCTTTTTAACATATAAGTCAGATTAATTTTAAACATTCTTCCACTTGGCTTATGTGACTTTATGCAGTCTATTAATAATATACAATAAATTTCATTTATATAAACTGATATCATAAGTAATTATTAGCAAGTGTAAGATTAATAAAGGTCATGACAGTCATATACTATTAATTCAACTTGCTCTTCCATCTACCACACTATACTAGCCTTTCTACTTGATCGTGATTATTAATGAGAAGTACATAATGAGATTTACCATTCAATTTTGTTTGCAATAACATACATTGTAATCAAATACGGAAAGATGAAAACATAAAACTAAAAAATAATATATTTATTAATGATCAAAGAGTGTCAAATATATAATAAGAGCTAATATAACAATATTATTTAATAATTAGCAGCACATATAACACCCACACTTTCTTAAAGGGTCAACTAATATAAGATTGATTTTCATATACTCTATTGACACTCTACATTTTTTAACCTCCTTCTTAACTATAAAGTATTTCAGTTCCATGTGTTTAACACCTTTGGAATACTTGTCGTTCTTAGAGAAGAAAATTGTTGCAGAATTATCACAGTAAATTTTCAGTGACCAAACTATATTGTCAATAATCTCAAGTCTTGAACTAAAGTTTTACAATCATTTATAATGAATCATGGCCTCAAAGTATGTCACAAACTTAGCCTCCATAATGGATGCGGCAATTACAGACTACTTTACACTCTTCCATGAGATGACTCCTTCAGCTAATAGATAAATGTAGCCAAAAGTTAATTTACTTGTATCCATATAACCAAAAAAAAGCGAAATTTGAGTATTCAATAACCTCAAGGTGATTAAACCTCCTAAAAGTAAGCATGTGTTCTTTAGTTCCTTACAAATATCTCAAAACTTTCTTTGCAACTTTTCAGTGATCTATACCAAGAGTACTCTGGTATCTCCCTAACATTCCTGCTGCAAAACTTATGTCTGGTCTCATACATGTCTATTTATTTATTAGGCTCCCAACTACATATGCATATGAAATTGATTCCATTTGCTTATATTCTAAAACACTTTTCGAACATTGTTTGAGGCTAAACTTGCCCCCCTTTTAAATTGGAACTGGTGATGCAGAACACTTATCCATTATAAATCTCTCTAACACTTTATTAATACATGCTTTCTGAGACAAACTTCTATCAAAAAGTGTTTCTATTCCTATTGCATATGTTACCTCACCCATATCCTTTATTTCAAAATGACTAGAGAGAAATTCCTTAGTTTCACTTAACATATCAAGATCATTAGCTGCAAGTAAGATATCATCAACTTATAAACTGAGAAAATAAACTTAATTCTACTGACTTTTAGTTATATGCACCGATCAACGATGTTTTCCTTAAATCCAAAGGAAATAATAATATCATTGAACTTAAGATACCATTGTCTAGAAGTTTGTTTAAGTTCTTATAGTGACTTCTTCAATTTATACACCATGTGCTCCTTCATAGCTTTTATGAACTCTATTGGTTGGTCCATATAGACTTCTTTCTCTAAATCCTCACTTAAAAAGAAAGTTTTATTGGTTGGTACATATAGACTTCTGCCTCTAAATCCTCACTTAAAAAGGAAGTTTTCAGTTCCACTTGGTGTAATTCTAGATTATAATGAGCTAGCAAAGCTATAATAATTCTGAGTGAATCCTTTTTAGAGAGTGGTCCTTATAATCAATGCAATCTTTCTAAGTAAATCCCTTAATCACTGATCTGGCTTTGTAACGTTTTAGGTTACCAAGAGAATCACGTTTGTTCTTAAAGACCCATTTAAAACCAATTCTCTTGTAACCTTCTAGCAATTCCACAAGGTCTTAGGCACTATTATGTTCTATAGATTTAAACTCATCTTTCATGGCATCTTATAACCACTTATAAGAATTTTCACTGTTTATGGCTTGTGAAAAAGTTACTGGGTTATTCTCAATTCCCAAGTCATTTTTATACTTGTAAAGATATACCAAATAGCCATTAGAAATAACTATTCTTCTTTCTCTTTGAGTCCTTCTTAATGTTAGTTGTTGTGGTTCTTATATTGTAGGTTCATTCACTTCATGTTTAGTTTCGTTATGAACAATGGGTACATTAATTTGTTATTTGATTATTGTTAGGCGGTTCAATAATTTGTGAAACAAAAACTTGAGTAGGTGTACAAGCCCCAGGGGCTTGAACAGTCATAGGGACTTCCATTCCCATTTCTTTAATATCCATTCTACGTGGTATTTCACTCCCGCTAATCTCACTATGTTCAATAAACTTGACATTCCCAGTTTCTACAGCTTTTATATTATGGTTAGGGCCATAAAATATACACCATTTAGACTTCTCTAGATAACTAATGAAGTAGCCACTGATTATTCTTGCATCAAGTTTCTTTTTAAATGGATTATAATGCCTAATTTTCGCTTGGCAACCCAAAACATGTAGGTGCCTTAACTATTCTACAGTTCAAATGAAGTTTTTAGAACTACCTTACTAAGCACCCTATTCAACAAATATATGAACAAATGTCCACAAAGAAATGAGTAAAGATAAATTACACATCATACTCCTAAACATATATAATAAAGTTCTATTTGCCTTTCTGTCGCACCATTTTGTTGTGGTATGTTTACCATTATGTATTGTGCACAAATTTCACGTGTTTTAAGGAAATTAGTGAAAAAAACAAAATTTTGATCACTTTTATTATAATTAGCATAATATTCACCATCTCTATCAGACCTAACTATTTTCACTTTTCTGCTAATTGCCTTTTGACCTTATTAATATAAATCTCCAAGGTGTTTATAGCTTGAGATTTATCATGTAGCAAATAGACATATCCATAACGTGAATAATCATCTATAAAGGTAAAGAAATATTTTTGCTTTACTGAAATTAGGCAAATCAAATGAACCACACACATTAGTATGAATTATTTCAAAAAGCTGAGTGCTTCTTGTGGCTTCTTTATTAATTGTGTTTTTTGATTGTTTGCCTCTAATACAATGCACACAAATGTTAAGATCAGTAAAATCCAATTCATGAATTATTTTTCTTTATTAGTATTTGAATTAATTTTCTGGAAACATGTCTCAAACACTTATTCCACAAGTAAGCATATCTATTATTAATTAAACTACGTTTAATACCAATATTAGGATTCAAAGACAATAAATTTTCCGCATAAACAATATCAATGTTTATTTTATATAAATCATCATAAAATACACCATTACCAATCAATTGGTTCTGTCTGTATAAACTAAAACTACCACTACTAAATTTAAATGAGTGTCTAGATCTATAAAGTTTGGGTAAAGAAACTAAATTCTTAGATATACTAAGTAAATAAAAAGTTTCACATAAATGGTATCCATTGTTCAGTGTCCAGGATTAAGGAATAAGTCCATATAACTTCTATTAGAACTCTCATTCTATTGCCCATATGGATAAATCATTCATTTGATCTTGTGGTTTAGGGCATAAGGAATCCCTGCAAGGTATTAGAAACAGGAGTAATACAATCAGAATCAATCCACCAAGTATTAAAAGGAACTTAAAAAAGGTTTGTTTCATAACATACATAAACACTAAGCTTACCTTTCTTCTCAAACTATGCCTTACGTTTAGAACATTCCTTTTGAAAAAGCCCAACCTTCTTACAAAAATGGCATCTAATTCATCATGTTCCTTCTTGTGGGTCTTATATGATTCACTATTAAATTTTAGGGGTCCTTTTACTTTCTTCTCATGCTTCTTTCTACCTTTATTACTAGCTCCTTATTTCTTGACATAATTAATGGAGTAACTTCCTTGGTTCTTAAATCTAATCTCTTCTTCAACCAACTTACTATATAACTCATTTACATTCCATTTGTCCTTCATAGTATTATAGTTCATTTAGAAGGGACCATACTCAAATGATAAATGAGTTTGAGATGAATTGCACTAGGAGGCTTGCATCCACTTCCATTCCTAAGGAATTAAGTCTTGTTGCAATTTTTTATCATCTCAATTACGTGTTCATACATAGTATGTGATCTATCAAACTTTATGATGGTCAATGTACTTGTAAGAGTCCCAACAAGAGACTTGTCAGCAGTTTAGGAGCGCTCTTCCACAAACTTAAATATTTCCTCAGTACTTTCAGTTTTGGGAAGAGTAGACTTACTATTGCTAGTAATTGTTGTATTCATATACATCAGACTTAATCTGTTTGATCTTTCCCAGTTATTAAAATGGGTTTTCTACTCATCAGAGCTCAAAACATTTAGAGCATCTGATTTCTTAACTCTGAGTGCCAAATCCAAGTCCAAAACTCAACATAGAACTGAATTTGTTCACTCCATTTAAAGAAGTTTAGTCCATTAAACATCGTAACAAATTAGAGATTCGAATGTATGGTAATAGCTGATGCAGGAAATTAAAACATAACATTAATGTTTTGAGTCATACAACACCATACTACACAGATTCAGAAAACTTCATAAATTGTGTATTAATGTGCACCTTCAGGCAATCCATTAACACACCAGATAGCATATAGTAATTCTTATATATTGTATACTGATGTTTACCTTTTAGTAATTTATTAATATATCATACTACACATAATGATACTAATATGTACATAATTTAGTAATCACATAAACACCAACTAGAAATATTTACTATCTTTGGATATCTAAACACAACTAATTGTGTATATGCATTACCTACATTCATTCTCATTAACTATAAAAATAAACAAACAACCTTTTTGTGATTTCAAAAATGTTTGATAGCAATGAGTTTCAACTTACCCATAAAATTACAATTCATTAGCATCAACTATGAGTTCAATAATTTTTTAAAAATTTTAAAAAATTATTTCACAATTATGTTGGCTACGTTGCCAATGCTTGTTATTGGTGGGACTTTATTTCAAGCACCAGGTATTGTCACTGGAAACTTTTCCCTAACATTTTCGTATCCTCATCTTTTTTTTTAAAATTTCATATATACAAAATATCAATTCAACGTTCAAAATCATCAAATCTGTAAGAAACAAAATTTAGGGTTTTCCATAATTTCAAATTAGGATTAATAAGGTTTCTTTAAATTATGAGAAATAAACATTAAAGGAGAACCATAAATTCCTTATAACTCTTGCTCTGATGCCACATGTAATGATAATTTGTATGAAACATGACAAGATCTAGAAATTCATGATCACTCATTTTTAATCATCTATATTCATAATTTTATTCCCATACAAAGATAAAGCTTTTGAATGCTGATCTTTCTCCATTGCTTAGTGACGCGGAAATTATTCATATTAAGCCTCTTACCCAATTTATCTCTTTTCTTGAACTTTTTATCTCACTTTTTGTATCGCTTGTGGAATTCATTGATAAAGGAATATATCATTTTATTGATTCAAAGGTTTTGCTTTTTGTAAAGATGCAACAAACATGTTATTGAGTTATCGTTTGGGCCTTCATGAACTCCTCCAACTACATGTTTGACATCACAAGCTTATGATTGGATGTTTGCTTGTCCTTATGAATAAGATTTAGTTATGTAACCTTCCTCTCTTTTCCTTTTAGAGAGCTGCCAAGGCTTTAGTAATCTTCTCATTATCTTTTTGCAAGTTAGCCTTAAGTCTCTTTAACTTTATCATAGCCCTCTAGATGCATATGTCACGTAAACTTAAGGCCTGAAAGATAGGTATTAAAACCAAGTTATCCCTAAAAAAATAAGGGAAGTATGATGAACAATTCTATAGGAAAAGTAGCTCAACCTTACTATGTTGTGCTAAGAGTGGGAAAAATTTCTCCCACTCACTTTTGTTGAGGTTCTTGTAATTTTCATGGATGACCATACTTCTATAGACTTGAGGACTAATATGTTCATACCAAACACCTTAAATTTCTCTCAAGGGAAGAAGACTTCTTCTTCAGCCTTTGAATAATTAGCTTGCCTTATATATTTGATAGGTATGGAAATTGTTAATCTTGTATTAGTTACCAACTCTAAAGCAACCATGTTCTTAGCATTCTTTATGGGAATGACATCTTGATCAGATGAAGCATTCGTTTTTCTTGTTTTTTTTAAGTTGCAATACTACTACTCTCCTTCTTATTGACTTTGTTTATAAGGTTTAGGATATTCACATCTACATATATATTTAAAAAACACATTTAATGGTTAGAGACTTGAAGAGAATAATAAAATAACGAAAATCACTTGACATCCTTAAGGACAAAGGAAGATATTTGTCTAGCAAAACCTATGGTTATTGCCTAATATTATGTGGTTATTATAAATACTATCAGAATAAGCAAACGAGTATGTAGCTAGCGACTTTTCACTAACTTTAGCCAACCGCTGCCTTTGCTTCACTTCAAAGTGATTATGTATTGGATAAAAGAAATAAACTTCCTATGTAATTTAAGAAACCTTAAAAAATTCATTAGACTTTAAAATCTTTGAAAAAACCCCTTTTAGTTTTTAGTTTTCCAAAAAAAACCCTTCTCTTAGACGTTGATTAAAAAACAATGATATAACGTACGTAGTGTAAAAATCAAATGTGGACTAATCAAATGTTGTTTAAATGATGATTCACTCTAATTCTTAAACTTGAACCAAAATTATTAAATCCGACTCAAACTAATAATCTATTATAATATCAATTTAAATTGAATTAATTGGTTATGATTAAGTTTGATAGCTGAATTGGGTTACTATATTAATGACATTTGATTAGTTTACATACGATATTCATATTGTATGTGTTATGTTTCTATTTTTTAAATGATGTCTAAGAGAATGGGCTTTTCAAGAAAATTGAATGATAAAAGCAAATTTTTTCGAGAATTTTAAAGATCAAAAGATTTTCTAAGGTTTGTTAAACTACACAGGAGGTCTATGCCTTTCACCTTTTATATATTTACCCTCACATGGCAAACATTATCTGGCAGTGATTAGCCAAAGTTAGCCATAAGCAATCAGTTACAAATCATTTACTTAGAATAAGGATTGATATCTTCCTATGTAAGCTTGAAATCTCATCTTTGAGACTTTAAAAATAAAATTTTCTTACACTTGTTTGTTCCTGGTAGAGATGATGAACGACCCATCTCTACCTTAAGTTCAAGTTGAACTATCTATAACATTGTTTGATAGTCCTAAATTGATGTGTATATATATATATATATATACAACATTTTTTATGACTCCGTATATTATAGGTGATATACAATCATATAACATATAATAATCCCCTAATAGTGAAGGTACAAATGACTCGATACATACATGTATCCTTTAATAATGTTATACACCATATTATAGAGTTGCAATCATATCCTGTTGTAAAAACTGTTAAAATATGTGCTTATTTTCTCAGGCTTAGGGAAGTAAGCCCTCGTAGACTCTAATGATAGTCTAACTATAATATAATGAGGAATGTTGAACTTATATAACATATATTCATAATTTGTTTACTTTAACCTCTTGGGGTTACTTCTCAGCCTCATACTTATCTATAATTTTTGGAAGAATCTTTAGCACTACAGACCAATTTTGAGTATGCTTTTTCCCTTAAGTATGCATATATCTACTAGTTATCCCTATATTTGGTAATATAAAAGGAGCCTAAACTATTTATGGAATTACTAAAATCACTAAAATAAGACAAAATTCATACCTTTTAGGAGAGACTATACTTTAGATCTCCATAAACTTGTTTAGCTCAGCAACTAGTTGTAGAGATGGTTGCTCATGTTACATAATTGTTTAGAATGATTTTTAAAGCTAAATAAGGCATTTAAAGGAACACATCCTTAGATTTATATAGAGTGACCAACAACTTAAATTAAAGTAATCTCAAAGATAAGATTATGATAGTTTTTCAATTCCTGAGACCTCTCATTAAAATTTAAGAGACATCTTAAGTTTCCCATTTTAAGCAAAAGTGAGATAGTTGGTAAGCAGATCAATTGCTTTCAACCTTATGAATGACCCTAACATGATTTGAATCTACATGTCTTAATGGATCATTAGGTGATACATGCTTGATTGGATATATATTTACTCTGTAATGCTTAGTGATTAATGTTATAATGTGCTTAAAATGCTTATTTTGATTCATATTTTTCTTTAGATACAAATTGGAGGAACAAGAACCAAAATGAGCTAAAAATATATCCTTGGTGTCATTCTATCAATGTTTGATCTTATTTGCCTTGGTGCAAGCAAAAAGGAAATGAGCTAGGGCAAAACATGGGTAAGGAGTGTAAGAAATAGAGTCACTACAACTTACACACCCTTGTATAGGTGCACATAATCGTATGGGACTATGTGAGTCACTAAAAAGTATGTGGGAGTGCTAAGATGAAACATAAGGAATGTCACCACTTATGTAAGGAAAATGCAATTGAAAGAATGAAGAAAAAAGGGAGAAACAAAGATGTCAAACCCTAATATTCTATTAAAGGTGAAAACCCAAGCCGATTAGTTTTTTAAAATAAAAACAACAATTATCAGGAGAAGGAAAATCAAATTGTTGGTTTTTGATGTTTGACTTTGAGTTATTAGAACTGAACAAGAGGGGATAAAATGTTAAGGATATGCAAGTTATTTTAGAATAAATTGGGTGGGTTATGACTATGGGTTATAAGCTATGGGTTATAGATTCTGGGTTATAGGTTATAAATTACTCCACGTGGATGTTCATATTTCCATTGATTTTGTATATGGACATCTATATGACAGGGCCAAAAGCTAACCATACTATCGAAAAACTAGTCGAACTGACGTTTTAAGCAGAGTTGTATGAGTTTCGAATATTAGTCATTTAATTGAAAATGCAAAAGGTTTGACATTGAAATCAAAAAAATTCCAAGTTTGGCACTATAAAATATATTATCTCTTATTTTAAATAAACGTTAACAATGAATTTTTCAATTATGCTTTTATCTAAAAAAAGGTGCAGATATAACTGTCTCCTAGCTATATTTACCTAGCTAATGAGGTTTATTAATTGCAAAAGGTTCTCTATGGTCTTAAATAAGTACCACGATCTTAGGTTTCCAGTTTGAGTATCTATCGCTTAACTTGGTTTGAAATCTAGTCCTTATAATTATGCACCATTTCTTCATAAGACTACATAGTGATACACTATACTTTTTCTTTATATTGTTGGCATGATTATTATTGCTAATGATTTCAAAGCTTTACTTATATCAAAACCTTCCCTTATTATCAATATGACACGAAGGATTAGAGCTTTTTAATTTTTTTTGGCTTTAAAGTCTTATTTGACTAGTCTGAATATTACTTGACTCAAGCCAAAAGTGTTACTGACCTTATTTCTCACAAATGCCTCGTAGATTCTAAAACTATACACACTCCTATAGAGTCTAATTCCCAAATTCTACTAGTAATGGTATTCTTTTAGTGATAACACTCTATTAGTAATTGGTTGACAATCTTATTTATCTCATATTCACTTAACAAAACATTGTCGATACAATTTACATTGTTAATCAATTAATATATGCTTCATGTATTCATAATTTGTTTTATCAAAGCAAATTTAGTTTATGGTTTTAATTTTGTTGACATTCATCTCTTGTCCTACAAGTTAATTTTATTACTGATTGGTTGGTGATCTTACCATTATAACAAACTAGCTTTTAGCCACATTTTTTTGGCAACGATTTGAAAATAGTTGCTAAAAGTCACCTTTTGGCAACGATTCCAAAATTTGTCACCAAAAGTGAAGGTTTTTGCCATGTTTTTCATTATCGTCATAAAATTAAGGTATTTAGTGATGATTTATGTGAATCGTCGCCAATTGTGCAATCTTTTGCGACATTTTAGAAATTTCATTGCGAAATGTTAAGTCTTTGGCAACGATCCTTGTAGTCGTCACAAAAAGTGCCACTTTTGGCAATGAATTTTTAAAATCATTGCTAAAAGTTGATATCAATGTATTTCTTAGGGAAATTTTGATGAATTTTTTATGTGATAGTATTCTTAAAAATAATAATGTTTAAAACATATTTTTTAATGGTAAGTGTGCTTAATAATCCTATGGTTAATTATAATTGACATTTATATGATTTTTCATTTTTTTCATTTGCCTTCTTTATAAATTTGTTTAAATAGCTAATGCATTCAAAACCATTTGAATTTGTTTAAATCTATGGATTTATACACAAATAATTCTTTAATGATGCCTATTGTACATAGTACTACACCTCCGTTCATACAAATATTTCATGAAAATAAAATGGAGCATCTAAAAATTGTAAAATATTTTCAAAGTCTGAAACATATTGTTGAAAAACACATGGGAGGTAATTTAAAATTTGAAAACTACATATTATTTGGATATAAAAAGATAAACATACCTAAAATTTTAATATTAATAAGATCAAAATATAATAATTTTAAATTGATTACTATTCTTAATAATTAATATTTGTTAACATTAAAATAATAATACATATAAATATTGAAATGTGGTAAGCAATATAATATAATGATATATATTACAATATTTTAATTAGAAGTTTAACAATTCTTACACATACATGTTAAATAAATAAAGTTTTACACTTATTCCATCGAAAAGGAAAAGAAATAATTATTTTTTTAATTCCAAGCGATATGAGATTCGGTAGAAGAGGTAAAGGAGTTCCCTATGTCTAGATTCTTAAAAGGGGTTCTTGCACGCTTGAAGACATTAATTGAAACAGTCAAAGATCTTCTCTCAGGTGTTAAGTTATTGACAACCTCTTCTAACAACTTCTTGGCTTTAACTAAACTAGCAGAAGATACAATGTATAAATTCTCAAATGGAATATGGATCACTGAATTAGATGAACCATCTGTACGATGCATTTCACTTAAGAAACAATTAATATAGAAGTTAAATAGCTAATGAAGTCCAATGGTATAATGGACCTAAATTTGAACACATACATACCTTATTGAACAGACATAGTAATTGACGACTGTTCCAAAACAATCAATTTCCCTAATCCTATACTGACTATTATGACATTGCCAACGCCTCCATTTTCACTTATGTTCTTTTGAAGATTTAAGGAAGCTTTACACAATACATAGTATATACAATTAAATGTTCATCTGATATCTTCCTAACAAAAAATGAGATACAAATAATTAAGGAAGAGAGTTAATTCGGATGATAATAAGAACCTTAAGGAAGAAGATCGACCATTGAAGGCAAGCGGTAATTACACTTTGATCAGGAGATTAGTTGTTCATCAATTTGTTCTTCATAAGGAGAATTTTGCCACATTCCTCCTAGTATAGCTCATTTATGCCATCAGAAACTAGTCCTCACATCAACATTCCTCGATGAATTAATGTTAAAATTTTATTCTGAAAAATCAATTTAGCATAAAATTCATTATGTTTAATTAAATTCTTTTGGTAATCAAATCCCATAAATTCTCAGGGGTGGAATAAACTAATCCAAAATTGAATGGAAGTTGACCATACAACTCCTAGCAACAAAAAAACATGGCCATTCCTTTTTATCGACGCCAAAAAACGCTTTCTATCGACAACTTGCTATTTATGATGATAAAAAACAACATAGCTCAAGTCTAACGTTAGATTTAAACCAATTATCTTGTTGAAGATACACTTAATCCGATCGATGAATACTTAGGAAAAGCTTTTGTATATTGAACATGTAATACAAGAACTTAAGTTATATACATAATGACAAACTTGCGAAAAAGATAAGAGAAGAAGAAGCAAACCTGGAGAAAGTTGAGAGAGCGCGCGCGCGAGAGAGAGAGGAGGGAGATAAGAGAAGAGAACCAGTTAAATGTTGAAAGCAGAATGAAGTACATAAACATGCCTTCCATAAGTTAAATACTCTCACAGATCTTTCATCAAATAGTTAGCAAGCTTTCCTCAAAGAAGAGTTGAAGACAAGGAAAAAATGTCAAACCAACACAAAAACACAATTCATCATCTTCCAAACACAACACATAAACAAAAACTCATACAGCATAAGAAGAACATAAAACTCACATAAAAAAATGTAGCAGAAAACAGAGCACAATAGAAGGAGGGTTCATAAAAATAGAAAAGAAGAACGATACCATCACAGGACATGGCACTCGTTTGATGGTGATGACCACAACAAAGGAGACAAAGACTAGAAAGGAGATAACGCTTCTTTGAAAACACGATGGCTAACA
Organism: Erythroxylum longipes; assembly: GCA_027563885.1. Classification (NCBI taxonomy): domain Eukaryota; kingdom Viridiplantae; phylum Streptophyta; class Magnoliopsida; order Malpighiales; family Erythroxylaceae; genus Erythroxylum; species Erythroxylum longipes. The sequence goes on along the minus strand of JAOQMS010000180.1, from coordinate 45,571,006 downwards.
CGAAAATGAAGATGAAGAGAACTTCATTTTCGTGTTAATAACCTAATAGAAAACGACGTCATTTATTGTAAGCAAAATGAGGTCATTTGTTGTTAAGTAAAACGACGTTGTTTGTTATTAAGTAAAATAACGTCATTTTTTATTAATTTGAAAGAAATATACCATTAGGTGACGGTTCAGATAATCGTTGCCTAATGGTAGCCCATTACCATTTGACTTGACCTTTGATGACAAAATTACATAGAATATATAATTTTTAATAACAATATCAAATTTATATATAATAAATACATAATTATGATTAAATAGATTGATATATGATATAAGTAAGATATGAGAAAATTTATCTATTATCTATGCATTCATAAATCATTATACTAGTAACAATTATTATCTATACATTCATATAACATGATATTAATTACTATATATAATTATATTTATTGAAATATAATTAAAAATTTGCATATGGTAAAAAATAGAAATGAATATTACATATTAATTTCTTAAAAATAAAATTTAATATTATGGTCAATGATTGTAAATGTAAAAAATAATTTTATTTATGTTAAAAAATTTGCTATATTAAAAAATCATAAATATGAAAAGAATTGGCGACGAATATCCATTTAGCGACGATAATTAAGTGAGATCGTCGGTAAAAGACATCAACATTGGCAACGATTACATAAATCGTCGCCAATCGTGAACAACAAATGATGTTGTTGTTCACATATGACTGCAATGTTTATAAATTCATAGAAAACGACTTTGTTTTTACAGCAAATGATGTCATTGGGGGGCTTCGATTTCATAAATTTAAGACACACCAAAACAACATCATTTGTTTTCTAGAGCTTAAACGTTCTAGCTGAAGCCCCCCATTCATCTTCTCTTTATTATTTCCATCTTCTTCGATCAACTGTTTGTCTTCTTCCCAAATTGCAATCTTCTCTTCCTTAATCAGCAGTTCTTGCACTGTCCATCGTGTCTAGTTAGTCGTCTGTTGAGGTTAGTCATCCATGTTTTGCTCTCAACTTTTTTTTTGTTTTCGTTGTTGTTGTTAAATGCTTATATAGTGGTCAATTTTGTTGATGTGATGTGAGTATTCTTCATTTTTTAAGACTATGGTTGGTTCATTTTTTTTGAATATGTTTATATTGGTGAATAATAAAAAATACAGTGGTTTGGTTAATAGTTAGGGATGAATTTGGTCTGCATATGAAGTATTCGATGAAATGTCTCTTAGGGATATTTTGTTTAAATGGTTTAAGTATTCTGAGTTTTTTTCCACTATGGTTGGTTCATTTTTTGTTTCAATATGTTTATCCCTAACTTTTTAACCAAATAACATGAAAATTACAAAAAATAACTACAATATAATCCAATTTACAAATAAAGAATATGATTGTATGTTGTTTTTTAAACACCAAGAAGTTACTTTATTTCTTGACAAGAAAATAAACCAGTAGTATCATCAAGATCTTTGACAACTTCATTATAACAAACTCAATTTAATTATAGTCTTTTAGTAAAACACACCGTAATAGTACCTTTTATATAACCAAAGAATTGTCTTAGTTATACTTAAGTGAACTTCAAAATTCATCTCCACAAAACAAACAAGTCCAACAATCAATAAGGTATCTAGCCTTATATATGTCAAGTACCTTTAACTTTCTAAAAACTTTTACATAATGTTGGATCTTCTCTCTCATGCCTAACAAAATTGGTTAACTTTATTCCATATTAGATAGGAGTGTTAACCGACATAATATTTAAAATATTGAAGTTATTAAGAACCTGATTTCCATGTCTTTCTTGATTTATGAAAATTCCACTTACCATTTGCTGTAGTTAGATTCCTAAGTTGATACACATCAATTCCATGCTATTCATCCCAAACTCTAGGTTTATAGAATCTTTGAACTCTTCAAATGTCTTTCTTTTTTTTTGTGAAGATAAGATCATCCATGTAATAAAAAATAATAAATCATCTTTACCCTCTTTAATATAAAGAGTATATTTGTGTAAGCATATAATAAAAATATTCTTTTAAAAGTAATACTTGTTTAAGTTATTCCAAGATCTTGTCACTTGTTTAAGTTTATATAAGACCTTCTTTTACTTTAACAATTTATTTTCTTGACCTTGAACCACATTTCTCATTGATTTCTCAATGCATGGTTCTTCTTATAAATAGTTGTTAAGAAAAGCAAACTTGACATCTAATGAATCCTTTTAATGATTTTGGGCATCAAGATATATTAATAAACAAATTGTTTCCAAGCAAGTAACATAAGTGAATATCTCTTCATACCAGTGTCTTGCTTTTGCTTGTACCTTTAATACAAACTGTATTAGTTGTAAATGATGGGATTGTAAAAAATCAAATGATCAACTACCAAAGATTTATAATCATATAAGTGGTTGGACTATTTTGCTAGATGTTGGTGAGTCTTGGTTAATTGCTATTTGGTTTTTTGAATTATTTTGTTTTTCAAAGAACTTTTTTTAAATTATTTGGTTTGTTAGTACTAAATCCCATAATTTTGAAATTATAGGAATTGTTGCTTTAAAATGTGTTTGTAAACATGGCAATATTAGTGGGTGAGTTGTCTTAGCTTCACCTTTAGTTTTTGTTTCTTTTATTTACTATTTGTATTCTTGTTCATCAAGTCTCCAATTAAGTAACTCATTTTACAAAAATATTTTCAATATAGAGAGAGTTGGAGCATTACTTAAACTTTTGTGTTAAAAAAAAACTTAAACAAGATTCAACAACGATGAATTAAATTGTGCAAATTAAATTATTATGTAATATATGCTACTTTCATATATTACTCTAGATATTATCCTAAAAGAATTTTTTTTTGATTTGAATTCCATACATACCAAGTCTCATTCAAGCATTGATAATTGTATGATCAACCTAAATGAACATTTAAATTTAATTTGTGTGATACGCCTTTTGGCTTAAGGTTCTTTAGCCTTTTGGTTTAAGGTTCTTCATTTCTTCTAATAGGTTAATTGATTCGAACCAGGGTAAATTACACAACATATTCACTAACTTTCCTTATTCGTCGTCCGTCGTCTCCAATTGTCAATATGTCCAGGTAAATTGTCAAAATTTTGTTTCATTTTCATATTCTGCTTGAATAAGGACGAATTTGTGTGAATGGAAGGAGAGCCTGAGTTTTGTATATGAACTTGTAATGATTAATCGAGAATTATTAACATTAGAAATTCATGAATATGCATGGATGATCTAAGGAATAATAAACCCCTAGGATGGTATATAGGTTGAAAATCCATGTTGCAGCTCCCATGAGGCTTATTGGTGAAATATTCCATAAGCCTAGGAATCACAGTGAGAAGACCCTTTTTTGATTCATGTGGTGTAACAATGCCACGTACCATACTGTTTGTTTGAATTCAAACTTAGTTTTTGAACTTATAGTGATTAATTGAGAAGTATTAACATTAAAAATTCATGTATAATTATGGATGATCTGAGGCATAATAAACCCCTAGGATGGTATATAGGCTGGAAACCCATGATGCAACTCTCATTGGGTTTATTGGTAAAATATTCCACAAACTTAAGAGTCACAACGAAAAGATATGGTGTAACAATGCCACATACCATAGTATTTGTTTTAATTCAAACATAGTTTATAAACTTATACTGATTGCATTTAGTAATTCAGTTATTTACTTTCAATTGAATAGCTAGATGGACAAAAGTTGGATGTCTCATTAGAAATGGTCTACTGAATACTTAGAAGGAATTAAGAGTTTCATGCAATTTGTAAAAGACAAATAGGTGTTGAATGTTGTATTCATTGTCCATATATAGATTCCTTACATGTCAACATTCTATATAATCACTAGCTAATTTGAGGCATAGATAAGTTTTATACCCCATGACTTTATCATAGTGAACGTTTCGAAGCAAGTTGTAGTATAAGTGTTGATACATGTGTTGATGATAGTAACGATAATGATGTAGAAGATTGTGATATTAATGACAATGGTGATAATGGGATTGACGAGATGTTAGAGGATTATGGGAATTATATGGAAATTATGAGAATCATATGGAAACTATGAATGAAATTATTTTGCCTAACATAATTGGTAGTATAACTGAAGATAATTTATGGAAGTTATTGAAAGTTGCTTAAGAAAATTATATCTAGGGTGCTCCAAATTCTCACAACTATCTTTTTTTGTCAAGTTGTTGCATTTAAACATCTATAATAAATGAAGTAACAAGTATTTTGACATGTTAATTGACTTGCTCAATGATGCATTACTTATTAGGCATAAATTTCTCAAATCTTACTATGAAGAAAAGAAATTATTAAGGGATCTTAGATTAGAATATATATATATCAGTACATATTTGTAAGTATGATTGTGCTATATTTTGGAAGGACAGTAAAGATCTTGAAGAGTGTACCATTTGTGGTATATCAAGGTGGTGAGTGGATGATGGGAAAGGGAAAAATATGCCACTTAAATCTTGAGATATTTCCATATTAAACCACAACTACAAAGGCTTTTTATGTTAACAAAAACAATCATAGATATGAGGTGACATAAAGAGAAACATATTAATGATAACATTATGTGTCATCCAACAAACTTAGTGGCATGGAAAGACGTTGATGGAAAGTTTCCGTAGTTTACAGAGGATTGTCGTAATGTTCAACTTGGATTAGCCTCAGATGGATTTAATCCATTCAGTAATATGAGTACTTCTTACAACAAGTGGTTGGTAATTCTAATGTCATACAATTGACCTTCATGGAAGTGTATGAAGGAGCATTTTATGTTATTGTCTTTACTTATTCCAGGACCTAAAAATGTTGGAGCCCGTTCCCGGAACCCAACCAAACAAGCAGAATATCATAAATCGTGAACTTTTTCCAATACTGAACACCTGGACCATTATCGGGTCATCTTCTCAAAACTCCCCTTTTCTAAGTTCAGCTCAGCTCTTCGAATAGTCGACTAACCCATTTATCCACTT
>JAOQMS010000180.1:45552607-45564446 GCA_027563885.1 Erythroxylum longipes | reverse complement strand
GTTAGAGTTAGAAGGATTGCATGTGATAAATCATTGAGGTGAGATTCAAAAGTACTTAGTAGTTGGATTGATATAAAAGATATTGCATTTTGCATGCTTTCATAGGTGGAGAGATTGTGTTTTAAACTCAAAGGAAAAACTACATCGATCTACGTAGATTTAGCCTAATTTGTCTTCATGAAAGTTGTAGCTTAACGTTTTAGCTTTCTAACGATATAAAGTATGAGATTTTTGGATATTGGAGTTGAGAGTTATGACCATTACAAGTTAGGATGTCGCATAGGATGTATATACGAAACAACTATGGAGATTGAAGTGATATGGCACTAGAAGAGGTGGATTTGAGGAGATTATGAGCAAAAGGGATGTTAGAATGGAGTTAGGATCCATTGGAGGAGTCTTGGAGGGTGAAAATTTTCTAGACCAGAAGGTTACACGGTCAGGTTGTATATATTCACACTGGCCGTGAATTCCTGATGCAGAAAAATTTCTAGACCACAAGGTTACACGGTCAAGCCATGTGTATTCACACTGGCCATGTATTCCTGATGTAGAAAAATTTCCAGACCAGAAGGTTACACGGTCAGGCCGTGTATATTCACACTGGCCGTGTATTCCTGGTGCAGAAAAATTTCTAGACCTTAAGGTTACATGGTCTGCCCGTGTTATTTCACATGGCCCATGTTTTCCAAATGACAAAATCTCATTTTGAGTTCTTCATGAAAGTTGTGGATCCAAAAGTGCTCGTCGAAACCATCTAAATAATACCTTAATCCAATATCTCTAGTGAAAGTTATGCCAATTGTTCCGAGATAGGTACAACGTGATTAAGGACATGAACATAGTTGATTCTTTTGGCCATAACTTCATAACACGACCTCCAAATTAAGTGATTCTTAAAGCGATAGATTCCTGACACATTTTAATACCTTTACACACACAAAAAAAATTGTACCCTTTTTGTGATTATTCGAATTAGATTAACGGCAAAGTGAGGATTCGTTAGAATAGCCCTACAAGGAAACCCACTCACGCTTTTCGACTTCGGAACGATAGTTGGGCTCCTGGAACGGGGTCCAACATAATTTATATTAACTTATACTTTTTCTAAAGTTATTACTCAGTAAAAATTATTAATTTTTTCATATTTTTGTTAGGTTTTTATGCTCTCTTAACTGCTATGTACATAATAGATGTCAACCTGAAAGGTCTATTATCGAGGCTTATATAGCGAATTAATGATTGACATTTTGTTCGATGTACTTAAATGATATGGAGACAAGATTTAATAGACAAGAATTTAACCTTGATTTTGATCAAGATGGTGAGTTATCAATTTTCTCCCAAAAAGGAAGGTCATTTGGTGTCATAAATATAAGGAGTTAACTAAAGATGAGGTTGAAATTTGGCATTGGTATATTTTGAACAATTATAAGGAAGTCAATATATATATGGAGTATATATATTACTTTTCATTCATATTTTCATATTTAAATTTTGTGGTTCATTCTATATTTCCTTATCTCTATTTACTTTTTTTCCTTATCTCTATTTACCTTTTTAAATAGAGAGCACAAAGATTCCATTCAAAGCAAAGAGATTAGTAATATTGAAGAAAGATATAAGACTAAGTTCCCATCATAGTTTAGGACTCGAGTATGTTACTGATGGAATATTATGAACTTATAGCAATTTGTATGATAGGTTAACTTCTAATTATATTTTGTTTTACAGATGATACGGTTACATAATTGTAATATGCAAGAGGTAATAATAACATTATATGCTTTGGCATGTGAGCCTCATACGTGTCACAAAAAATATAAAGGTTGCATTGTTAATGGAGTTAGATTTCACATACAAGATCGAGACAGTCGACTTAGAAGCCAAAGTTGTAGGGTTGTTATTGAGGGATGTTATGACGATGATTTTATTGACTTCTACAATGTCATCTAAGAAATAATAGATTTGCATTACATTAAGGATAAAAAGGTTATTCTATTTAAGTGCAAATGGTTTAATCTTTCATCTAAGAAATGATAGAGTTACAATACATCAAGGATAAAAAGGTTATTCTATTTAAATGTAAATGGCTTAATCTTGGTGACATAAAAGTGAATGGAAATACTACTATCATTAATGTTAGTAAGATTATGATAATGGCCATTTTGTCCTTGCAAGTCAAGTGAAGAAAGTTTTTTACCTCAACGACATTGTATTGGGCAACAATTGGAAGGTTGTTCAAAAGTTTCAACACCAAAATCTCTTCGATTTTTGTGAAAGGGAAAATGGTTAAATGAGTGAAGATTGTGACGAAATATCAAGATATTCAATCGAGAGCTGAATAATAGAGCCATACAAATAGAAGATGCAAATATCATCATTCCATAGGAGAGATGTTAATCCCAATATAGTATAAGTGGATGAAGTACAAGTGAATCTTGTTGTAGAAAGAGATGAAGACTATATTGAGGATGAATTATATGATAATGATGATACTTGAGCTGAATATAATAGTGATGAAGAGTTTGATCATAATGTAATTAATGATGATAATTTTCAAGATCTTAATCATTATAATTTAAGGTAATAAAAATGTTTATATTGTTTGAAATGTATTGTTGATGTTTGAGTTATGTTTATGCTTATTGTTGATGTTTTAGTTATGTTTATGCGGATTTTTGATGTTTAAGTTATTTTATTGCTATTGTTGATGTTTGAGTTATATTTATACGAATTATTGATGTTTGAGTTATGTTTATGCGTCATTCATGATGTTTGACTTATATTTATGCGTATTGTTGAAGTTTTCCTTATCTTAATGTGGATTATTTAGGTTTGAGTTATGTTATTGCGGATTGTTGATATTTGAGTTATAGACATCCAATATAATGGCACCTAGTAGAAATAAATGGAAGAAGGTGGCAAGTATTGAGGTTGTTCCTCCCCTACAACAACTAGATCAAACAAATCTTAGCCAACAATAACAATTGACTTCATCCACCAATGAACATTGTCAGCAACAATCTCCATCTGTCTCAAATAGTACAAAGGGATATGCAGGTTTGTTAATCTTTAACACAAACAAAGACTTATGCTCAAATATATTTTCTTATTATTATTCATTTATTGTCAGTTTCAAATATCAATGTCAGAAAAAGAGGTAGAGGTATAAATAAAGGTTGTGAGTTGCAACAAATGAATGTTGCAATGAACAGTAAGTTGTCTGTAAATATTGATACCTAGCAAGGATGTCATGTATATAGGATTCAATCAGCTAAATTGTCAAGTGAGTTAGGGGTAATTTCCAGAACTGAATTGTCTTACCTTAAGCATGCGAAGCAGTTGAAGGAAGATAACTTGCTATAGAATGCTTTGGATAAAGTTTCAGTAAATTTTCAATTTATTTAATTATATGCAATATTGTTTTACTTATTTAAAGATTAATTTCACTTTTACTTGTTCATAGATGAAGGACAATATTGTCGATATTGACAACCCTAATGTTTCAAACTGTGTGACTTCACTATTGAGACAAAGGATTAGGGATCATTGTTATCGACTACATCAATATTACAAATCTTTTCCTTTGGATAAGGAGACAAATAAACATATTCCTTAACATATGTCTCCAAAAAATTGGAGCAATATGTATGACTATTGATCCTCTGACAATGTTAAGGTTTGTTTTTTTTCTCATCACATTTGCTTCCATTAATCTTGTTGCACAATTTAATTACTATTTCTTTTCTTTATTTAAGAAAAGTGTGAAAAATTCAAAGTTAATAGAGGAAAAATGAAAACTCCACACAACCAAGGCTTTGAATCATTTGTTGTCTTACGAAATGAATATGTAAGTTCTTTGTTTACAAGTTATAATTACATCAGTAAATACAATATTATTTATTGTGTTTTGTATTTTTTCTATAAAATAGAGTCAAAATGAACTACATGGAGAACAATGTAATAGGATCACACTCTACAAACTGACACATTATAAGGAAGGTGAAGGCTAGATGTCTGAAGAAGCGTATAATAATTATGTAAGTATAAAAATTTGTTTAATTTTTTATTTTATTTATTTATGTACTACTAACTAATAATATTTGAATTGAATATTGATTTTGTTTTTTAAATTTTAGAATAAGATGCAAGATTTGTTGCAAACATCAATATCTAACGGAAATGAGTCAAATGTAGATGACATTTGCAACAAAGTACTTGGAACATGATCTAGCTACATCAAAGGTCTTGGGTTTATGGCAAAGCCAACTGTTTGATCCTCATCAAGACCACAATATGTTCAACGTCTTAAAGAGGACAACCAATCACTTCATTTTAAATTAGAACGTAATGAAAAACAGTTGGTCAAGCTTGAAAAGTTGGTCAAAATTTTACTTGGCCTGAATTATGTAAGTATTGAAGATGAAAACAATTCTTAATCATTAAACTAATATTTGTATTTTTTATTTTGTATTTAAATATTTTTGAAATTGTAATCAACATCTTGTACATGATCATATTTAATGATATTTTAATTTCTATATACAATGCTTCTAATTTTCAATTATTTTTATTATATTTTTGCATAATAAATCAAATAACAAAAAGAATTACATACAATAATATCAATTTAAAACCTCAATAATAATTATAATATACATGATATAACATTTAGTTATAATGTATATTTAAAATTTCAAAACATTGCTAAAAATATTTGGCTACATTTTTAAAAACGTTGCCAATAAGTTTTCACTACGCTTCCTTTTCGTAGCTAAAAGATATTAGCTACGATTTTAGAAATGTAGCTAACAAGTTTTGGCGACGAAAATAAACCATAGCTAAAACTTAATGGTGACGATTTATAAAAACATCACCTATAGTTTTTCGCTACGAAAACTATTCGTAGCAAACACATTAGTGACGATTTGGTGAAAACATCACGTATAGTTTTTTGTTATAGGAATTTTGTGATGATTTTGGAGATGAACATAAATTGTCACGAATGAATATTAGCAACAATTTTGTGACATTAAGCAATGAAATTTTTCATTGCTAAATATGCCTTTTATTTTAGTGTTCCGATCAATGTTACCACTAGTTTCTACATTTTCTTAGATGTTTATTAATCTCTAAAAATAGTAAGAAACAAAAAACTTAATCTTAAGTTAGTACATAAGTTGAATATCAAACCAGAATTGATGCTACCTCTGAACTTATTTGATTACATTGGTGACTCCAAAATATGATCACTATACACTCATCAGTATCTTTTATTGTGATAACCATATGGCTATGTAAGTTGCTCATAGTAATGTCTTTCATGAGTATACTAAATACATTGAGAATGGTTGTTGTTTTATTCATATTATTCAAGTTACAATACGACTTATTTTTATATGCTTTAAAGATCAAGCTATTAATATTGTCACTCAAACTCATATAGTGAGTGAGTTTCATACTCTCATCTCCAAATTCCAGCCACCTGATTTTCATCTATTTTAAGTTTAAAGGAGGATGTTGAAAATATTCTAAATTGCCAGATTAATTGAGAATATTCCAAATTAATTGTTTCTACAATTATTTCACCTTATATTTATTTCTTTAATTATGTACCTTGTTTGTTTTTCTTGATTTTATTTCTTCATCCGAATACAAATTCTTGTATATAAATAAGAGTTCATTTTTATTAAAAAACAACAACAACATCCAATAAAAATCCCGCTAAAATGTACGCAGCCTTACCTCTAACTATTAGAGAGGCTGTTTCCAAATAACTCACGTGAATGAAGCAGAAGAAACAAAAATGAAAAGGATAAATTAAAAAATAAAAATAAAAATTTAAGATTAAAAATTAAAATAATATAATATAATATAATATTACTAATAGGCAAAAAATGATAGATGAAAATAATAGTAAAAATAATAATTCTAATAATAATAATAATAATAATAATAATGAGAATAATGAGAATAATGAGAATCATACTAACATTAATAATCATAAACAAAATAATTATAATAATGTTAATGACAATACTAAAGATCCTAGTAATAATAACTATAATAACACTAGTAGTAGTAGTAGTAGTAGTAGTAGTAGTAGCATAATACGTACTTACCACATAGGCTAACTACAATAGATAAGAGTTAAAAGATAAAGGAGAACTACTAGGATCTCTTTACGAGAGATCTTTAACTTGAATCATATCACGCTAAAGTTTTCTATTGTGGGTCATGTCCTCGGTAAGTTCCAACATTGTCATATCTTTTTTGATCACCTCCTCCTAATTCTTCTTAGGCCTTCCTACTTTTCTCTTACTATTTTTAAGTGCAATCCTCTTGCATCTTCTCATTAGAGTGTCCAAGTGTCTCCTCTTAATATATCTAAACCACCTAAGCCTTGTCTCTTTTAATTTGTCTATAATATTCACTATCTTTAATTTGTCTCTTACCATTACATTCCTTACCTTATCCTTTTTAGTAAGGTTGCACATCCAACGGAATATCCTCATTTCCGTTATCATTAGTTTATGACTATGAACCTGTTTAATGGGCCAACACTCCGCCCTATAGAGATGGCTGGCCTAATCACTAAATGATATAATTTACCTTTAAGCTTGAGTGGTATCTTCTTATCATACAAAACTCCTAAAGCACCTCTCCATTTTAGCCAACTCCTAAACATATGTTATCCTCTATGCATTCATTAAAAAGACTATAAAAATACCTTTGCCATTTACTCTTGATGTCATTTTCAGCTACAAGTACTTGTCCTGCTTCATCTTTTACGGAATGAACTTTGATCCAAATCCCTTACTTTGCGTTCCCTAGCTCTTTTCAATTTAAAAATATCCTTTTCTCCATCTTTAGCATTTAATCTTTGATATAGGTTCTCGTAAGCTCTACTTTTATTAACTGAGATTATCCACTCTTTCTTTGCCAATTTGTATCTTTCTCTATTTCTAGCGCTCTCCACCTTTGTGGGGCTATCCCATATAGCTTGATAGGTTGTCTTCTTAACCTTAAATTTTTCTTGAAAATCCTCATTCCACCACCACTACTCCCTCATACTACCCCTCGACCCTTTAGAAGTACCCTAGGTCTCTACAGTTGTGTTCTTTAAAAGAGTTGTAACCATCTCCCGCATCTAGTTAGCATCTTTGACCAAACTCCATCTTCATAAATGACTCTATCTTTAAATTGTTTCACCATATCCCATTTCAAATTCCACCATCTAATTCTAGTGCACCTCTTAGGACTTCTTTTCTTCCTTCAATCCTTAATAAAAAGATCCAAAACTAACAATCTATGTTGAGTTGACACGCAAGCACTAGGTATCACCTTACAATCCTTGCAACTAGACTGATCACTCTGTCTTATTAGGAAGTAGTCAATCTAAGTCCTTATGGTTCTATTCCTGTAAGTCACCAAATGCTCCTCATTTTTCTTGAAAAAAGAATTGGCTATCACCAACTCGAACGCTACTATGAAATCCAACAAAGTTGTCCTGCTGTCATTCCTTTCACCATGCCCTAAACCTCTATATGCTCTTGAGTAAATATGCAAGGTTGATCCTCTATGACCATTAAAGTCTCCTCTGAGAATAACTCCCTTGTTGGAGGGTATTTGTTGAATCACTTTATCTAGCTCTTCCAAAAAATGACACTTAATTTGTTCATCTAAACCTACTTGAGGTGCATATGCACACACCACATTTATAATAGCTCCCTTTACCGTAATCTTTAAGGACATGATCTTATCATTAGTCCTCTTAACTCCTACAACATGTTGTATGAGTTCCATAACAACCAAGATACCTAACCTATTATGTCTTCTCGAACCCCCTGAATACCAAAGTTTAAATCCATTAATTTCTTTTTCTTTAGCCCCCATCCACCTTTTCTCATGCATGCACGCTATATGAATCTTATACTTATCTAAAGTCTCCACTAATTGTAAAGGCTTCCCCGTAAGGGACCCGATATTCTAAGAACCTATTCGGAATCTATCAACATTTGTTCTTATTCTAAACCCAGACCTCCCCGAAGGACTACCCTTGTACTCACATTAGAGCTCAAGGCTGCCACCCCTGTCCTAATGCCCAAAAAAGCTAAAGAAGCATAACGGGCCCCTAAATAAGCCCTTAAATGAATCTAATAACAATCATCGAAGAGAAGCAAGATTGATATTTAGTAACCAAAAGTTGCACTACACGAGTGTGAGGGTTTACAAGTAACCCTAAACGTACGACACTAAAATTAAAAGATCTACAAATAGACCACTAATAGCAATTAGCTACTGTAAGAAAACTAAAACACGAGACATAAATGTTAGAAGAAGAAGAAAATAAAAACCAATCGTTTTGAACTATTAAAGATGCCACACACCAAAAACCAAATCGTTCTGAACTATTAAAGATGCCACACACCAACTTTGTATTTACTAGTTCTATTTATCGTTGTTTGTTCAAAAAGTCGCTGCAACGAGACTCACGCTGATTCCACCTTTAGAAATGTAAGGTCAGTCGCTCCTCCTTTTGCTTCTTGTTTAAACAAGAAATACTCCTACACTTGCAATATTAAAAGTCAATAAGTTTAATTAAAAAATAAATATTTACTAATACTATTATAAAATAGTAATAATAATAAAATATAATAATAAACTAGTAGCAAAATAATAGTAATTAATTAATCCATGAATTACCTAATTAATTAATTAATTAATTAAACAATTCTTGAAAACCAATCTTTAAAAAGAAAACTGAAAAGTGTCTTGTTTGGTAGCTCCCTGAACTAACCACCATTAATATGCAAAAACTTTACCATTCCTTTTTATGTGTGTAGACTAAGGCGCCAGCGCTCCCACCTAATCGGAGTTCAATTTGGTTGTTCTCCAGTGCTACATCAATATGCTCAATTCCAAATAGGAAGTTGAGACGACAGATTAGAGGTAGAAGAAGATTATGCTGATGCTAGGAGACAAATACACCAACCTAAGCTATCAAATTCCAAACTATTATGCGTCTACCCCTTAGTTTACTTTATGATTTGGGTCGCTATCCTTTAGAAACTCTTTGGATCTAGAAAACCTAAAACTGCAAAGAAAACACAAATTCTATTCTAACAAAAAAAGCTACTTAATTAATCCTTCCCAATGTAGTAATCATGAGAAAGGTTGGTGTCGTCGGGTCACTAGTTGCAAGAACAGAAAAATTACTAATTGCAACCTCCAAATCTGTAAAAAAAACTGATGGGAGATGGCTGAAGATTGGACAGAAAACTGAAAAATTCATCTTTATTAAGTAAACAAATAATACATAATACAAACTTTCTGTTTATTTTTTAAAAAATTAAATGTATGTTTTATCTCTTCTAAATGATCCATGTTTATCCTCCACCAAGAAACCACTACTTTGAGAGGCAATGCTCAGTATTATTAGAAGTCACGCTCCTTGTCTTTCAAATTTGTAGTTCATATATGTGAATACATCTCCTTGTATTATCCTTACTATAAAAGGGATTTGTCTAACTTGAACAGAAGTATGTCATTTTTCAATATTCCAGACACACTACCAAACTACAAATTTTGGTATGAGACTATACACCAGACACAGCTTCACACTCTCAAACTACTAACTTTGATACAAAAACTCTATACCGGAGACACCTTTCAATATTGTTCAGGCCTATAATCCCAAGTCAGTAGACTGTAGATAAATAATGATGAAGTCGTTGTGGAACTCGGGTTAATTTCCACTAATAATAATAAATTCACCTTGAACATTATTGCTTAAGTAAATAGAGTGTGAACAATTGTACTAAAAAATCACACCAGGTAAATTCCCAAGAAAGACTGGAGGGGTCACAAACGATTCCACTTAAAACTCTCCTAGACAGAATTTTTCCAGACATGTAATTTAATAACACAATAATTCACTACAACTATACCCGACAATAGCCAATAAATAGACAAATAAAAAACATCAGAATTTAACGAGGTTCAGCCAATTATGCCTACTTCCTCGAACACTACTAAATTAATATTTCACTATTTTTAGAAAATAATACAAGTGAAATATTAGAAAAGGAGATCAGGAATTTTTGTCTTAAGAAAAGACAATTTTGGGATGATCAAAAACTAAAAGGAGGGATTGTTTTATAAGTAAAACAACCTCCCACAAATCTGTAATTTCCCAATGTGGGATTTTGGGATGAGCCATAATATTTGACTACTCAACAAATCTCCACCTTGGTGAATTCCACTTTTTCAAACCTCTCACAAAACTCATCTTAAGTAATGTCTTTAAATGCGCTTTACAGTGCCCATCATCTTCAATTTTTAGAAATATTGGTCAAGTCCAAACAATGTTGGAACTTTACTGCAGTCACCACCATTGTCAACATATCAGCAGGATTCTCAATGGGGTCTTAATCTTCTAGATTGCTACTCCACCTTCTTCTAGAACCTCTCATACAAAGTGATAGCGAACATCGATATGCTTCGTCCTTACATGTTAAACTTGGTTCTTTGCTAAAAGAATAACACTCTGACTATCACAATATACTTTAATGAGTTTCTATTGAACTCTTAATTCACCAAGCAATCCTTAAAGCCAAATTGCTTCCTTCACAGCCTGTGTAGCTTCCATATACTCTGCCTCTGCAATTGACAAAGTAACTGTTAACTGTAAGGTAAACCTCCAACTGAATGGTGCCTTTGCAAGAATAAACAAATAGCCAGTAGTTGATCGACGCCTGTCCAAATCACCGGCATAGTCGGAATCACAATATCTAACTACACATTGACTGTTTTGCTTATCCCACTGAAATATCAAACCAACATCTATAGTGTTTATAATGTACCGTAGAATCCATTTCACAGCTTGCCAATGTTCCTTTCTAGGATCATCCATATACTTGCTCACAACCCCAACTGTCTGTGGAATATCGGGCCTTGTACATACCATAGCATATATCAAGCTATCAACAACATTTGCATATCATACTTTTGACATGTATTCTCATTCTACATCATTCTTTGGAGACAAAAATGCATTGAGTTTGAAATGAGGAGCGAGTGGAGTATTAACCAGCTTTGACTTTTCATTCAAGTTAAAACGTTTTAGTACCTTCTCAGATATTGTTTCTAAGTCAAACAAAGTCTCCCCAATTCCTTATTTTTGCTTATCTCCATTCCAATAATCTTCTTGGCTTCACCTAGATCCTTCATTTCAAACGCGTGATTCAACTGAATCTTCAATCTCTCAATTTCTCTTAAATTCTTTGAAACTATCAGCATATCGTCAACATACAAGAGAAGATAGATGTAAGATCCATCTTGTAGCTTGCAAAAATACACATAGTGATCTTATTTGCTTCTTATGTACTTTTGCCCCATCATAAACTAGTCAAATTGGTTGTACCACTACCTCGGAGAATGCTTCAATCCGTACAATGATTTTTCAAGCTTGCACACCATATTCTCTTTTCCAACAACTTTAAAATCTTTAGGCTGAGTCATATAGGTTTCCTCCTCTAAGGCTCCGTTTGGTTGAGGGGTTGAGGATGGAATGGAATCGAACGTAACACACTTCTACCGTTTGGAAGGAAGTTTTATAATGGAATGGGATAGAAGCAAAGGGTTTCATGTTACGTTCCATTCGATCCTAGCAGTGAAAATAAGAAACCTCCGATTTGAGGGATTTAAGATGGAACGTAAACTAATAAATACAAACTACCTAATATACCCTCAATAACTTTTCGTAATACCAACTGTGACCAAGTCATAATATTATATTAAATAGAATTAATATATTAAATATAATAGAATAATA
>JAOQMS010000180.1:45531447-45542669 GCA_027563885.1 Erythroxylum longipes | reverse complement strand
TTTATTGCAAGATAACAAATAAAATCACCAATCATCAAAGACAACTTCATTCAATTCAATAAAATAGGAGTTCTAACGAAATAGTTCAAAAGCAATCCCTAAAACTAAGTCAGCCTAACATGGTCTTCATAACATCATCAACATTCAAATAAACTATTTTACAAAGAATAGAAGAGGTAAAATTGACAGAAAATTAAATAGAGAAACTCCTTCTCTTCTTTGCCAAAATTTGGAAATTTTAATGTCAATGTGCTATTTTCCCCAATCTTGATGATGATCCTTCACTTTAATCCTTCCTCAAAGCTCCAAACATGTGTTCTTCACTCAAGGATGGTGTTTCTACAGAAGGGTTTCATCTCTACTTTAAGATGGAGGCTTAATTATCCTTTAATAGTCCAAAAACCCTAAGTTTAATGAAGCTTTGCACATTGTATCGAATTTTAATTCCCACGATCATGAGAGTTAGCAACAGATGGAAACCTCTTTTCTTTTCCTCTTTGATCTCTAGCTCAATCTCCAAGTTGTTCAATCTTCCTACCTACATAATAATAATCAATTCTTACCCTAAATTAACATCAAACATAAAAGAACATCAATAGAAATCAAACTAAATAAAAACATACAAAATGAATCCTAAACTACAACAATAACCAACAATTATGCAAGAAAACACATGCCAATTACCTAGAAAAACATATACTAATGCACAATTATCATATCTCCAAAACATGAGATGGGTCCAGTATATACTTCTTAAACACCGAAACATAGAATACATTATGGATCCTATCCAAATCCGGTGGCAATTCTAACCGATACGCCATAGTCCCGATGCACTCCATGATATGGAAAGGTTCGATATGTCGAGGGTTTACCTTCCCTCATCTCTGAAATTGGATTATACCTTTCCATGGTGATATTCGAAGGAAAACCATAACACTAACTGTAAACTCTAATGGTTGTTGCCTCTTATCCGCATAACTCTTTTGACGATCCTGGGCAACTTTTATTTTCTGCCGAATGACTTTTACTTTCTGAGTGGTAATTTCTATCAATTCGGCTCCTAGATCACCTGCCCATAGATATTGTTCGCTTTGGGCCTTGTCCCAACCAAGCCCTCATGGTTTTGCTCTTCCCACACCTTGGGAAAACGCGTCTTATGAGGGAGTGGTATCCATACCTTTATAAGGCGTACTTCATTCCACTCTCTAACCAGTATGAGATCTCACATTCCACCCCCCTCCTTTAGGGCTCAGCATCTTTGTTGACACACTGTTCGAGTACTGGCTCTAATACCATTGATACCATCGTAACAACCTTATACCACCTGCCCCCAGATATTGTCCACTTTGGGCCTTAGCCCAGCTAAGTCTTCACGGTTTTGCTCTTCCCACACCTTGGGAAAACACGTCTTATGAGGGAAAGGTATCCATACTATCATAAGGCGTACTTCGTTGCCCTCTCTAACAAGTATGGGATCTCACATCTTTAATGATCCATAAGATAAATCGGGTAAACTTTTTATATCTTATGTCTTGCTTCTTCTTAAGTAAGCATTCTTTGAATTCATTCACATTTCGTTTGTCCTTTATAATATTGTAATCATTTATAATTCATCATATTTATGAGGCAAAAAGTTAATAATAAGCTGCATAAGAAAACTTTCACTCACTTCCAATCCTATGGATCTTATTCTTGTTATTGTATTTATCATTTCAATGAAATGCTCAAGCATAGTAAGAAAACTATCAAAGTAAAGTTACTTATCGGCAAAATCAAATTAAGAAATATCTTCAATAAATTTAAGATGTTCCTTAGCACTCTCAGATTTGGAAATTAAAATATTTCTAGCCAAAACATTTTCATAAACATTAAGTTTACTCATTTGGTATTTCCTAAATTTCATGGAAAAAGGTTTCTTTAATAATGCTAGAATCAACAAGAGTAGGGGCTTATTAGTTTGGAGTGCTAAATCAAGATTTAGGATTCCTAGGTTAAACTAACTTGTTCACACCATTTAGTAAAGTTAAGCTTATTAAACTTCATAATACACAAATATTTTTTAGAAATTAATTTTATTCCTTACTTAAGGAAAATAACATACAAAATAGTATAAAATTAATCAATAAAAGGATTAGCTTGAGCATGAAAGGGATACCTTATCCTTCTAATGGCTAACTCTAAGAGATAGATGCCCTAACATCGGATTAAATTATCCATACAATTTCTTTCCTAAAAGAAGCTAGAACTATTTCTAATCTTCGTAGAGGCTCAAGCTATCTTCATCTATTGAATTGTTACATATACCTAATGCTCTAGTTACTAAAGGGAAGTCTCCATTTTAGTGCTAAATAATGATTGTACATTAAGTATAGCTTGTGAGCTATCAACTGTTCCCTAATGAAGTTCACAAGTAAGTCTCTAATGGTGGATAGAATCCTTAGAGCATATTATATGATTTATTTCCATCCGAATTCCACATATAGTGATGTTTGGTGCTAGTTTGAGCATAACCTAGTCTGCTTCCTTCCTCTTAATTCACTAGCTTCTAAGGATTTTGTCTATCTTATAAACTTCTTTTATATCACTACTCCAAAATAAAGAGATTTTAGATACTTATGTCTAGACACATCTAATAATTGTCTTAAATAATTTAAAAATTGGTAGAATTTTTAGACATTTATTTAAGATAATAAAATTTGTCAAAAAAAACTAAAAAAGTCTAAAAATTTTAATTTTTAATTATTTAATTATTATATTCATTTATGTTAAATTTATATTAAATAATTAATAAAATAATATTGTTTAATTTTTCGATACTTTGTGACTAGTTATCCAACGCTTGCCATAAAATCTTATTTAGTGGTTATAAGCATTTAAGACACACTCTCTCTCTCTTATGACTCATTGTTAAAAAATATTTGCTCAGAGTCTCTCTCTCCTTTACACATTAGCTCCTTTATCATATCACTTTCTTTTTCTCCTTAGATTTTCCCTCACTTTCTCCCAATTTTTCTTTCTCTCCAAACACACTCGGTTTTCAGGAGACTGCTATTCCTTCTCATTTCTTTGATTGATTCTTTCTCGATTATAAACTCCCGTCTCTCTCTGTCTCTCTCTTTTTCTCGCACTGGTTTACTCCTTCGGGTTGTTAGTCGATTGGCTTCTTCTTTAACTGCAATTGAAGTAGTGAAAGTGGAGGAATTGGAGTTAAAGTGAGTGATCATGACTCTGGAGCTGAGCTCTCGTAGAGATTCGAATCGGTTGCTTCCCCTAACTGAGGATTTGTTAGGGTTTGGAATGGTGAAAGCTTTGTTAGGTACCACTTCCTCACAGGTACTTGACTTTCTTAATGATTCCATATGCATCTATTACACATACGTAGGATATAGGTACTGAGTTTTATACTCTTGACTGTTCAAGGAGAGTGTTCACCGATTTCGCATCCTCTCTATGCTATCGTGTTGCAGTTGGCTTTGTTTTCTACTAGTGGAGAAACTGCTCCCTCAGGTTAGTCAGTTTTAGCTTCTCTGTTTTGTTTAAATATGAAATTGTTGTTTAAGAGTTTGATTTGTGATAAATGTCCAGCATCTTCATTCTTATAGCCTTGGTTTCTGAATCTACATCGCGTACTCTGCAAGATGAATCAATGTATGAGAGGTACGAGCAGTGGATGAGTCATTATGGGCGTGTGTTCAAAGACAGCAGCGATTCAAAGCTACAAGAATTAGATGCGTAAAAAATCTTCTTTCATTCTGGATATTTTTAATTCTAATTGTAAGATTTTGTGTTTCCACAGTCCGGAGTGATATGGCATTGAATTCGAACAAGGATGTTCCATCTGGTGAGCTTTTTAGCTATTGACTTCCATTTTTCATTCAAGTTTGTCCGTTAATATCTTTTAATTGGCAATCCTCAAACCCTATTTAGGTTAACGCTATGCGTTGCGTACTTAGGTTTGTTGTGTCTTGAGCCGGTTTATGTTGTAAAAGCATCTTGATGCAACTGGGGCCTTGCAGAGATGTTTATCTGTTAGTTTGATTTTCTTTCTTCATTGGTATTTAGTTCCAGCACGATCAAAAATCGAGGCACACTCATATGGTATGCCTTTTCTGTTTGTCTTTCTGTCCGCTTTCATGTTATTGATTCCTTAAAGCATTGCTTGTTAAGCATTTTTTCCCTTTTATTGTGAATCAATTAGGACAATGGGGCCTTTTGTGAATTAATTAATACATCGGGCTTTGGTTCCCTACACCCCACTTTTTTCTTTTGTGATTAATTTGGCCTGTGATTGTCCTGTAAATTGACAATCTGCTATGACTGGCCTGCTTAATATATGTCATTTCTCTTACTTTATGTGACGGAACTGTTCCTTTGCATTAATTTACTTCTCACGGTCTAGAAATGTTGTACCATTGTGTTAAATGAGGTTTTTCCCAATCTTAACTGACACTATAATCTAAAGCCATTTTTCTTAATGCCTTTGTGTTTTCCGTTTTTTGCATGTGTGTAATAAATCTTATAAAACTGGTGCTATTGAACTTTTTCTAATTATCATAGAGGTTTTGCTTTCATTGCTTTCAGTTTATTTATTTTTTCGAACAGAGGAGCAAGGTTCATCTATACAACATAAATTTTTAGTTGGCAAAACAACATTTTTCATGAACTGTGGACAAGGGTATATGCTGTGAGTTTAGGTTGTGGTTGAGAGTACTCAACATGTTGATGTTTCTTATTCCAAGTTGGATTATGTACTCAGATGGGCCAGCACTTGTAAGAGCCAATTATAAAAAGATAAATTGGGCAAAAAAAATTATTGCTGAGTTTTTCTTATGTCAGAGGTCATATTTGTAATAGTTATCCGTGGACAAGATTGTTGTGTGTGTCTCTTCTTATGGGGTAAAGGTTTAGGCTACTGAAATATCAAGTATGTTGTGTGTACATATTATGATGCCTTGACAGTTGTCTTGTGCTTCATATTTTGGTTACTTTTCCCTTTTAAAATTTTTGTTAATTGAGATCTAAGATTTTGTTATATAGGACCCTAGCATCAGGGAATTGGTTGAACAGATAGCAAAAGATCTGTTTAGCCAAGAAACATATTCAAGGGTCATATATGTTCTGCACAATCAGGGCCCTTCAGGTATGAGAATTTTACTGTTGTATCGTCTTCTATGGATTGGAGGAAGAAAGGAGCTGTGACACCTATCAAGGATCAGGGACAATGCGGTGATAATCTGATCTAATCTAAAGTCTAAATCAAAATATCACTAAAATCCTTGTATGCTTACGATACGAAAATCCTTGCAGGATCTTGTTGGGCATTTTCAACAGTTGCAGCCGTTCCAATGAGTAATTCTAGTTTGCTAAGCTCTGACTGTTTTGGGGGTTAGTCAATTTATGGGTCCCCTGAATTCTTTACTCTGTTTTGCAGTTGGATACCTTGTTGCTTGATAATAATGTTGAGAACACGAGACAGAGGCAAATGAAGTCGTGAATAAATTAAAGCGTAAGTTGGGGGGTTACTGGGAAGAGGAGTTCTCAATTTCAAGGAATTCTCTAATGTAAAAACTCCTGTCTTCATGTTTGGCTTCTTTTACCTAATTTTTTCTTGCTTTAAAGAAACACTGTTGTACATTTTCCGTTTCTCTCCAAGTGACTGAAATAGATCTCTAGCATTGACTCAATCTGCAGGTAAATTTGTTGGTACCATAATTTGTTTGCTCTTTTCTACATCAGTTACAATTTTATTTTACTTGATGTAACTAGCAATTTAACATAACCGAATAAAGTGACATTCTTGGTGAAGGAATCCACTGAATATAATCTCTCTTACCATTAGAGATAGTTAAGGTAATTGTTCAGAATCCGTAAGATTGATTATCTGTGCTTGTTTCTGCTTATGAGATCTGGAGATAAAGATAATGTTTTGTAGTAATTCAAAGTGAACAATGTCTTAAAAGTTAATTCATGCAAAGTGGGTTCTCTGTCTATTTTTTCTGGTAACCCATTCAACTTTTCCTTGATGTCTCTTCTCAATTCGGTTAGTGTTTTTGTGCAGGACAGTTCCTGGTAATGTGGTGTCAGAAAATGAGGTTTTTCCCAGGACGCCAAACTTCAATTGATGCTCTGCTGTTGACAGGACCTTAGTCAACATTTAAGGAAGGTTCTACTTGAAAGCAGTTAGGGAGGTGGAGCAGACTAAAAGTTTCGATTTTTAACTGGTTTCTGAAGTCGCATAATGGATTTTGGTAACCAAGACCAAAAGGAGTCGCAAATTGAGATTCCAAAAACTCCATTCAGGCCTATCCCACAAAACTATCCGTGATCTACATAGACGAGCTAGGAAATCAGATAAACCAAGGAAATTGGATTGGACCAATGGGGATTTCACCTATTTTTACTCAAACATATGGCAATTTGGTGGATGCACGTTTGGCTCCTTCCAATTGCAACTGGGAAGCAACTATTGCAACAAAAATGAGAACTTATACTGACAACGTCCAAGCAAGTAAAGAGCGTTATAACCCAACATGGAACAATGTTCCTTTCGAAGTTCTCTTGGCTTCTACAGAAGCAGCTGCTGCTTCTGTAGAGGAAGACTTTCTAAGTAATGTAATCAAACCTTAAGGGTAATAATGAAATAAATGTATTGATACTTCAAGTCAAAGTTACAGTTATAATAAGTGATTAACAAAAGTGTTAATTTATTATAATAATATCTAGATACATATTTTATATTAATTTGTAAATTTTATTATAATAATAAATATGTGATTAATTTATTATAATTTATTATTATAATAATAAATTTATTTAAATTTATTAAAATATTGTGAGTGATCTAAAAAAAAGATGCAAAAAGCAAATTGTAAACTTATTTTTTTTACTAAAAACTGGAATTTTTCGATATAAAAACTGTCTAAAAGTAAAAAATATCTACAGATTAAAGCATCTAAAAGTTTACACAAAGTGTCTAAAATAACATTTATGTATCTAAAATTATTGTCGAAAATGTATGTTTTCGACGCTTCTATGTGTAAATAGATTTTCGAAGCCTAAATTTTCGACGCCTAGATGTGTAAAAAATTTATGTTTTTTTTACGCTTAGATGCGTAAAAAAATCTATGTTTTTTTCGACGCATATATGTGTCTAAGAAAACTGTCGAAAATAGTTTTTGTGATACTTGTTTTTTCTTACGCTTTATAAAGTATTTAAAATTATTTTTAAGACGCAAAAAAGTATCTAAAAACTTCACCTTTTGTGTCGTTAAACTCCATATCTTGTTGTAGTGTATTACTATACGCAAATTCCTTTTAGCCTCTATTATTTTGATAGGAAAGACCTTATTAGGTTGCTCATTTGACTTTTCCTTGCCATCCTCTTTAGATTACTCGTCTATCTTTTTAATATTGGTGTTTGCAGAGTTAGTATCTAAATGTAAGAGCTCCATATACGTTCCAGTTTGGAGCCATCAAACTATTAGCATCCATACTTAACTCAATTTAACTTAATCAAGTCTCCAGTTATAAATGACTATAGTCTTTAAAGAACACTTTCTGTCTCATCTAACCTTAATGGTGGTATGTTTTCTATGAGCTTCTTGTTAATATTGGTTAGAACACAAACCTAAGCATAATTAATTCTCTTCATTATGGATGTTGCTTCATCTAGGCATAGATATTTATCCACATAATTGGGCAAATGGTATAAGCCTCTAGTAATCCAATATTTTAAGGATATATTGTGCAAATTCAACTAAAGGAGAATTTTTCTCTGTCTCGGATCCAAAAGTTTAATCCCAAGTTTCTAAAACTAGAGGAGAATAGACATAGAGTTTAAATGCCGCAATCTATTCTCCAATACCTTCTAAGTAATGTTAAGTGTGCCTATCTTGAAATATATTATCTTCACTTGGTAACACCTTTTAAAGACACATGTCCTTTCAATGGAATGTTGCACATACATATATGACTAAGGGAGAAGGATTGTTATCCAAGAACGAAAAACCTACAAGAGTGGTTTCCCATTTAGCTTCTCGTTCCTTTACAATGGCCACTTTTGGTGCTACAATGGTCTTGCCCTCAAAGGACGTTGTTGGTTGTAATGAAGTTTGAGAGAGGGGGAAGCATCCCCTAAAACCTATTTTGATGATTTCCTAAGAGGTATATTGTCACCACAAGTTGCAGTAGGTTCAAGTTCCTTCAGGTCTGATGTTTGTTCATCAATTTTTGCCACTTAAGCAGTGAATAAAGCCATAACTTTTGAAGCAGATTACGAGTAAGGAATTGGTATAGGAATAATTTTAGAAGAATATGGAATGCTTTTAGCTTCTAAGTTTGAGGATTTTGACATTAAGCTAAAATAGGAAAAGGATTTAAGGAGGGGAAAAAGAAAAAAAAAACAATACCAAAAGGAGTAAAAAAAGACGGCAAACTGAGAAGAATAACTCTTAGAACCTTTCAAAGAACCTAGGTTAAAGAAGATAAGAAGGAGCACAGAATCCAAAAAAGTGAAGAGTAATGGAAAATACACAAAGAAAGGGAGAGAAAGGAGACAAAAGGAGACCCAAAGAGGTTTAACCAAGCATTTATAGAAGAAGATAAGGTCACTAGAAAAGACAAGAAAAGGGAGAAAGAAGACAAAGAATTAAGAACCAGAGCAAAAAGACTAAAGAAGTTAAAGTAGAAACTTATTAGGAGGAAAAGTAGCCCCAGTTTAAAGAGAAGCTGAAGCTTCTCTTT
Source organism: Erythroxylum longipes (assembly GCA_027563885.1). NCBI lineage: Eukaryota > Viridiplantae > Streptophyta > Magnoliopsida > Malpighiales > Erythroxylaceae > Erythroxylum > Erythroxylum longipes. The sequence continues at coordinate 45,533,924 of JAOQMS010000180.1, read as the reverse complement.
CTAAAAGTTGGAGCTTCGTAATGTTAGTTGGATGCTTTTAGAAGTGGACTCTCAATAGATGACTAGTGAATAGTAACATAATTGGACGTTTCAAAATGTATTAAATACTCGTACATTTATGTTTTAGTTCATAATTAAAAAAATTAACATATTCAAATAGCCACGATATTTACAATATGTGTATATTATGGTTATTCTTTGGGTGATTAACAGAAATTGATGCTTAGTATTATATTTACATATTTGATGATTACATTTACTCTAATTAGACAGTATTATTATCTTTAGATATATTAATCATATATAACAAAGTATACTAATTAATTATAGTCACGTTTATCGATATAAAATTAACTAATCAATCTTAGGAAATTCTTAAATATTTTTATTATCAGTGAACTTTATTTACCCACTAAATATATAATTATATCATTTTAATCATAAGCACTATGTTATCATGGGTAACTAATTTTATTTAAATTGATATTTATAGAAACTTTTTAATTTGGTCACTTTATTTGGTGACTAATAAATTGTTTGTTATATAAATATCAGACCAAATAAATTACAAATTTCTCATTCAATATGGCTTAACAACTAATTGATTATTAATCTAAAATAGATGTACAATAAGATAACATAATTTGTTTATGAAACAATAATTTTAATTGCCAAAATACGAAAATTTATGACAAAACATAACTTAATAAGATTTCATGATCTTTATCCTCTATATTTCTTCACTTTATTTGTAAAATCAACACTTGATCCATACAATTTAATATGTAAAACAATCCACATGAGTAATGGATTATATTGTTAAGAAAAGGACAAAAGTTTCATTCATGAAAGTGTTATTTCTATGTGTTAGTACCTTTTCTTTATTTTTTTTGTAAAAAGGTTAAAAAAAATTAGTATTGATTCCTAAAAAGGGACAAAAACCAAGTACAAGCCATTCTAACTCCCAGCATCTTTAATATTTACTAGCTTAAACAACCCTTAAAGAGTTTAATCCAATGGTTACAATTTTTTCCAAAGAAGCAAGTCATAAGAACTCATTTTATATGTCCTATAACTTAAGAAAATATAAGACTACATTTCATTGCCCTTTATGGATGGTCATTTACTCTCTAATCTAAAGTATCAGCTCCATTTGTACTCTTTCCGTAGTCTTTTCCATTCCTTAGATGCATTTATTGTTCCTTTCATCCCAGATTATGTAAAGGCAGGAACAAAAAACTAATAAGATCATATCCCTATCATCTTTGGAGCAATACCGTACTCTTTATAGCCTTTCTAAAAATCCCAGACAGTTTAGATTAGATTTATTATTGTTCCTTATTTATTAAATATCTCATATTTAATCATAAAGTTTCTCAAACTTTACAATCAAGTCAAACTTGATTAAAATATATTTTATCTCTTAAACTCATTCTTTATGTGTGACCCATTAGGTTCCTAATTATGTTGGCAATAGATATAAATTATAATCCTAAATCATATTTAGGATTATATAAATTAAATTCCTTTAATTTGTCTTTGATTCTCTAATTAAATAATTTATATTCATAGATCAAGATTGGCACCTAGCAACATCATGATCATCCAAATATTTAGGAATGTTAAAGTGATTTTGACCAACCTTTCTTTGCATAATTTTTATTATGATTGAATCCTTTCTTCATATAATGTTTTGATTAGACATAGAGCATCAAATTAATGTCTACTCTATTTTGAATCCAATGATATTAGTTCTTCACCATTAGGTATTAATTTAATTAATAACATTTGTAAACTATTTACAAATCTTCATTCCACCTCGGCCAAAGATTTTTCGAATCAATACTAATAGAAAACAACAGAACATTCTCCCTAATTATTTTAGAGTGATGAATCCTATCTTGATCACTCAATTATCTCAATATAGTATTTGTTGGACCCTGAAACTTTTCTTAGAAAAGTTCGAGCAGTACATGAGAAGTGTGGATAGGTTCATATTTTGCTTTGGTGATTTGGTAGTGAGAGACTATGAAATGGGAAGAATTATGGTGAAAGTGATGAATAACACGTATGTATATATATATATGTATGCTCTATTATTGATGATCATGATTAATCATGGACTATAATATCTTTATAGATGATATAGAGTTGAAAATTAAGTAGAGAAGATGATCTTGGTATGAGTTAAGATAAGGAAAGATTTAGAAACAAAAGTTGTAGTGATCTGGAAAATGTTCACTCAGTGTGCTTCGGTCTAATAGCCATAACTTTTTTCCTAGTTATCCAAATGAGATGATTATTTGCTTGGATTATACTAGAAATATATGGCTACATTTCTTATGAAGAAATCGAATTTCAATTCTGTCTCTAAGAGTCTCGAAATTTCACGAAGTTGAAAACTGGGTGCAGTACATTGGTGGATGAATGTAAAATTTGCCTTTGTACTTAAGAGGAAAATCTGGATTGATCTAGGC
>JAOQMS010000180.1:45502175-45531347 GCA_027563885.1 Erythroxylum longipes | reverse complement strand
TAGGTTGTGGTTGAGAGTACTCAACATGTTGATGTTTCTTGTTCCAAGTTGGATTGTGTACTCAGATGGGCTAGCACGGGCTAGCACTTGTAAAGGCCAATTGTGAAAAGATAAATTGGACAAAAAATTTTATTTCTGAGTTTTTCTTGTGTCAGAGGTCATATTTGTAATAGTTATCCGTGGACAAGATTGTTGTGTGTGTATCTTCTTATGGGGTAAAGGTTTAGGCTACTGAAATATCAAGTATGCTTTGTGTACATATTATGATGCCTTGACAGTTGTCCTGTGCTTCAGATTTTGGTTACTTTTCCTTTTTAAAATTTTGTTAATTGAGATCTAAGATTTTGTTATATAGGACCCTAGCATCAAGGAATTGGCTGAACAGATAGCAAAAGATCCTTCATTCAACCAAATGGCAGAGCAGCTGCAAAAAAGTCTTCAAGGTGCAGCAGTTGAAGATGGCATCCCTCAGTTTGATACTAAACAGTACTATTCCACCATGCAACAGGTTATGCAGAATCCTCAATTTATGACTATGGCGGAACGTCTTGGCAATACACTGATGCAGGTATATCTAGTGGTTGACTTGGAATTTGGTTTGCTGTTGTATTTAACTTGATCATTCATATCTTAATTTATCTACTTCTCTCATTAGATGTGGGATTTGTTTCCTTCCCGTTTTAGTTTCTTTAATCCAATTGTTCAGTGGAAACTTAGTGATTACTGTATGTTATGTTTAATTATGTGTGTGCACATCGTGTCGTGTCCGTGATTCCACAACACCATATATGCACGTACATGCTTCTAACATGTCTTAACTCTTTGGAGTTCCGCTACATGTGACTGTATGGACACTGCTTTTTATTGTGTATGCATTATGGAAAATTCATCTTCTTCATGAGATACTTCTCTTCAGGATCCTTCAATGTCTCAAATGCTTGAAAGTTTTTCAAATCCTTCACATAAAGATCAGATTGAGGAACGGATGGCAAGGTTGAGGGAAGATCCTTCTTTAAAACCTATCCTGGAAGAGATAGAGACTGGTGGTCTAGATGCAATGATGAGGTTGGTAATAAATTTACTTAGGTTCTAGTAATCATTATTTGCTTGGACAATGATTCTCTGCTATTGAGTGATGAGTTCTAGATTTTCTCTAAGAGGAACAGTTAAACTTGCACTATTTTGCAGTGCTCTAACAATTAAATGAAAATATTGTTCATCTAGGTACTGGAACGACAAAGATGTTCTACAGAAATTGGGCCAAGCAATGGGTCTTGCAATTTCTGGAGAAGCAGCCACTTCCGCAGACAATTCTGCACAAGATGAAGCAGATGAAGGGGGTAATGAGGATGAATCAATTGTTCATAGCTGCGCCAGTACTGGTGATGTTGAGGTGTAGTCCAACTATCTGTTTCTTTGGCGATTTCCTTTTCTTTGTTTATTCATTCAAACGGCACTTAATTCCTAATATTCTAAATCAACATGATATCCATTTGGTATACATATTGTTCAAGTATCTGTCCTTCAAAATGAGGTCCAGGTAATTAGGACAAGTTTGTCATGAACCTATCCCCAAGGTGTTATTTTTCAAAATTATTTTTATCTTATAATTAGTAATCTTATGCTTGGTCATTAATTAGGGTTTGAAAGCGGCACTAGCATCTGGTGCTGACATGAATGAAGAAGATTCAGAAGGAAGAACAGCGTTGCATTTTGCTTGTGGTTATGGAGAGGTATGACTACTTAAAACCGTCTCTTTTTATGATATAGACAAAAAAGGAAATATTGCGAGAGGCTTGTGATCATATGCCCTGATTTGACGTAGTTTGATTGCCTAGTGGTTGTCAAAAATCAGTTTTGTGAGATAAAACAGAGACCTATTATCCCTAAGGCTTTTGAGAAATGCACTGAAAAGCGAGGTGATTCTAGTAAATCAGCTAATTGGAACTGCACTAAGCTACTATTTCAGACTTCATTGCTTAATTGGTGAATTAACTTGTCAATTGGATTCAACTTGCTAACTTCTTATTTTGATTGACTGGAGCAAAAAAGATTACGTACTCATGTTTTTCTTATACTTGTCATTTTGTTCCAATTTAAACTGCAAACATGGCAAAAAGAATTATGAAAGTCTATGGTCTTTAGTCTGATCAATTAATCTGGCCGTCTGAGAGAAAGATCTCCTAATAGTATGTTCTTTGTTTAGTTTGGGTTATCAACTTTCTATTAAGTTGTTTTTCACTAGTGACTTTTTGCAGATATGCAGCCAATTTCACTTGCATTTCAACTTTAGTAGTTCTATTATCTTTTTCTGTTTAGTATTTGTATCGTTTTTTGGTCTGCATAAAGCTAGTCCCGATGAATGTTCTGAATTTTTTAAAAAAATGCATAAAAACTCGTCCACTTCAGAGAGTTATATAACTTCGGTTATGATCACATTCTTTTCTATGATTAGTACAGAGTTGTTTTAGCACGTACACCAGTACATGGAACCTAATCTTTGAAAGTTTTGGGATTTCCTAGAATAAAGTTGTGTGGCTTATAGGATACGCAGTTTATAAACTGTGAAAAACAAAGAAAAAAAAAAGCCTGAAGCTAACTGAAATGCAATAATGTGGGTACAGATTCTTTTTGTTGGATTGTAGATCTCTATAGAAGTAGAACTGGAAAAGACAGTTTGTTCACAAGCGTGAACACACATGATTCTTTAGGTTTCCTGCGATAAAATATCTAAGGTGAATGTTGGCTTGCCATGTCAGCATTTGCTGGAATACGGAAAGCCAGTGGGTTAATACCTAAGGCAGCAAAACACTTGCCTATGGGTTTCTGAGATGTAGTTTGAGCCAATTTCTTGGTTTTGCGTGCCTGGTATTAAGAAAATGCACTTGAACTTGATCCAGGTGAAGTGTGCCCAAATCCTGCTCGAGGCTGGAGCAACTGTTGATGCATTGGATAAAAATAAGAATACTGCTCTTCATTATGCGGCGGGTTATGGAAGGAAGGAGTGTGTAGCCCTTCTCCTCGAAAATGGCGCTGCTGTGTAAGTAAAAGCGCTTTTAATTAAAAGTGGTGGCTTTCAGACTCGCATTAACATATTACATATTATACTTTTTGTGGGTGTGGTGCAGTACGCTTCAGAACATGGATGGTAAGACTCCGATTGATGTCGCAAAGTTGAACAACCAACATGAGGTTCTGAAATTGCTTGAAAAGGATGCCTTCCTGTAGCTTGATGATATGTTGATAGAATGCCATTTATATTTGAGTCGATTACTATGGGTTAGATTTACTGTATTTGCTACTGTCTGTTGAGTTCAGATTTGTAATAACATGTGATCAGTATGGTTCTCGGGTGCCAGTTGGTAACTTTAATACTGTGAACATTGCCTAGTTCCAGTATTTTGTTTAGTCACCATTTCAAAACGTTTTATATTTACTGCCTCAAAACTCTCCCGGCATCTCCACGTTGCATCGGTAAGCATCAGGCACCCAACTTCTTGTCGGAGATTTTGCCTTCCATGGTCTCAGGTCTTGCCCGTTCATTTCTTTGGTCTTTGGCGGGGTTCCCAATTTGCTTCTCTTTGATATAGGTGGACGTATAGAAATGATAAAAATGTCTTAGTTCAATCTAAAATATTTTATCTAATTTTTAATGCTAATCAAAATTATACTAATTAAATATTTAAGATATAATTAAAATGCCTCCAAGTATAACAAGTTACGTTAACAGAGACAAACGTCTCGCTGAAAACGGTAATCAGTGAATTGAGGGATTATAAGCCAAACTTACTATCATATAAATTATATAAAATTCATATTGTACCAAATCAATGTGTGACATTGGTTTGGTCTGTGTATTTGAATAAGTATACATGGTAAGATTGTCAATTCCGTAAGCTAAAAAATATCGGGTTTATTATCAATAGAACTCTTTTGTGATATTTTTTAGAGCAAAACCAGTGGACGCTGGAAGTAGAAAATACTATGAAACATGTCTAGCAACTTAAAATGCACTAATTATTGTGGTGGCTTAGGTTGTAGTACCAATATTGCCAAACTCAGAAAGGAATTTCTTCTTCAGCCGACGGAGTAAAAACACATGCCGATGGGGGCTTGGGGGGGACTGTGAGGGGTCAATCATTTTTGCCAAGTCCTCTCCTCATGCTTTTGTGTGAGACCGCGAGAAGAGTGAGTGATTTCTGGCCTCTTAATCGACAAAAAATAAATGCTTGGCTAATGTTACGCCAGAGACCATTATTAGATGACGATGAAGTAAACTAGGGCTTTCAGATTGTGTAGTATCACATCTCCACGCTGTTGCTGATTCTCAATGCAGCATCACGTTGCTTCGTCTCTGGAGACTGCTGGATACTTCTTCCCATCAATATTTTCGCTCTAGCTGGGATCCAAGTACATAAATTAATGTATTGATATCAAAACTTCGAAACTATTTGAATTCAAGCAAAGATTGGCAACATGTTCAATGGTATATATTCTACATTACATTAGAATAAAGTTTTGAGGAACATTCAATGCAGTGTCATCTCCCACTCTCCACTTAGCTCCTTTAAGGAATATATCTCTGACATCTAATACTTCTTCGTTGAAAGGAAGAAAATTTGTTAGGAGCACAATTAGAAAACTTACCACTGCCAACGTACTTGCAAAGCAATACCTGTTTCTAAAGATTGTTGTCTTGAGGCAAGAGTTTACAGACTAACTTCATAATAAATGTTTGGTTCATATTTGTTGTATTCTTGACTCCTAACCCCCCTTTCCTATTAGATTTGCACTATGTAGCACGGACACGGCAAAACGGAGCCGTGTCCGCGTGTCGGACACGTCTCCGTGTCGGACACCCCCTGACACACGGTGGACACATGTCCGACACATGTCCTTATGTGTCGGAATTAAAAAATAATTTTTGTTGGCTCGGACACGGCTTAGACACATCTGACACGGCTCGAACACGACTGGATTCAAAATCTCAACCGTTTACCATCCGAGCAAATTATTTTTGATCCTAACCTTTGACTACTTATTTCTTTGTCTACTTTTGAATAGGAAATTGTAAACAAATTGCTTAATGGAATATACGCTCTATGTTTTTTGAGAGCGGCTTATAAAGTACCAAATATGTATGAACTATCAAGATGTTGGAAGTCTTAAGACACATCAATCAATATATATCATATTATGAATTTTGAATTTTTTCCTTAATTCTAAATTTTAATATATATATATATTGCCGTGTCCGTGTTGTGTCGCGTATCTATGTCCGTATCCGTGCTTCTTAGGATTTGCATAATGTCTGCCAAGAGACGAGGTGTAGTTTGATATTTGCATCACTAGTTCCCCATAGAAAGCGATTCATTTTACGAGTTTGATACTTTGCATAGTATATAAAGGATGGATGACAGAGTTGACTTAATGAGATTTTTTTCTCAATAATGAACATGCTCTTTGTTCTCTAGCCTGAATATCAAATTTTAACTTTGAGAGATTTCTACTCTCTCCTTTCTGGTTCACTTATGATTAAATAATGTAATTTTTATGCAAAGTACAAATAAATAGAGTGATAACAGAAGAGTTTCTGTTATCAAAAGTCCTCTAGAAGGTTGAACTTCTCAAGTTCTTCTCCTTCCCATAGAAAAAAAGAAATGAAACTAACTAAGGTTTTAATTGTGTGAGGATTTTTAATTCATCAAGAATACAACTTATGAAATTCCATCTACCCATATCATAAACCCCTTTTTTAAATCATAAAATCCTTTCTTCCTTTCTTCTTGCTCAAAATGTGAATAATTTCTTGAGTGATTATTATATTGTCAATCTAAGAATGAAGTTGCTATCATCAACTAACCTAAATACGGGTTAATTCTGGTGGTCATAACTTTAGAGATGATTTTGACAGCCCCATTACAAAGGGCAATATGTTTTAGGTCTTTGATCAATTGCAATTAGGCAACATTGAGGATTAAAGCAATCAGAGTATTATTTAGGAGGCAGGGTTCAAACCATATATACTTGAAAACTATAATGGGCTGATTATCTCAACTGCGTGAGTACTTCTTTATCTATAACTCAAGTGGACAATCCTAATATAATCATAGGGGAGAGTTGTGAGAATCTTGGCATTAAGGTGCACTGCTCATTTATAGGGATGTTTTAAATTTTGTGTACTTTTGCTTAAGAAGATCTCCTTCCCAAACATGTCCATTATTGTGAAGTGATTTTATCAAATTGTTTCTTGTATAGATAATGGCGCTTAACTGAAAAATTCTTGTATGTTTATTGCTCAACTTAATCCAATCTTCCTTGAATTGAAATCAATACAATTCTTTTTCCGTAAGTAATAGATCAAGTTGTGAATATGCAAGATATTTTATTTTAATATTTCACATGCGTCTGTGTGAGCGTGTGTAAAGGACAATAACTTATATATAATAACAAATTAACCATACAGTTGTATTTATATTCATATTTTTAAATTAAAGGAAACTATACAAAAAAATATATGAAGTAGGAAAGACACAACTAATTCCAATTACCTCTACCCCTTGAGTTAAGGTATAGATATGACACATGCCTAACTGGGATAGCACTATATAGAATGATCCACTATTAACAACATAAGTTAATAATATCAATCATCTGACATGAACTTCTAGTTTAAGGAACTTCTATTGTGCCATAATTAAGATTATCTTTAATATAGTTTATATTTAATTCATTATGCTTTGTTTGATCATGTTATATTGGATTATTAGAAATCCCAAAGGTTGCTTTATTATCATAAAGCAATACCATAGGTTTTTTTATACTAGAATCAAGTTCAATTAAAAGAATTTTAAGCCAAAAAAGTTATGTGTTTGGTTGATGCATAACATAATATCTACTTCTACATTAAATAACAACCATTTTTTATTTTTACACTTCTCCAGATCACCAAGTCGCCTTCAGAAAATGACAAATATCCAAAAGTGGATTTTATATCCAATCTACTACTAATAAAATCATAGTCAGTATATCCCACAACATTAAGATATCTATGTTTGGAGAATAAAACACCTTTACTTGGAGTTTATCTTAAATATGCTAAGATCCAATTAACATCAATCATAAGTTAATCATTTGGATTGTGCATAAACTGACTCAAAGCATTGATTGCATATGTTATCTATGCTAGTATGAGCTAAATTAATCAATTTCTTTGGTATCTCTCATTATTTGTTGGAATTTTAACTGGAGAAATAGATAGGTCATGATTCACCTAATTGGGGTTATTATATGCTCACAAGCAAAGTTACCAATTTTAATAAGAGATTTAAAGAATAATTCCTTTGAGAGAGAAACAATCCTTGTCTATACCATTAAAATTCAACGCTTAAGAATTATTTTAAAAACCTCAAATCTTTTATCTTAAATTCTTTGGCTAGATAACTTCGAAGTTCTTGATTTCATCTATGTTCTTACGTATGATATCATAAAAATAGATAAGAAGTAAGGTGATATCATTTTGATCATATTTATAAAACAAGGTATCATGTGTAAAAGCTTGCTTAAATCTATACTCTTCCTTACATGAACTCAAGCTTCTAAACTATGCTCTTAATGATTGCTTTAATCCATACAATGCCTTTTTTATTTTGAATACTTTCATTCTTCTAGTACAAACTTATAAGGTGGATCTATAAATGCTTCCTACATTAGGTCACCATAAAGAAAAAAATTATTCACCTCAAACTGTATAAAGGTTAGTCTAGATTAAGTACGTGTGATAGTATAATGTGAACAATATTTATCTTAGCAATTGGTGCTAAATTCTTATGACAATAAATACCAAAGGTTTGGGTATAGTCTTTTCTAACCAACCTAGCCTTGTATCTTTCAACTATTCCATATAACTTATATTTGATAATGCATATCCATTTATACGCCACGATTTTCTTTCCCATCGGTAACTCAATGATTTCTGAAGTAAAATTCTTTAGAGAGCAATCATTTCATCTACCATTGTATCCTTCCACTTAGGATCTTTAAGAGTTTCTAAAAAATGACTAAGAACATATATAATGGGCAACTAAAGAACAAATTTTAACTTAGCTTTAGACAAACAATTATAGGATATGAATTTTGAGATTATATAAACGGCATTAGAGGCCTTTAAAAAATTGAATCTATCAAGTGTTTTTTCTTTCACAAAGAGGATATTTCCTATTATGATCAATATTACAATTAGGATTAAGAATTTCAAGAGATTTAGGAGAATAAGTACATACCTCAGTGCCAATCCTGGAAGATTCATCTAATAGTATAGTCATTTCATCAAAGGAGGCACTAGATTTAAGAGGCATAATCTTAATATTTTTCTTTTCTTTAAAATATCGTGTAAAGAAACAAGGTGGTCTACCATCAGGTTCAATTTTATTTTCTTCAATAGTTGGGTCATTTAAAACTACATATTTTTCATTTTTCTTAGTGTTCTTGTACCTAGGATCCATATCTTCTTTTCTCTTATCCATAATTGCTCCTATTCTTTACTATCAATCTACCCTTGAAAAGGAACTATGGATATCTCTTTGAAAAATAAGACTCATTTTCACAAAACTGAACATCCGTTAAGACATAATAGGTTCCCATAGGAGGATGAAAATATTTGAATCACTTTTATAAATTGCAATAGCTAAGAAAAACACTTTTGATAGTAAGATGATCAAGTTTGTCTATATAAAGAGAGTGAACATAAACAAAACACACATAACTAAAGAGTAAATATTTAAAGCATAAGGAATGGAGTGAAATCTAAATAGCATCTTTAAGAGAGTTTAAAAATCAAGAATCCTAGTAGGCATTCGATTAATAAGAAAAAAATCATTAATAACTTCATCCCAAACACTTTTTGGAACTAGCATAGTAAAATATAAGGCTTGGGTTACTTTACGGAGGGGTTGATTCTTATGCTTTTCTATAACATTCTATTTGGGTGTGTAATCACAAGTTGTTTAATGAAGAATACCCTTTTATGTCATGAAATCAACAAGAGTATTTTACAAACTCTTGATTGTTGTCAGAATAAAATTTTTTATTTTAGTGTTAAATTGAGTGAAAAACATGAAGTAAATCAAACATGAATCTTAAATTTCATCAAATCTCTAATATAGTCATCAATAAAAGGATAAAAATATTTATATCCTAATATAGAAGGGTATACATTAGTATAAACAGAAAAAAGAACAATAATTTTATCAAAACTAACTTGAAAAGAAACATGATGATTTGTGGAATAAATGCATTGGTCACATCTTAAACTAACAAAAATATTGTGAAATAATTTTAGAAACAAATATTCTAAATAAGAGAAAAATAGATGTTTCAACTGACAATGCCAAAGCATGATCCTCTGTGTATCGATTGTCTCTCTCTTTGTTTGGAAGCCATTAATAAGAGCTTTTATGCCATAGTTATATTCAAAATAATACATATTATCCTTTTTCTTACCAATTCCAATCATCTTCTTCATAAGGTTGTCCTAAAAAAACACAATAAATAAAGTAAAAAATTACATAACAATTATGATCCTTTATTATTTTTTTGATGGAGAGGAGGTTATTTGAAAATGCAGGTGTAAGAAAAATATAGGACATCAAAAATGTTGAAAAAAGAGACATATCTCTAGCCCTTAAAATTGGCATAGATTTCCCATCATCAACATTTACATACTTAACTAATGTAGATGTTAGAGAATTAATGATAGAAGTGTTACTAGTTATATGATTAATGCCCCCTAAATTAATAACCCAAGCATGATGACAAGAAGAATTAAACCAAAATTACATTCTTGAGAAGATACCTGAGATAAGAACTATAAGATATTATAGTAACATTATGAACATTTTTTTAATTTTTTCTTAACTTGCTTGAGTTTATATCATTATGGGCAATCATGTTTCTTCTAGATTATACTAATTGTATTTGTATTATTATGGAATTGGGTGCAAAATTGAGATTGGTGAGTTATAGAATCTCTAAGATCTAAAATATGAGTACTATGGACATTTAGAGCTAAAGCCTCTGACTGGATATCTTCCCTTATATTCACCTATCATTGTAATTCTCTATAAACCAAGGAATATGTTTTTTTTTATTCTTAGTAAGGGAGAAGTAGCTAGAATATGACTACCAAAATTGATCTAGATTATGATTAAGACTAGCAAGAAAGATATTGATCATATCTTCTATGATATGTTTTTTTAAAATATCATTAGCACATATTATATCATTTGGACTTTGATAATCAAGCCTATAAAATTTGATTTTAATTAATTTTAATATTCAAGGACTTGAAAAGAGTCAAATATGTAAAGTTAACTTCTTTTTACAACTTTACAAACTTGCCTTGTTATTCCATACTGAACAAAGTATGACATTAGCTTATCGCTTAATGAATTTATGAGCTAAGATTTAACTAGTGCATCTTCAGTCTTCCATTCATCTTAGTATAGATTATCTTCTAAGGGTGAAATTTTCTTCCTGTTGATATTAGCTCATTTTTTTCTTCGAATAACATACATCTCCAAACTCTTAGTCTAGATTTGATAGTTAGCGTCATCCAGTTTAATATAGATGGATGAGGGAGTATCTTAAATGTCCATGCTAGGTATTTTCTAGTTGTTAAAAAATTTACCCTCACTTTTGGTAGACATATTATGGTGCGATTAGTGGTTTCTAGGAAGAAAGTGATTGGGATTTTTAGAAACAAAAAAAAAGGCTATGGTTCTAAGAGAAAAGGTGGTTAGGATTTGAAAGAAGAAAGAATTAATGCCCAAAGATCTAATACCAAGTTGTGAATATGTATGATATTTTTTAATATATTACACTAATATATATATATATATATATACAAGATATAAGGACCAATTTATAGTAACAAACCAATCTTATAGTTGTATGCATATTCCTATTCCTAAATTAAGGCAAACTATTAAAAAATATATACAAATTAGGAAAGAACCACAACTCATTCCTATTAATTGATCATATTCAATCTTCAATTTTTCTTTTAAGTTGATGACACAATTATTTAGTTTCTTCATCAATTATTTTTGGATATAGTTTAATCTCACTATAAGTCTCTTCTTCTTTCTTGAAATAGAAACAAGGATCTCTTTACTCTAAATCATCAAATATGAGCCTATTTTATAGATTATAGAAGTAAAACTTAAATAACTATATGACTAAATATCCCAAATAATATCATTGTAACTTAGAAAAGTTATCTAAGTTACTTCGAATTTAAATATCTTATTATATAGAATGAAGTTTTATTCTCTTAAATCTAATAAAATGGGGCAATGATCTTAGTAGTTATTAACCATATGAAGGATTCTAACATTGGAAAAAATAGTTGCTAATGAGAATTTTTGAACATGTTGTGTAAGTGTCCAGAAACTTAACCCTTCCTTCTGTACCATTACATTAGGTGAAGGGATCGCCAGTAAAATCCAAGTTAATTAGATTGCAATTATTAATCATTTATTCCAAGTGACTATTTTCCTTATTCTTGAAGAGTCATCTTCTTTTTCATAGGAGTACAATACTTAATTGAAATTTCAAATGATGAGCCATAAACCAAAAACATAACTACAAGTGGATGTAAAGAAATTCCACAACTACTTCCTTAAATTTAAAAAAGGACTAACATAGATCACAGTAATCAGTTTGACATTATTGTGAGAAACTCCAACTTCTACAAAAATATGTTGGTGGGAAGCATTGATTTTGCTGAATTGTAGATTCTTATATCACCCCATGAGGTATATTCATCTAGAGAAGGTAGAAGCTTCAACATACATATAAGTAAAACTTACTTCCTCTATTGTTTACAAGCTTTAAAGCCATTAATTTGTTGTTCAATAATGGACACAATGTCAGGGTGATGTTAGTGGAGTTAGTCCTTTATGTTTTGCAAAATAAAGGATTGTTTACTCTTTTAACATTCTAAAAAAGAATTTCCATTCATTATAATAAGTGTCCAAAAAAAGAAACTTTATCTGAATTAAGTTGTTTATTTTAGTGTACCAGTCGCACCATTTATCTTCTTGTCCTTGATAAACAATTCATATTTCTTAGCCTGAATAATTTGTTTATATTATCTATATACATACCTCCAAGCTTATAATATTTTGAGCAACAAGTAAGACTGATCTTTTAATCTTGTAAGCTTTTATATATACTTGTTTAGTGAATCTTCAGTCGAGCAGGGCAGGATTAGAGTCAAATCTCTGTCATTTATGGTGCTCTAAATGAATTGGCTTTTCATTAGAAGGAGCAATTTTCTTAGTATTCTAAATGGGTTCAATGGATGATTTGTCTCTATTGATCTTGTTTGGTGATCCTTACATTATTGTGTAAGAATTAATAAGGAAGGGTTTATTTTCTCCCGAACTTTTAAAGGTGAATAGGTTCCTACCCCATCTTGGTATTGTTTCCCCATCATTTTTGGGCGTGTGTTATGGGTAATAATGGTTTCTAATTCCTTAACCTTTTGGATTCTTAAGCTGGTAAATGAATTGGAGTTATATGGATTGAACTTGAAATTCTTAAGGTTGTTAGATTCACCTTTTTGTTTGAAAGGTGTTTTAGCCTTATAGCTTCTTATTTTAACCAATATCCACTATCCAAAGTCCTTATCTTCAATATGACTCTCTTTTACAGGAATTGAAGATTGCTTTAGATTAGTTCTTGTAGGATTTATAGGGGGTTGCACCTGTATCAACTTGATTATAAGTGACAAACCAATCTACACTTGAAAAAGATAGTATTTTTTTATATTCAAATCTTTAGCATAATTTGCCTACAAATGTTTTTAAAATCAACAACTTAAATAACCTAAAATCCACACATATCTTGCAAACTTACCTCTAACTATTATCATTGCAGTTTTGTCCACTCAAATCATATATCCCAAATTATTCCTTATTACTGGCAATACTTCAGTGCTATAATGCTTTGGTGCATGCCCTTTAAAGCATGCTTACAAGGATATAGGAGAAGTGACATCAAGCACAAACCAGAACATCTAACATATAAGGAGAAAAGAGTGTTGTCCTAACATCCATTGATCATAATGTAAAGCCAATTTGAAGTCTTCAACATTTGTAAAATTTAGAATATAAAAGTATTTTTCATATAAACTATTTTTAACTTACCTTAAAGGTTCCATAAAGAGAGAAAATGTTTGGATAGTAGGTAAATCTAATATTCCTTCACAAAATATTTGAAAAGACAAATTAAAAAAAACTTTACTTAATTTTACGAAACTAGCTCCAACTTTAAATATGATGCTAAAATGGACCAACTTGCAATTTTTCACAAAAATAGCTCATCGTTAGACTCTTAATTAATGGTGTTGACATGGCAAACCATGTTGGAAATTCAGTAAACACATAACTGACATATGTCCTACTTATGTTACCTTATATGAAAATTAAAAAAACAAATCCCTAAAACTACTCCAAACTCATTGAAGATTGTATCTTAACAACACATTCAAACATCTTTGATTTTATATCAAAACTTGTTTCCTCGACCTATCCAAATTAATGCATAATATTCTCTAGTTTGGACAATAAGATATGGGGAAAGTAGAATATACAAGTAATAATCTACAAAGAAATAATCTCATAACTCTTTAAAATTTTGATAATGGGCATCATTGTCTTCCTCAGGTCACGATCCAAAATCCACTTAGGAGACTTCAAAAACTTTAAAACAGCAACATAGTGATCTAGAAAATCTCTTTAACTATGATATTAAAGGACCAAGTCTATTATCAACATTTCTTTACAAAATAATAGGTCAAGAAGATACTATTTCTATAATCTATGTTTGGCCTATGCCTAAACCTTGAAAAAATCTGGAACTTGGGCTTGATGGTTTGCTCAAGTTTTGTAAAAACCTTTTAATAATGCTTTCAATTTGGGTTTAAAAAACCCAATTTCCTCTATATAAGAAAGTAAAGAATCACGAATTTTGTGGGTTTTTAATGTACTTGGTTGTTGAACTTGGGACTTTTAAAGCAAACTCAAGGGAGAATCATTGGTGATTTATCAAGTATTCGTATACTATAATTTTGGATTAGGATCTTTCAAACACAAAGGTAGAAAATAAACACTTAGCGATTGAGAAAAGGGTTGTTGCATTGCTATTTTGAGTTAAGGTTCTTAGAATGTTGATATGAAACTACTCCAAAAGAAAGGCCATTTTCAATTATTTAATGTTGCATAAATATGAAACGTGTTGGCCACATGTTCAGTGGATTTGTTAACGTGCAAGCTACATCTGTAACATTAATTAGGAGCGTAATAACGAGTTATTTTTACAGAAAATTAAAAGTTAAAGTATTTTATCACCACTTTTTAAATTTCAAATTAGTATTGCAAGCTTAGGTAAAGTTTATTTTTTTATATATATTTTACCCTATTTACAATCAATGCAAAACTTTATAACTTTTTAATTCTTTATTTCCTTGTTGTGGTGATTTTGATTTTTTGGTTATGGTGAGTCTTATAGAGATTCTTCATTCAAAGAAACATCTAAGTAAACACCTAATTCGCCATTTCCTGTAAATAATTCAATTTTAAATTTTTTTAATTTTCTCCTACATCGATCATCTAATTTCTTTCCCATAATTTAAAAAATAACAATCCTCTAAACGCTATTCACTTGACTCACTAACATGATCCTTGGTTTTTCCTTTTGGAGACCTTATTTGATCCTATTCTATTATAGATAAAGTATGACAATGAGATAAATTCGATTAGTACAATTCTGGTTACGGTCCTAGCACAAAGTCTAATCCAAGTTAACTTTGTTTTTGAATACATAGGAGAGAAAAATGAAAAAACACGACAATAGCTTCAGTTCAACCGAAGGTTATACCTCGGCAATACAAAGTTCCGTGCTGATCAGATACTATAAAGGACATTGAGGTTAGCGAAGGTTCGGTAAGAACATGCAATTCTGGGTGTACTCGCATAGCTTCAGCTTCCACACTATCTGTGCTTTTATTCCCCTCCCGATAGACGTGTTGAATCTTCACCTCCCAATCGCGCTCCATCAACGCGCGGATATCCTGCACCAAAAAATAGGCTCAGTCAGTAAACATCCTGAGGAGGAAAGGATATTAATGACCTCGAGTGAGTCCACTTCCAATATGATCTTTCGATGGCCAAGTTCCCATGCCACTTTAAGCCCCCCATGAACCCCTTGTAGTTCAGCGACCAATGGCGAGCATGCCTCAAAATTATGTAGGAAGCCCCCACACCATTGGTCGTGACAGTCCCTAAGCAGCCCCCCCAACCGTACTATCAAAGGAACCAGAAGACACCGAGCCATCGGTATTAACTTTAATCCAGCCCTCCGGTGGTGGGTTCCATCTTACTAGGGTCCTTACAGGCAATCCTTGTGGGTTAGTTACGCAACTCGTCGCTGCGTGTGCCTGTTCGATCTAAGACACATACCCTAATACTATGTGATGTCCCACTTCTGGCCACTCGAATCCCTCTTTGAAGATACATTTGTTGCGCCATTGCCAGAGATACTAACACGAGACCCCAAAAATGACTGCCCAATCAACCCCTGGTATAGTGCCTTGGGTTGTCAGGTTAGACTGTATCCACTACTTTATGGCCCCCTGGTAGAAAGATGCCACTTGCAATACAGGGGATCATTTCTGCCAAAAATTTTGAACCTTGCGACAATCTCGAAATGCATGCAAGGTGGTCTCTTCGTGACCACAATGCGAGCAATCACTATCAGAGGCTATGTGTCTAAGAACACGCTGATGATTTGTCAGAAGTTTGTTGTTTGCTAAGAGCCACAGAAAGGAGCGAATCTGCTGTGGTCCTAGCCACTTCCAGATGATATTCCATATTGGATTTTGGGTCGTTGAATCTGCAGCAGTGATTAACTCATAAGCAGGCTCCACCGTGAACTTCCCTTGTTGACCAGGGCCCTAGACGAATTTGTGGGCTTCCTCATCAGTTGATGGAGGCCGAACCGTCGCGAGGACAATGCATAAGTGAGCGGGAAGATATGGAGTGATCAAATCTCATTTCCAATCACTGTCCTCCGCCATATACTCGGCCACATACGCATACATCATCCTTTCAAGAAGGGGCTCACTGTCTCATTTACTAATGGACCCCAGTCGGTTAACCATTGGTCAAGCCAAAATTTTGTCCGTTGCCCATTACCCAATGTCCATCTAATACCTTGTCGGACATGATCCCACGTAGCTGCTATCCCTCGCCAAAGGATCGACGTCCCAATTGAAGGCAGTGTGTGAGGGATGTGAGGAGTGTTTAACCGATATTTAGCTCTAAGGACCTGTACCCATAAAGCTGTGGGTTTGGTGAGCAATTCCCATCCTAATTTAATGAGAAAGGTTTCATTGGTTGCTCGAATGCGTTTGATACCTAGTCCCCCGGCTTTTTTCGGCCAACAAACTGCTTCCCAATTGACTAGGTGGGATGATCTCTTCTCATTATGGGTCCCCCAAATAAAGGACCGTATTATCTTTTCTCGTTCATCACAGAGATGTCGGGGTAACCGCACAGTTTGCATAGTGTAGACGGGAACCAAGGAAATCACAGACTAGGTTAGGGTAACTCGTCCGGCTAGAGATAATTCCTTGACTCTCCACCCCGCTAGTCTGTGCTGTACCCTATCTATGATATACTGATAGGTATTCTTCGTGGTGCGCTCGTGGATCAACGGGACCCTTAGATACTTTCCCAGATTATTCGTACTCTGTAGTTTCAAAGAGCGGCTAAGGCGACATGCTAGGTCTGGCGGCACATTCGAGGAGAAATAAATGCAGGTTTTTGCATGATTCACTTTCTGTCCTGACATATCGCAAAAATTCTCCAGGATTGTAGAGACCCCTACCACCTGTGCCGCCGAAGCTTCACCAAACAGGACAAGATCGTCCGCAAAAAAGAGATGTGAAATGGCTGGCCCTAGTCTAGTCCATTTAAACAGTTTCCACAGACCTTGGCCCACTACTTGGGATATAATGTGGCCCAGACGTTTCAGACAAAGAACAAATATGTATGGCGATAATGGGTCCCCTTGTCGGATACCTCTTGAAGGTAGAAAAAGGTCAGATAGCTGTCCATTCCACGCAACTTGCATTGATATCGGAATAATATACTTCATAATGAGTCTGAGCAACGTAGAGGGAATCTCGATTTCCTGTAGGGAATCCAAGTTAACTTTATCCCTCCTATCATCTAAATAAGAATTCTTGTCAGCTATCATCACAATGTTCCCAACCTCCCATATTTTCTTTCTTGTTTGATTCATTTTATAAGTTCTTTTTTTATTTATTTTTTGAGAATTAGATCTAAGATAAAGTTGTATGTTGTAATAGAACAACGAAAGAGAAAATGACAAAGAACTACCCAATAACCAACATCAAGAATAAGCAAAAATTACACAAAAATAAGAATTGTTGATAAAGTTTGTCTAAATTTGTCAAAATTCATGAATTGAAGAAGGCAAAAGTATTTGTCTAGATTTATGAGTAGGTTTGTGAACTAAGGAATACAGAAGGGTTTGTGGTTTGAATTTGTCTATATTTGTAGTTTAAATTTGTCTCACTTGCTAGTTATAATATTTATGATTCATTTGTTAACAGCCTTATTGTGTGTTTTATTCTTTCTAAACTCAATCTTTTGGGTCTGTAATAAAGAAGATTTGAGAGAAATTTTCTCTTTAAAAATGCTTAAAATTCTGTAATTACCAACTTACTAGATAACAAGGAAGGGATTAAGGAGGAGAGAATTAGGCTTTAAGCTAAACTTGATTGTAAAATTTTAGATCCAACTCAACTTAAAATTTAAAAATTTTAAGAATAAAGTTTAAATCTAATTACTCCAAATTTCAAATTAAACTAAATTATATGTATCCCTAAATCTTTTGAATGATTTGCAAAGATTGGATAGTCCTGGGATTGAGTAAATGGGTCGGCCATGAACGCCGACTCTAGGACAACGGCATGAGCACCAAAGACAGGCAGAGAAAAAACGTTGCAATAGCAAAGCTATTGACTCACTTTTGATAATTATTGCATACGACTAATACTTGATGGCTTTCAATAATCATATTATATACAGAATTATTTAACATTTTATATTTTTATTATTTAGGATATTAGTAGCCGCCGGGCCTACCAATATCATAAACATCACATCACAGCCAAAGAAAGGCACGCCGGCCACTGTTTGGGGCCAGAATACTCCAGTTTGTAAAATCATCTACAATTCCGGCTCCATAGCTTCCAGCACTAAAATACAAGTTCATTCACAAAAAGGCTTTTCATGAACCTTTTGTTGCGCATTACTTTGCTATAAACAAGAATTGGGGATTTTACCTTTACGACGTCAGTGTGCGTTTGCTAGGGTGGTCATAAGCTGTTCATGCGACAAATTATTGTTTAACTTAGTTGGATCCATGCCTACGGTGAAAGTCTATTTCTAGTTTTATGATTTGGTGGGATATGATAACAGTAGTTCAACAATATTCCTCTAAGGTCATTAAAGAGTCCTCAAACGACTCTTAAGGTATCAAAAGTTGAGACATCATAAGCAGTAATGGATATTCAGGATTCAATTACACTGCTTTTTGTTCTAGTTCTTTCAAGAATTTGTCAATGCAAGTTGTTGCTCAACGGATCCGTGTTTCCAAATCAAATAGCATTCAGATCAAAGGGTTACCACAAGCAGAACTTGATATAACTTTTGGCATTATGGCTTGGAATGGACCTGGTCAGATACTCCTGCCACAGTCCCCTGTTCAACTTTCAGGCTTGTTTCATCTATTTGCATGGGATCTGAATCTAATGCCTGCGAGTGAAAATTGACTATTAGTAGAACTTTTTCGTGAGGAAGTATCTTTCCACAAATCGAGATGAATATATACAAATAGTGATTCTTTATCTAATGTCACCTTTCCACCTGCATTCCCGTCTGCTTCAAAGCCTCTAGAATTATCAGAAATTCCTTTGTGGCCCTCCTGAGATGAACAAGACAGATACTTGTCAAGGAGCAGTATACACAACAGAAAAAAACTGGCAAAAATATCATTGACACGAGGAGCAAAAAGTATAGGACTTGTTTGTTTCTATTTATGTTTTTTATTTTCTGTTTTTTTTTTTCAGATTTAGTCAAAACACATGTTTGTTTTGAATTTTTAGTTTTGGTTTTTTCCAATTTTCAAAATTTATAAAAACCATAAGACCTGTTTATGTTTTTTTCTGATTTACTATCAACTAAATATATATTATTTAATTATTTAATATATTAACTATTAATAAAGACTATGATTAATTTAATTCAATATTATATAATGGTGTTGCTCTTATTGCTGTTAATTTAATATTATATATTTTATTAATTTAAATTAATTATTAACAAATGCTATAAATAATTTTATTTAATTTATTTAATTTTTCTAATTAAATTAAATAAACTTAATTTAATTTAATAATTATTAATAAAAATAATTAAATTTAAAATATCTTCAAAATATATAAATTTCATATAAAGTTTGATGTAATAATTAAAATATATTTAAAATAAATAAAATTTAATTTATACATAAATTTTAAATTGTTTATTTTAATATAACATATTAAAATAAATTAATTAAATAAAAATAATTTATCTTTAAGTTTTATCTAATATATAACTATTATCAGTAATAAAAATATAACTAAATTGACATTAACAATCAAACAAATTTTTATTTTTATTTGAACAATAAATAAAAACTAAAACAGAGATCAAAAACTAAAAACCACAACAGAAAAACACAAGCTAACTAATTGGCCCTTACTTATGAAGTCAAGTTTAGCATTGCAAGGGAAATCAACATGTTGCTAATACTTGGAAACTGACTAAATTTGTATTTTAACGGCCTCAAAGCAACTACCATCAATAGGAGTATCAAATCTTTTGTGTGGAAGAATTTGTAGCTGATAATAACAGTGGATCAGTGACTGGAAAGTCCAGAACATTGGAAAGCTATTGTATAGGGTCAACAACCCAGTATTAACACTATGAATAACACACTAAAAACATTTCAAGGAAACAAACAAATGCAATTAACGTCAAACTCAGATATCTTTATTGACCACACAATTTCTCATCCAAAAAGTGAGTCGGTGAGATAATTAATTTAATTATAAAGTTTAAACAAACATATAAGATTTTGGCTTAAAACAATATAAACATATTGTAAGACAGCTCATTTACATCCTCCAAGTTGTTCGAACTTGATTTAGCAGTTCCTCAAATACATCTTAAACATTAGAGCAAACTCCACCTTTCTCATTCATGCAGTTCTATTTAATGCTTAATATAATTTGCAGTTAGCAATCTGGGTTAGCTCGCATCCTTTAGTTTACAGCCTAAAGCAGAACAATTCATAAAGCCAATACCGTTAATCTTAAAACATCCACAGAGGCAAATTTTCAAGTAGGTGATGCCATAACCAGAAAAAGCATACCAGATCTTTTAGATCAGCTTCAACGATCTCTCTCTTTACTCTGCTAGGCAAAAGCTTGCTGCATAGACTTGAAGTTAGTAAACGACAAACATGAAAGAAGAGCCTCAATCTCTAAGTTGAAGGTTGTCAACCAGGCAAGAAAGAATACCGCTCATCATCCATATCAATATCAGAATCTTGCTCCCACCTCTCATCACGATCATCCTGATCTTCCTCAGCCTGATTACTCTCAGAAAACCATGAGTCAGTTGACACAATCAATATCGGTAACTCACAAGATAGAGTTACACTATTTTTAGCCAGCAACCTAAAATATGAGTATGTATAGACAGATCTAATGCAAACCAGTACACGTATAATAATTTTCTTATGTTCCATTTCCTAAACAAATGATAAACTTACACATGAATTCAACTCATTTTTTTTTCTCATTTAAGTTGTACGTACTGACGCACATGAACTATTCATTATGATGCTAAACCACAACTTTGAAAGCTAAGGTCCATTTCAAATTAGCTTGTAAGGCAAAGATGTGTCCTCAAGTCTATCACCTCTCTCATTTAATTGTCAGGATTTCAAACTAGAAGTAGGAGTTGAAATTATTATTCGATTACCAACGATCGGTAATACCTCCAAATCAACTTTAAAAGGCGTGAAGGCAGAGCAAAATAAAAAGATCAACATATTGCCCAAACAATTATATTCAACTCCACTTAACATCATAAAAAATAGGTATAAAGTGGGTAGAGGATTTATTCTTATCAGAATTTTTTAGAATTTCACGTGCAACCACTAATGTGCATAGTTACAATCCGAAATAAGATATGCATGCTATGAAACGAATGAAAGGAAAATAAATAACTCAATAGTAGCAATATCACCTCTGGAAGTTCAGCATCGGGTGGTCTCTCCTGAAACTGGACACTAGGTGCATGCTGGAGCCTTGAGAGATTCTCAAGAAGCTTAGATCGTATTTCATCGAGTATTTGACGTGAATTTTTGTTTTCCATATTACTAGGGGCAACATGAAGAGTATAATCTGGACCAAAGTACTCATAGTACTCATGCTGTGGCATCTTGTCATCAACTTCCACTCCTAGTGCAACACCTGTCTATCTTACACCAAGTATGTGGAGAACAAAGTCATTAGACAGGAGAAAGATATTCGCAAGAACCAGCCCATTACTTATCAATTATACCATTCCCCATAACAAAAATATACCTCATAGCACCAGCAGCGGGCAACATTCCGAATTGTGTAGCCACCACCACCTAGTAGCAATAATGGTACATTGAAAGATCTCATAAATTTCACACACTCAGCGTGGCCCTTGATTGAAAGATTGAAGCATCCTAATCTATCACCAGACAATGAGTCAGCACCACATTGAAGAACCACAGCGCCAGGCTTAAAAACTTCCATTACTTTTCCAATTATTGGTTTAAATAAGAAATGGTAGCTCTCGTCATCTATACCATCATCCAGTGGAACATTAAGAGAGTAGTATTTCCCTTTCCCATATCCAATATCACGTACATCCCCTGTACCAGGAAAATAATCTCCGAACTTATGAAATGAAACAGTCATCACCCTATCAGTAGTGTAAAATGCCTCTTCTACCCCATCACCATGGTGAATGTCAATATCTACATAGAGAACACGCTGCAAATGTACAGTAGAACATCAAGTAAAGAAAAATACATTAGCCAATCCAATACTAAGATTGGATCTTAAAGTCTTTCCATAATAGCCTCTTAAAGACAACACTAAGTTGGGAGTACAAACTAAGCTGCAGTCCAAAACAATATTAGCAAGTCAGAAAAAATCCTGTTGTCTCTATCGCTCATAATTTATAGTTCAATAGTCATTTTAGGTTTACGGTATCATCATCTAGGTATTCTCGATATTGGTTCATGGGGCACATTTGATGATATCTTAGTAAAAAGCTACCCCAAAAATGTAAAATTCCAACAATCGAAGCAAGTACTAACGACATAATTTCATACAGTAGCACCTCAGCTCATATTTTGCAGAAAGGGAATAAAAATTTCAATCTAATCAAATTGGCACATGTGGAGCTAATATGGAGTATCTGGCAAACATTTACAAAAGAAACATCTCAATAACCTTCTCATCATCGTTTTATCATCAGAAGCATACAATTGCCCATCACACACAAGCTTGGGACATCATCTAAAGTAAATTATAAATATCAAAAATAGACAAAGATTACATGCATAACCAGTTTATTACAAATACAGGATTAACCACTAAATAATGTGTTTATGATGTCGAAGTATTTGAAATTTTGTACCACAATAATCAAGAAGGTTATCAAAATTAAAGCCACAAAGTTTCAGAATGGTCATAAGTAAGTCAACCGTTTCCAGCATCATCACCAATAAGACAGCAATAATGATTAGCAGAGTGATTAAATCCACAACGGACTATAAGAGACCAGAGGAACGAAAAACCAAAGTGGAACAATGGTAACTAACTAGATAACCATGAAATACCACAGCAATTGCAAAACAAGGTTAAAAAAAAAAGGTCATATATCAATGCCATCAAAAGGTGTCAAAAACAGTAAATTTATAGCAGGAGGGACAGAGAGAGAAAGTGATGAAGGATATGCAAACACAAAATTCAGCATCAGACCAACCTCGTGCTGCTTAAGAAGCTCCAAAATAGCAAGGACAATGTCGTTGACATAGCAAAAACCAGAAGCCTCACATTTCTTGGCATGATGGAGACCGCCAGCCCAATTAATGGCTACATCACAAAGTCCATGGTTTAACTTGACAGCGCCACCAATAGAGCCACCAGCATAAGTCTGGCAGAAAGAGTATAGGCCGTCAAAAACGGGGCAATCTTCACCAACATTAAAGCGTTTGAGCTGCCTGAGCTGGTCCTGCTGGGTTTCGGGGGTGATGGTCCGTAGAAAACCTACATAATCATCAGCATGGAAGCGACATAGATCCCTATCTCTGGCAGGGCAGGGTTTGAAAACCTGCATGTTCTGAAGCAAGCCATAGTGGGCGAGAAGAGCATGGGTCATCCGAATGCGATGGGGCTTCATGGGGTGGCCCTGTCCATAGTAGTAATTGCCCACCTCTGGATCATAGAAATAGCACACCTTTCTCTTGACCCCATCAGGACCAGACGGTAGAGAATTGCCACCGGTGTCCATTTATGTATTCCAGTCGACAATAATGCACTGCAATTTATTAACCAACTTAGTTGCTACGAATAACAATATGTTCTTTTGTTCCTTCAAAAGAAAACATGAGAGTGAGAAAGATGGGAAATTTCAGCAACTTCACAAAAGACATTCGCTTTCGACACCGTAACAAGCAGTGGAAGCGAGTCTATAAAAAAAAAATCCACAAAACGAAAGTTTCATCGTGAAAAGGAGGACTATACACTTACAGATGAGATGCTATCAGAGTAATCAATTTTAAAAGTCGTCAAGACTGCTCGGAGTTACAGCAAAAGAAACAATATTAACCTAAAATTAAGCTTTTCTTTCCTGCTTTGGCCCCTGGACTGTGAATTAAACCGAAACAAACAATATGAATCTTTTCCCTGCCTGCATCGTTCCAAAAAGAAAGGCTCCAAGCAAAATAAAATTGGGGGAAGAAGAAAGGAGTTCGATCGTTTAATCACAGCAGCAAGAGGGTGAAGCGAAGAGAAGACAGAAGAGAGACGAATTTGAGCTGCGAAAATCTTACCGATATCGGGCTGAGGGTCGGTTCAACTTACACCGGGTCGATTAAATTCGGGTCAATCGTATCAGATTAGTCGGGTCGACTGCTACCACCACCTGTTCCTAAACGAGCCGCCCCCTGTACTTCTTGTTTCTCTTCCCTTGTAAATATCGTTGGTTGTTCGTTCCTATTATTGAGATTTGGGGTTTTGGCCACAGAAAATCTGTTACGTGAAAATTGGGCTAGAAGAAGAAGGAAGTTAGCCGGAACTTCTATGGTCTTTCTACAAACTCGTACTCAAATGGTCCACTTTGTCTCTATCACAACCTGCTCTATGAACACCAAGCGTTATCACCTCCCTTAAAATTTAGGACTTCCCCGGTTACAGATTTTCCAATCTCAGTACTTCATACCTCTGATATTAAAGGAGGCAAACATCTTAAGTCCGGCATGTCGTTATTCCCACACTCGTTGTTATCGCCGTTTAATCCTAAATATTTTAAATTGGAATCGGTATATTTTAATAATTATTATTGTTAAAAATCGATTTATTTATTTATTTATTTATTTATTAATTAACTTATAAATTAAAATAAATCAATTAATTTTTATTTAAGAATTTTTATTTTGAATTAAATTATATATTTTTTGATAAGTAGAATATCCTCCTTTAATAATATTTCAAAATTTTTAATTTTATTCAATATTTAACAAGTTTTATAATAATTTAATATTGTTGAAACTTTTAAATCTTAAATTATTTATTTTATCAGTTTAATTTTTAATATGATTTTTAAAACATTGGCTAATAAAGCTTCTCGCACCGTTTTTTATAAGATTTAACTAGGGATGGTAAAAAGACTCAAGTCTAGTTTCGTGTTAAGGGAATCAGTTTGTATAATTCAACTTTGAATTGGGTTGAAATTTTTTTAAGAAAAATTTTAGATTTTGATCAAGTTTGAATTTCATTTTTTATATATTTTAGATTGGGCTCACATTCAAGTCTTATTCTAACTTTTAAGTTGAATTCAAGTTTGGGTTTCACGATCCGAGTTTGGCCTAAAGCTCAAATTTCTTTCATATTCAATACTATAGTACTTTGTATTTGATGAATTATTTTCAGTCTGTAATTAATCGGACTCGAGTTCTGGTCAAATGGTTTGGGCTCAATTAAACTTCAAGTAGTTTTGGGTCTAATGAAGAATCAAGTTGATCTTGAATCTCCTGACATCACTTTATACTTGATGTTCGTTATTATTGACAAGGTAAGAATTCAACAAACATAGGTTTAAGTTGGTTAGTAGACATTTAATTGAGGTTGTTTGTGGGAATTAAAAGTAAGATACTTGATTGAGTTTGAAATATGTAGATACATAAAATAACATTAAGGATCCAGCAATCACAAGAATGTCCCAAGTTGAAGGCAATTATGATCACTTACAACCTACTTTAGAGGTACTAATAATTTTGCAAGAACAAACTTAAATCCTGATATAATCAGGATAGAGGAGAAACACCCAGACATGTAGTCAATACATTGTCCGCTATCCTTTTAAACATGTCAAGAAGACCAAGGAGACTTAAATTATAATAGCCCTTATATTGTATCCATCCTATATAAGCCATACTGCCAAAATTTAAACTCCTAACTGCTAAAGTATATAATGGCTTGACATACCTAATAGATCACAAAATTAGTTATTGAGAGATCATGGACTTGCATGAGACCTCAAATGTCATTAGAGTGTAAAGCTTTTCGTCCACATTAATAGGAACAAGAAGATATTAATACCAGACAATTCATCAATGGTCAATGTCTAACTTTACAACTGAAATATCATTTTTGACAATTTATGAGTAATAAATGAATGCTTAGATATTTCGCATTGGTACTCAATGTTATCCAAAGTTGAGGGAAACTTTGTATCACAATACCCAAAGGTTCAATGTACAAGTCAAATAAATCCCTAACCTCAATTCTACTGTAGCAGTCCTCACCTACGAGAAAAGGTATATGGCGGATGAGCCTTTGCTGAAATCATTGCTAATGGATAAGACGCACAACTTCAATGAGATGCAATAAATAACTCACAAATTCATTGATTTATAAAAAGTTGAGCATCCTCTTGATATGCTTTGACATGTTTCAAACACTAGAGTGGATATAAGTGTGTACGGATCGTGAGTTATAGATCTAACATACTTGTGAGAAGAAAGGAAGGGATACCAGAGGGCATGAGACCCATAAGTAAAAGATAGATATATAAATAGAACTACCACTCTTGAACATACCTATTAGTCATATTCTAAATTATATCTGCAAAAAATACATGTTAGACCTTCAGAGTCACTTTTATGAACATAGGTAAGGTGAAATATGAACAAATACTGCATGTTTCATAGGGACAATACAATGAGCATGACATTAAAAAGTTTAGAGACTTATGACATGACAACTACTAAACTCACCTAAGGTAGGTGTGATTGATTAATAAGAGGAGATCTGAAGATGAGCACATATTAAATTTACAAGTCCTTGTCTGCCTAGCAATGCGAATGTTATAGACCACTTAGTGATTAAAAGGGAAAATAGGGAGTTCATATCGTTTAAGGTGGAGACAACAAGCTTACAAAACCTTAATAAGGACACTATAAATGTAGTTTGAATTTGTGATAGTCCTAGTGTGTTGGTCTTCTCGATAGAGATACTCTTGTGCTCAAGCTAGCAAGTTGAATGGTGTTATGGATACAGAGGAATCACTAATTGTGCTTAATGAAAATAGTTATGAGGGCTTACCTTGAGATGTCTCCCTTATATAAGCAATTCTTCTTTGAAGTATACTTGTATTTTAACTATCCTTAGTATAGCTAAATCCAATTATTATGATATCTAAGTTAGTATTTAATTAGAATTCTAACTCCTTACATAGATGAATATTACTTTAATCGAACATAACCTTATTAGGTAATCAAACCTATAATATATGCTCTAAATATGTATGCTTGTACAATATTAATGAGCCCAATGGGTCAACTCATACCCCATCTATACACTCATCAGGAGTATATCATTTATCTCCTAGTTTCTTATCAAAACTTGGCCCATAGGTAAGATTGATAAGATTAAAAAATGAAAAGTTTGTTATGTGCAAAGGCAGTGACTGGTATCTCAAACAAAAATTTCCTTCAAAATAAAAGAGAGAGAACTTATTTGGTCAAAACCAAAAAATAAACGACCAAAGCAAAAGTTAGAATATAAAAAAATTAAGAAGCTCACTAATTAAAAATCAATTAACAATAACCTAGGAAACAATTAGATCATGAAAATGTATAGGTTAGAAACTAGTTAATATAACTGAGATAATGAAAGACAAAAGATCGCCTAATTAAAAGGGGCAAATAATACAAATTGAAAGTTATATGGAAATATTCCTTGCATTATAAGTATATAAATAAGAGGATCTTTCCTTAGAAAGGTTTTATCATCTTATGTCATAGTCAATTCAAGAATTATTATCATCAGCAAGACATATTTTAAGGGTTTGATCAATCTAAGCAAAGATGAAGACATGTGCTTTTTATCAATGTAATTGATAATTATATTTCTTGTCACCTTTTCCTCTTCCTTTTAGGGTAATGTCACATTTTCCTCTTCCTCATAAGGTAATCATTCAATTTTGTCATCACTTTGACGCTAAATGTTTCAAATTTAAATATTACCTATTTTTCTCTTAGCATCCTAATTTCATCATTATTTTCTTAAGACTAAGTTCTTTATTAAACTTGCAATTTTTGAATTAAAGTGATTTATTTAAATAAGCATAATAAAATTCATTAAGAGCATATATAAATAATCAATAAGGGGATCCTTTTTATCAAAATAATAATATGAAAAGTTTTATAATTAAAGGATATTTAGAGATAAATGATAAACAGAATTAGAAACTCCACACTCAACATTAAGGTAATATGATATATAAGTTAAGAATAATCCTTACTAATGACTGCAAAAATGAAATAAATTATTGTGAATGAATTATGACCTTAAGTTTGGCAAAGCCAAAAATTAAGCAAATCAAATACAGTGGAATTATCTATGATCTTGAAATTGATTGTACATTTAATCATTTTATTTAGGCATTATATCAAATAATTTTTCTTCTTTTTTAAATTTGCAAGTGTTTCATTCATCCTAAAAAGTAGATATCTCAAAAAATAGTGACAGGATGGTTAATTGCAAAAGAGGCGATACCTTCCAGTTTTATATATTTAATAGTCATATTTCTGTCATTTACAACCATTGCACTTTATTATCAACATTTTTTTTAAAAGCATAGGTTCATTTTTTTAGTTAAGTCTATATCATAGTCAATCCCAAATGTCTTCCCATTCTTTCTTATTATATGTTTATCTCAATTGCTCTTCTAATATGACATTCCTTATTGTTCTCGTGATATATTTATTCTATCTTGTTGCTCTAGCATTATGTCTTATTTTTTACTCTTATGATATGTTTAATTTATATGTTATTTTTATAACATGTTCAATTATGTTGCTTTTGTGATATCTTTTGTTTATTAATTTCCTTTAGAACATGTCTAATATATCACTCTTGTAGTATATTTAATTTATCTATTGCTCTAGCAACATGTTTAATCTCATTTCTTTTGCAACACATTTAATCTCATCACTCTGAAAATATGTTTAGTTTATCTCTTTCTCTTGCTACATGTCTATTCTTATTAATGCTCTTACAACATATTCAATGCTATTGCTTTTGCTATATGTTTAGTTTATCATTGCTCTGTTATTTTAAATGCAGTCATTACCATACTACATTCAACAACCAAGATCAGCATTTTATTTAGAGCATAATAAATTGATAGAATC
>JAOQMS010000180.1:45478629-45497084 GCA_027563885.1 Erythroxylum longipes | reverse complement strand
TTAAAAAAAGTTAATTCTTAAAAATGTATGAACTACACAGAAGGAAGAACCTACATTCAAGAATTGCAATATGTCCACAAAGAATATTATAATTATATACACAGAAGGAAGAACCTATGTTCAAGAATTGTAATATGTCCATAAAGAATATTATAGTTCATACATTTTTAAGAATTAACTTTTTTTTAATTCGTTAATCTTTACAAGCTACTTAAGTTGGTAAATTTATAACTTTTTTAAGTAGCTTGTAAAGATTAATGAATTAAAAAAAGTTAATTCTTAAAAATGTATGAACTACACAGAAGGAAGAACCTACATTCAAGAATTGCAATATGTCCACAAAGAATATTATAATTATATACACAGAAGGAAGAACCTACATTCAAGAATTGCAATATGTCCATAAAGAGTATTATAATTATATGTTCTTCCTTCTGTGTAGTTCATACATTTTTTAGAATTAACTTTTTTTCAATTTGTTAATCTTTACAAGCTACTTAAGTTGGTAAATTTAAAAGATAAAGACGGCACCAAAGATGCAAAAAAGAAATAAGGGAGACCCAAATTATGTTTTAGGGATTTAGGGTTTTAAAAACCTTAAATTCTCATAACATAATTTAAGAATTCAGATAAGTTAAGGTCCATATCAGCCGCTTATATGGTTAATATAGGTCCTTACTTAAAAAATTGATGCTTAAGCATAATTGGTAGAACTCTAATGAAAATTTAAAATTATGCCATTCTGAGGGTTAACTCGTACAGTTTGTAAAGCATCAAGGTCTTTCTCAAACACTGACAACTTTAAGGTCTAACTTAATTTTTAGCGAAAACTTTAAGGTCTAACATAAATTTTAGTGAAAATCTTATAGTCTAAACCATACCTTTAGCCTTATTAATTTCTATTAGATATATTTTTTTATATACTTAGTACTTTTAACTCAGTGTCTTTATCGTATACTTAGTACTTTTAACTCTCACTAAATTAAGAGTTTTGAGTGTCTTTATCATAGTTATTTTTATATTCTTATAAACCTAAGATTTTGATAGGCATTCTCCAAATTCAATTGAGTTTAGTTCTCAAAATGACTTATGCATAGAGAGAAAAGGCTTCAGGGGTGAATTAATTTTAACCACCACTCTCAACTTTCACTAACTTAAACATTCGAGTGTCTTTATTGTGGAAGAGGTGAAGTGGTTTTGTTATGAAAGGATTATACGAATGTTGAGATCTTATTATTCTATGAAGTTTATATTGATTGCTTGATTAAATCTTCGGACAATTAGGAAGGATAGAGATTAATAAGGTTTTTATGAGAACTCTTTAAGTTCTAGTAGGGTAAGGAGCTAATATCAATTAAGAATTTTGAGTAGTATTTCTTTGAAACTATTACTTATGGTAACTTTAACAAAATCTTAGGTCATGCTATAAAGAAAGGAAGCGCCACTAGGAATATGTCTCATATGAATCAATTTATGGTGACTCTTTAAGGATATTCTTTACATGATTCAGGGTAATCAAACTATCCATTTACACGACTGACTTATAATTAAGGAGATTAGAATAAGCTTAAACTTAATCATTTTTAAAGAAATCTTGAATGGTTATCTATATTTGATTAAAGTATTGTAAACCACTTTATCTCTTCTATTGGTCTCTTGATATTTGTTATATTTTAACGAAATTAAATAATATTTATAATTGTGATGATCCCTAATAATTACTAAATAATGACCACCAAATTATTGTTCTTAAATGGATACATATCAATTTGAAACATTGTGCCCAAAACATCTAAACTTTTCTATTAATGAATCTTATTGGTAAAGTTATGTTTGTATATCCCAGAGCAAAAGGCTTTTCTATTGGAATCGAAAGAAAACATTTTTAAGGATACACAAAAAGAAATACATTTTTAAGGATACACAAAAAGAAATAAAAAGAGTTAGCTAAGGCCTTTGATAAGATAGGAAGAGAAAGGTTTTAAAGCTACATGTTTAGAAAGAACTATATTGACAAAGATCAAGAGTAAGGTGGCTTTAACAAGGCTAGTATAACTCAAGATTCTTTCATAATATTGCAAACTAAAGGAATTGAATCAACAAGATTATTATCCTTAGATGTTCAAGTGGTCAGCATGTTAAGATTTAAGAAAGTAGGGGGATCTAATCTTGCACATAACATAATAAGAATAAAACTTTTTCGTTTGATTTTCCAAAATCTATGATAACTTAAGTTTTATAACAAGACTAACACAAATGCATCTAATTTAGAAAATTTAAGGTAGATGAGTAATAAATCTCTCTATTGAATATTTATGATCTTAAAAATTATTATGATTTTGACAATAAAATAAGAAAAATTTTAGTTAAAAAATGGTTTGTAAAAGAATTGCATGTATATTTTTTTCGACCATACACATTTGCATATTGTTAGGAATGACCCTAAGTAGAAGAATAACATTCTAAAACACAGATACTATGCACAAGATTTAATCAAGTGGGTGTCATTCAACAAAAGTGATATCCTATGGAAGATGAAAATTGCATGCAGTTTGATTATGAAAAATGGGTTGAGAAAAGAATTTAACGTAAATGGGAATATGAATGATGAAATAGGGTGAGAATATAAATATATATTTATTCCATAGCTATTTATACCTTTATAGTTAACCAAGTCATAAATGGAATGTGGCCAGCATGAATAAATACATATATATGTATAGATGAACAAATAATAATTGAAGAGAGATTATAAAAATCGAGAAGTCTTGATCAAAACTTCTGTTACAAACATAAAATTGCTTCTGAATTATTTTAAAGAAAAAATTAATTTGAAATTATGGTCGGATAAAATCGAATTTGGTGGTTAAATCTCAAGTCCAATTAGATCCATTCAAAATAGATTGGGTCAAACCAGATCGCATTAAGTTGGATCGGATTGAGCTGTATTTTATTTTACTGTTTGTGGATTTCCTTTCAATGATAGTTGAGATTCCCGAGACATCTTTCGGTTAATTTTCATGGAAGATATGACAGTCACAAGAATGGGCCAAAATCAGGCCGAATCAAGTTGGGTTCTGATCGGGTCAAATACGACCATCATCGATTCCCTGTCCAGCTTCCAGAAACAGACACCCTTTTTCTTTCATGTTTCTCTTCCCCTCTTTCTGTTCATTCTCTTTCGAACCAAATATCGGTAGGTTTTCCTATTATTGTAGTTAGGGTATTCCGCATCAAAGAGTTCTATTTGAACTACAAAAGACTGGTGGGGGTGTGGAATCTTCTGCTGTTGGCGGTTGCTCAGAAAAGAAGAGATAGGTAATGCTTCCATTCCGTTCGCCTTCCCTCTGGTTATAATTTCAGTTATTCACTCCTCAATTGACAATGTGTGTC
Source organism: Erythroxylum longipes (assembly GCA_027563885.1). Lineage (NCBI taxonomy): Eukaryota > Viridiplantae > Streptophyta > Magnoliopsida > Malpighiales > Erythroxylaceae > Erythroxylum > Erythroxylum longipes. The sequence goes on along the minus strand of JAOQMS010000180.1, from coordinate 45,493,691 downwards.
CTTTTTCTTTAATGGAAATTTCTTTCGTACTTTTTTTTCCTTAACGATTTCCTGTTGTTTTCTTCCCCGTCTCCTCCACATTCACACTCTCAAAATTCACTTGCATGAATTAAAGTTTGTAGGTTGGTTAATTTTGGTTTTTAATCTTATTGTTATGGGGGACAACAGTTGCACATCTTAATCATGAGTAGCAGTAGCAGTAGTGTTTTTGAGGCGATTGATGCCAAGGAAGAAGCGGGAAAAGATACCCTCCCTTTGCAACAACAACCCAACGATGATAATAATGATGCCGATGTTGTTGTTGAACCAAATGCCCCAGCTTTGCCCCATTCTCATGAGCATCAACCTCAAAAAAACCCAACTCACAGTGCTGATGATGAAAAGAATGCTCATTTGGTAGATGTCCGTCATACTCTGGATCCTTCTCTTAACATTTCTGTGCCACCTAAACTTGATGATCAAACGAAGAAGGATGATCAATCACACTCACAGTCCTTGGGTGAAAAGCTTGTTCAGTTACCTGATCCCAAAAATCTTGAAGATCCTCCTTCTGTTGAGCTTACTGCTAATCCTAATGCAACTCAGCATATTCACATCCAGCCTACACTAAATGCAGCTCATCGCGACAACGATGCGCTTGAATTCAAGTCCACGGACAATGTTCAAAATGCTGCCAATGAGTCTGGTCTTTCTTCAGACACCAACCCCAAATTGGAATTGAACCAAACTTCTTCTGAGGCGAAACCTGAAGTTGAACGGAAAGGAGAGCAATCAAAAGATACTTGTTCTTTCAATGACAAACTTATGAACACAAAAAATAATGATGGTGATGATAGTGATCGGGAAAAGGAGACACCTAAGGATCTTCTTCCCACCTATGATAAACCCCTGGAGTCTAAAAACAAAGATGATGAAGAAGGACAGGAATCAATGGAGCGTCTCTCAGCTGCCAATGCTGAAGAGAGTGATACAAAGGTACTGAAAGATGACATGACGAAGAACGACTTATCTATGCTTGCCACAATCAAACAGGAACATCCAAAATCCAAGTTGGAAGAGGGACACAAAGTAACTATGAAGACTCCAAACAACTCATTTCCTTTCGAGCCTTCTTCAACTGATGGCTATGAGTCTGGAACAGAGCAGGAGCAAGCAGCATTTATGATGGATGTCGAATCATTTTATAGAGAGAATCACTTGGAATTCAAAGCCCCAAAGTTTTACAAAGAAGAGCTGAATTTACTCAAGTAAGTTTGGCACTTTTCTTGAATAATCAAATCCTATCATAGGTTTTCTCCTAATAATGTGGCCAGTCCTGATTCCTGTATTGCTTAGGTTGTGGAGAGCAGTGATCAAACTAGGAGGCTATGAACAGGTTTTCCCTGGGTTCTTTGTCCCTGAAATATATTTAATAACTCTTTCCTGCCACCATCTATTTGCTAATTTAGCTATGTTATGTACTTATCTAGTGTAAATTTCAGAATGATAAGCTTTTTGTTGCATGCTTCAATAGGTATTTTGGTTGTACTTTTTGAGTGTTCACAAACTTTTTTCTCCAGTATGATTAAAAAATCAGTTAATGTCTTGACAATGGGAATACATGTCCCCTTTCTTTGGGAAACAAAGTTTGGAAGCTTGCATGCAAAATACGAGTGTTTATACTTCACATTTTTACTTCATTTATATATTGAGTAAGTGTGTTCTTTGCCTTATTTGTTGATTAAGGCAGCAGATAGACCTGTACTTCCTCACCATCTGTCGGCTGATTATACTCCATTTGAAATTCTATACTTATGGAAATATATGGTAATAGGTTAACTTTTAAATCAGAGTTATACTACAGTGGTTATACTATAGAGTTTTAGAATTCTAATTGTTATACTTTTTTTTTTTTTAATAGTTAGCTTATAGGGTATAAGAATTCTAGTTCTTGGAGGCCTGACTGTGGGGTGTGATTATCCATGTACCGGAAGCTTCTTGCTTTAAAACATTCTTTGCTGTTAGCCTATCTGATGGATTTTCTAGACTTGATTCATGCTCTTTTGCTGCCAGGAAGGTAGCTTTTGATTGCCTTCTGCCCATTGAAGAAATATTTTCATGGGTTGTTTTCACATTTGGTTGTTCTCAGGTTACTTCGTGTAAGTTATGGCGGCAAGTGGGAGAATCATTTAGACCACCAAAGTAAGGATTATTTGCTTAGTTGATATCTATCTTGATTAGTGGGTTGATTCATTGAAGGTATTAGGGAATGCTTTTCCTTGATAAAGATTGTTCTTGCTTTTTGGCATGGCACTAATAATATTACCTGATCTTAATTTGAATCTAAATGTGATGTTCAAAATTTCATTACTCAGTGGATAAGCTGTTGTTCCCATTTTGATTCTAATCTCTAAAGTTTTGCACCATTTCCATTTGCACAGGACCTGCACGACTGTCTCTTGGACATTCCGAATATTTTATGAAAAGGTTTTTAGCATAATGAAACCCTAGTTCTTCAGTCATTTACATCTCTCACTCTTTTTCTCTCATGAATATATGCCTCTTAGAGTCTATAGTGATTTGTTTGCAGGCACTACTGGAGTATGAAAAGCATAAAATACGTACTGGTGAACTCTCTGTTTCTGATAGCTTGACAGAATCTGCTATTAGATTTGAAAATCAGGTAAGTTCATTTAGCTAACCAGGGGGAAAACCTCAAAAAGTTCTTCTGTAAACCTTAAATCCAATTTCTTAATAAATGCTGGAGCCCTTCTTGAGTTGTGCCTCGAAGCACAATACCTAAGGTGCAAATCAATGTTACACCCTCCAGATTTATCATCTAGCTAGCAACTTCAAAGTTTTATCCTAGTGTTAATGCTCATGTAATTCCTAATGCTAACATACTTGCTGCTACTGCTTCTTAAGATATCCTTTGTCTGGTTTTCTGATTGAATATATGACTTATTGTCAATGTGAATGTGAAAAGGCATTTATTGATCGGAGCAGAATAAAAATGGACAATGAAAAGATTAGGCATTAGTGGATGTAGTGGATGGGGTTGTTTTATTTCCTTGTAGAAGATATATGATTTTGTATACAAGGAAAAGATTAGGCATCAGTGGATTTAGTGGATGGGGTTCTTTTATTTCCTTGTAGCAGATATATGATTTTGTATACTCGGAAAATATTAGGCATCAGTGGATGTAGTGGATGGGGTTCTTTTATTTCCTTGTAGCAGATATATGATTTTGTATAACTGCTGGTTGGCACAAAAGTATGGCTGTGTTAGATTGAGAGTCCTAAGGATGTTGTTTCTTTAAAGCTGTCTTGTTGATAAGGCAGTAACTTTTTGCATTCCATTCATACATTTTAAAGCCTTTAGTTCAACATTTGTTTAGCAGATCTTCCATATATCTTTTTCCTTGTCTTTGATGTCGGGGGTTCTGTGACCGTATTCCAAATTCAATCTCTTTTGCACTTCTGTATCAGAATTTGAAGCTCAATATCCTTGCTTGCTACTTTTTTTTTTTTCCTGATTTATAACAAAGTTTCTAGAATTGATTTATGGATATCGAAAATGCTTGGGATTTTGTAGATTGTATTTTATGATTACTTTTATGAATTTGATTGCAGGCTGCTGGAAGTGAAGCTCTTGGTTCAGGTAGGCAACGGAGAGATGCTGCAACTCGTGCCATGCAAGGTTGGCATTCCCAGCGTCTTCTTGGCAATGGTCAGGTTTGTCATCCTATCATTAAGGTATATGGAGAATGCTATATATATATATATATATATATATATGACAAAGTAGGTTTCTTTCATCATTTAGTTATTTTCTTTTCACGTTAAACTGTTTGTCATATTGGTGGAAAAGGATGCTTTCATTTACTATGGCTTTACTTTTGTTTCATGCCAGGATAAGAACTTGAATCCTACACCAAAAATTGACAAGCAGTTGAAGACAAATGGTATGCCCTGTTCGCTGGATCAACATCTTGGGAAGATTTTATAGTATCAGTATGTTCTGAAGTTGTTGCTTGGTTCACTGGCTCAGGTTTGTTGAAGCGGAAAAGGGCAACAACTGAGCGTGATGGCCATGTTTCTCACATGAAAACATTGAAGCAACAGTTAGGATCACTTTCTTCTTGATCTTGTATTAATCCTGAAGATGTTAAAGAGGCTCCCTTTATTCTTGAAAAATCTCACCATTTGTTTTCTTGTCAGGGGGGACACAATGGTTATTGATATTGGAACTCCAGCAGACTGGGTGAAAATTAACGTGCAAAGAACTGTAAGATCCTCTCTAATTTCGTCTTTATCTTTCCAAGATGTTTTCAAAACTTTTGCCTACTGAATTCACTGCTATGTCTAAGTTCTTGACTGTTTACAGAATGAGTGCTTTGAGGTATATGCATTAGTTCCGGGGCTACTGCGTGAGGAGGTAAAACATATTTTTTGAATTTCTTTATTTGTTAATTCATTGTCTTGTTCTTTGAAGCTAAGATTGATCTTAGAGGTAGGTTGTTACTGCTGCAGAATAAGTTTAACATCTGCAGTATATTGTTCCAATGTTTTCACTTTGTAGTATGATGAGACAAGCAAATGAGTCCCAGCGTTAAATGCATTAGTTGGGTCAGACAAACTTCATTCTCATGTAAGAAATTAGGAAGCCTTAATGCAGATATACATAGAACATGTCCGGCTGGAAGTTCAAATGCATAACCTTTTTTTAAATGGTAATAACAATAGCATCAACCATCACATTTATGAAGTTGTTTCCAGGACTCTTTGTCTAGTCGTAATGAATGGTCCTGAATTTGATGCCAAGTAGAGAATGCTTTTTTTGAAATTAAACATTTGTTGAGCATGATTATTTGCCTACTTCAATCCTATCTTTTTTTGAAATTAAACATTTGTTGAGCATGATTATTTGCCTACTTCAATCCTATCTACCACAAGTTATTGCTTTGCACACTGCTGCACTTTTTTTGTTTATCAGGTACATGTTCAGTCTGATCCAGCAGGACGCCTAATTATATCTGGTGAACCAGAACAATTGGATAATCCATGGGGTGTTACACCATTTAAGAAGGTATGCAAAGGAAGCTAGTTCAATTGGCTTGTAATTTTTCTCTCAGATTTCAAGTATTGTTTATTTTTAATATCCACAAAATCTCTTTTGATGGTTTGGATTTTTTAGCATTGGAAGTGATTTTATATTGAGGTCCTTGTTGACCCATTCTTGAAAATATTTTGCTAACTGGGAATGCATATTTATTCCAAGGAAGATATTTGGAGGAAAAGGTGGTTTTTTTAATTTGTTAAATGAGCAAATCACGTTGACGTTGTCTGTCTATCCTGCAAAAATAAGGGGAATTTTGAATTTTGATTTCAGGTGGTCAGCTTACCTGCTAGAATTGATCCACATCAAACGTCTGCTGTGGTGACCCTGCATGGCCAACTGTTTGTACGTGTGCCATTTGAGCAATCAGGTCTATAGGAAGTGCAGAATGACGTTGCGTAAACTCCCTAGAGATGACGAAGTCTCAAGAAACTGTTTTAAGGCATTTGAAGTTTGATTTTCTAGGATAGGTTGTCTAGTCGTTTAAATTTGCCACTGGAGACCTTTTTATTGGATACACGTTCCTTTTAGTGCTGTAAGTAATTAGCTCAGGACATCAGTCATTTTGAATTGTTAGCACGTTGGGGTAACTTGCAGAGGAAGTATTCACATTTTGTTTTATGTATTTAGAATGGATGTCGTATTTATTTGTTTCATCATAAGTTGAAAACACGAACCGAGGCAATTGGAAGCCTCTTTTGTCTTCAGGCTGACACTGAAGGAAGATGAACATACTGGCAAAATTTCATAATCGGAGTTGCTTTCTACTTTAAAAGGCTAACGGGTGTTTCAAGACTAACTTGTTCCGCCTCCGTTTTGACTTTTATGTTGGGTGACCCATGAATGAATCTGCATCTAGACTGCAAAACAACTTTTAGGTTTTCTTTTTTCTGTTTTTTGTGTATAATATGTTGGAACATTTAGGATTCTATATGATCAAGATGTTAGGTATCAGTTGATTCTTGTACGCACCTTTTGAATTGTACTTTATAGATTATAGGCTTTTGAAGGCATCAATTGTTGACTACCAACTGTACAACATGTCTTACAAAGAAATTTACAGTAAAAATAATAGAGAGAAACAAATTGCAGTATCTTCTAATTTTCTTCTCACTTGCCACTATTCACCTGGAGAATTCTCAGCTATAAAGCGTTATGTATCCCCAAAATTCCAGCTACGATAAGACTAGGATCGGTATTTTTGTTATTGTTGTTGTCAATGGCTTGCTTCGTCGACTTTCAGGTGGAGACTGGTTTTGGTTTATGGGAACTCAAATCCTGCCCCACCTCCATCTGGTGTGGTTGTGGAAGGTGGATTTATGGCAATCCAGAGCAATGAGATGGTGATTGCGATGAGACCGGACCAAACAAACACAATAGTAGGTGTCTTCCCTCTTCGACCCATCAAACCTTTAGCGAAAGGATACAAATGAGCCAACACCCAAAAGCTAAAGAAGGCTCCACCAATGAGCTTACTCCACTGAGGAAATGTGCTGTAAATGGTTCTTATAAAAGAAAAGGCAATGGCGATTATGTTGGTCATGGCGATGACAATAGGTGGGATCATCAGAGACGTCCACTTTACAAGGTGTAGCTCTGCGTAAATGTCTTCGTTTTCGTCCCCAGCGGACTTTGAAGTCAAAGTGAAAGAGATTTCAATTCCCGCGATCACCTTCAGGAGCCCTTGCACCACAGCAGCCAAATGAGCACTGGTTCCAGAAATTAGCCAGAACTGTTCATTCCTCCACCACTCCTCCAACTCTATGCCTGACCATTTCACTTCCAGGATGGCAAGACCAATAAGGCAAACAGTTATACACAGGAGGTAGCTAAGAAATGCAATACTTAGAGTCTGGACAATGAAGTATCCTGAGAAAAGGGAAAGCGCCGGTAGGAAGCAGTAGACAATAAGAAAGATGGAGGTGAAAGGGTAGATGCCGACGTTGAGGTAACTAAGTCGCTGGAGGAACTTGAGACGTCTAGAGCCAAGAAATGCATTGTTTCTGGAGAAGAAAATTTCAACAGAACCAGTGGCCCAACGGAGCACCTGGTGGAGACGATCGGTGAGGTTAATTGGTGCTGACCCACGAAAAGCATCTCGCTTAGTTATGCAGTAGACTGAGTGCCAACCGCGGTTGTGCATGCGATACCCCGTCACAACATCTTCAGTCACAGAACCGTATATCCAACCCACCCTGTCACCCCACTCTGTTTTGTCCTCGTACCTGCGTGAATTAATCAAGCATCCAACTCGTACGTACTTAGTAGTAGAACATTATCTATATACACTATATAGAATTTCATGCAGAATGGTAAACATATAATTAACGTGACGATGCATATATACATATATATTGTATACCAGCAAGAAATGACCGAGACAGCTTCCGCGACGGTGGTGGCATCGAGTGGGTCTCGAGGTTCCCTAAGGGCACCCGGAGGGCGCCCATACTTAATAGCAGGATGATCGGCGAGAGGTCGCCCTTGGTACTCAGCAATAGGTATAGACTCTGACAGCATTGTGGAATTCCCAAACCGTTTAGGCAGTAGGTTCACATCAAGATCAGGATCGAAGTCTGTGGCCGTCAAGGGCCGGGTTTCAGCAGATTCGTCTTTATTATTATGCTGAACTTTATCAGGATTTGGTGGGTCAAATCCGTACAGTGCAAATCTTCTGAACATGCAGCCAGTTCCCACGTAAAACGGGCCCTGTAAATAAGATGAGTGTATATGATACTAATTGCATTGATGATCGATGTAAAAATACTGACAAATATACGTTGATGGCTGGATGTAATTAATTACCTGAATACCATCAAGTGCTCGCATGTTGCCATCAAAAAACACATTATTGCGGTTAGCATATCGATCAGAAGGATCAATGCCTTCAAATCTCTGAGGGAACTGAATGTAACAGATATCCTCTCCGCCTCTGTCCATCATGAAGCACATTCCTTCTCTTACAGCTTTACAGTTGTAGATGTAGTGATCACAGTCCAGATTGAGAATGAATGGACCATTGGAGAGGATTGCGGAAGCTCTGACTAAGGCGTTCATGGCACCTGCTTTCTTGTTATGGTCATATCCTGGCCTCTTTTCTCGCGAAATGTACACAAACATTGGCAATCGAATGTCCACATCTGTGAAGTCTATCAGCTTGTCGTCAGCGCCTCCCATCAAAGGATCAGGGCTTGGAGGCTTCAGCATCACCTGCATATATACTTGCAACATATTAAAGCATGATCATGAATCAAATTTAATTATATACATATATGTATAATTAGGACAGAATGCAGTAGTAGGAGCTATGGACCTGAAGAATTCCGGCATGATCGCCTTTGGAATGTTCAGCTGCAGGACTAGCCCAAGTTCCGGGCCAGTGGGTGCCATCAGCCATCCATGTGGCCTTCTGTACCTTGACAGGCTCCATAGGATCAGCTCCGCTCTCTCTCAAATGCCTTATCATCTTCATTTCCTCCCTTGCATTGAAAGCATCAGATCTTCTCCTAATAGAGTCTGGAAGCCCGTTGATCCTCACCTTGAACTCGTCATACTCTCTCTTCATCCGCCTCCTGTCCTTCACAAAATCAGGCCTGTTCTTGTTCTTGGTTGGATCAACTTTTAGGTTGAAGTAAGAATCAGGATTTCTTGGCTCAATATTATGCTTTCGACAGAAGGGAACCCACAAGTCAGCGAAGCTAGCAGCCTCTGCCATTGCCTCGAAAGTGAGGAGGGCACCGCCATCATCTGATATGTAGCAAGCCACCTTCTCTACAGGGTAATCAACTGCTAAGATTGAAAGGATAGTGTTGGCGGTCACAAGGGGTGGCTCTTTATCTGGATCGGCCGTGGACACAAACAGGTCACAACCTGGGAGATCAGACCGCCCTGTAGGATTGGAGGGTGATGGCATCTCAAACTTGTCACGCAGCACCTCGAGGTCAGTGGAACGGTTCACAGGGCTAATTTTTGGAATCTGATCTAGTATCCACGAGAAGGCAAACCACAACTCGCAAACCACAGACAGTCCCCACAACCATATTGCATCCTCATTTGGATTTGTCAACCTCCAGTGTAAGAAAAACGCCAGTACTACGAATCGGACGACAATTAGCAACCTGCTGGAGTATTTGATGTCAGAATAGTACTAATCAATTGTAAAATTACAGTATAGAGATCGCATTGGAACATCAGTAACAAATTGAATGATGTAAACAACTATACGTACACACACACATATACTTAGAATTATCAATAAACTACTAACTGATCGAATTACAGAACCTGTAAGGGCTGAGGATGGATGACGGGATTGGGGATTTGCGGCTCAGAGGCTTCCATGGTTTATCCATGTTTTCGAGCATCCCACCTGGAATTCCTTCATCCCCATCATCACCATACATGTCCTCTTGGGGCCAATAGGCATTTCCATATCCATAAGTACCTCTTGTTTCAAACAACCATTTATTGTGATCGAAGTCTCCTGATTGATTCATCTTCATCATTGTCATGTTATTACGATTATCCTTGCTTGGAGCGGGCAACGGCAATGCTCCGCTTGAAAAATTTGGTATTTCATCTTCACAATCTCCCAATTTGTACGGCTCTTTGCAGCCTGGACATAATCCAGTCTCCTTCTGTGCTTCCATGTAGCAATCTCTACAAATTTTGAATCTGTATAGGACACCATTAATTAATGTCGTGCTGTTCTCAGGAAGTAAGATATGTTTACTCGTTAAGCCTGTAATTGATTTACACAAAAATAAATGCTGCCTAATAACTAATGTATATGTTATAACTCGTTAAGCCTATTATAATCGATACATATGTCCATTTGAATTCAGCATTGATGCAGTTACGAGTAAGAATACGCGTGCAAGCCTGCATGAATATATACGATACCTGCATTCGCAAGGAATGACGTCATTTCCTCTCTCGTCCTTCATGACTTTACCGTCACAAGCAGCCATGGAGCAGGTGGAGCCTTTGGCACCAGCCATCTGAGGATGAGTGACCTCAGATTCTATTACCTTGTCCATGAGATGGGCACGGGTAACGCTATTGAATCCTCCTGTAAATAGAGAATTGGAAACATACTGTTCTTCGGCCTTGAGAGCTACAGAAGTTTGATCCATTGGTTGATTGTCGGGAGTGGGAGGTATGTGGACAGTGTAGTTCATGTAGTCACCTGATAATTCTCCAGATCCAGACATGTCAATGTCATCCCTTGAAAGACTAACGTACCTACCGCTCGAGGTTCGTCTAGCAAATTTCACCGTTTGCCCACTTGATGTACGATTACCCTGAGAGCCTCCAGACCCCCCTGGCGTTCGCATCCCTTTCTTTGATGTTTGGCCTGATAATGATGCCATTGTTGCTAATAATATATAATTTCTTGTTACAGTTATATATATATATATATTTCTTTGATTTGGTTCCTAGTTAATTAAACTGATCATAGCATGCCGTGCACTACTCTCGAGCAACCTACGATCAACATTTACTTGGCAATGGAATACAGCTACTGCGCCACAATTCTGCACTTTTTGATGACGGAATCTTAGCCCTAGCTGCAGGTTCCTAACCATTTATGCTTGAGTCTAGCTACGAAGTGTCTGATTGATCCCTTGCTCCAGATTGGGGTTGGAAGAAGAAAATAAGTTAGCTACCATGCATGCATGTATGCCCATCCCTGTAACTTGGCAAGATACAAATGTTAGGAGGAGGCAGAAAAACAAGTAAGGTTAGGTGTTATCCAACCAGAGGTTGAAGGACGGCTAGGACAATGGGGTAATATCATCGAAGAAACACTAATTAATTTCTTTTCATCAGAAAATATGAGAGAGAGAGAGAGCGAGAGTTTTTGTGTGGAAGAGAAGAGTGAAGATTATTCGTACGGTGAGAGACCAAGTCCAATAGTATTAATATTGACTGGTCTGTCTGAATTAACGGGTTTCAAGAAGACAATGTTCAATAGTATTAATTTTGAACATTGTCTCCAAATGTTGACACCAAAATTAGGAGGGAACGAAGAAAGGGCGCAAAAATGAAATCCGAATACTCATCTCTCAGTCCTAAAAGCCTTCGGTTATCACAGCTCCGTGGTCACATTTTTGTTCCTCTGTGGTTCGGTTCTAATACTCACTCTCTCGCTCGCTCTTCCAAGAAGAAGAGTGTAGTTGATGATACCGCTAATGACTACCATGAGAGCTTCTACGCAACAGCAGCAACAGGCCCTGCTTCCACCTCATGGATCTTCAACTTTGACTTCTTCTTCTCATTGTAAATAAACTATTTCTTAAAGTGGTGTTCGTTATATCGTTGAGCTCATATTCATGATTGGCCTCTCCTCTCTGGTCCTCACCGTGGCCCACGACACCAAAACCAGGACGTTTATTGTGGGAATCATGGGCTTAATCTTTAACATCATGATGTATGCTTCTCCATTATCTCTCATGGTCAGGTCTCCTTCTTTCTATTGCAAAGCGTTCGATGCCTGTTTCTGGGCTAAATTCTCAGCTTATTATAAAATATTTTTTTCATCTGTGAAAACCCACCGTCTCGGTTGGAAGGGTGGAAATATCCCACCATCTATTATGGTAGGGTAGACTCAACCTGCCATGTGAGATATCGGGGTGAGAACACATGGCCTTTTTCATGTGGCCCAACCTGCCATCTTGCATAGTAGGGTGGGCCATCTTATCATTCAAAATGGCGGGAGGGAGCTGTACTGTGCAACTTTTCAAAGAGTTAGCAGTAATGCTGGCTCTCCTCTTGTATTATAGAGATGGACCGAAGCGAAAGAAACTCTCATTTTCTTCTTTGCTTCTTCCTCTTCTCCTCTCATTTTGCTTCTTCATTAGCTTTTTTGCACCAGCATTTCTTGCTCTTCTTTAACAAGTTTCTTTTTACATAATATGTTTTTTTAATGTATGTAATGTTTATTATAGTAAATATGTTTGTTTTATATTAGATATTTGTGATATAAATTTTTTAGATTTTTTTGTTAAAATCTTATTATGTTGTTTATTTGTGATTTTTTCATCAATTTTTTTGGGTAAATATCATAAAAATTATTTAAAAATTATGAAATGACTCCAATAATTATGTTAAATTTTGATTGAACTCAAAGGTTATGAGAAATCATAGAATGATAAAAATTAATATAATTTATATATTGATCCCAAAAGTTATTATAAATTATATATTGATCCAAAAATTATTAGAAATTATAGATTGACCCAAAAATGTTTAGAAATTATGTAGAAATTATGAATTGACCCCAAAAGTTATTAAAAATTATAGATTGACCCCAAAAGTTATTAAAAATTATAGATTTACCCCAAAACTATTAGAAAGTATAGGTTGATAACTTTTATTTTCACTAACATGTGTTTATTTATATAATATCAATTTTGGGCATACGAGCTTATAAAAGTCGTACGCCCCATAGCAGTTGATCCTACCTTGCAGCAACAATTGGAAGATGATTATCCTCTTAGTGCACGATGGAATGTGGCGTTTAACAAAACAAGGATCGTGAAACATATGGTATCGATATATAGTGATCAACTGTCCGTTCTTACTTGGGATCAGGTTAGCTAATAAAACCAACTAAATATGAATAACTTGTGGATTCTAATGTTGATTAGTTTAGTAATACAGTTTATTTATTTTACAGTTTGAATAGACACCATATCCCGATGAATTTTTGATTTATTTTCCTGCCTACTGTACTGAGGGATATACAGTGTGGCACTCAGTGGTTCTGCTTATTGCGTGGGAGGTTGTAGAGTGGCACCTTGCACATAGAGTTTTACGTCAGTTTGGGTGGAGACAACCCATACCAGTAGTCATCGACACTTCTACTGCATTGCATGAAATATCAACAAGAAACAATGCTGGAACTGATTGGACAACTCAGCATCAGCAATGGATCCAATTGTGGGACAATAGGGCACAATCTGCGACACAAGGCCAAGAATGGGATCCTATCATTCCGGACGACCAATACATGCAGTGGTATCGAAGTAAGACTATATTATACATTGCTACCCCTCATGACAGGCGTGTCCACGATACTGGTTATGACACTGTTGCGGGCAACATTGAGTATGCGGTATTTAGCTATTCTCTCTAATTTATAATTAATTATTATTCCTTTTATTTATTTGTTTTGCTCTCCTTTATTATTTTTATATTGTGGTACAGTTCGATTCTCTTGCTCGTATAGCAAGAACGGAGACTGCAGAGGATGATACAAGACGTGCCGAGGCAATTGAGAGCATGTTGTATTTGCAGCAAAGGGGCAGGATAGAGCATTGGGATCTAAATGCGCGACATGATACTCATCCCTTACCAGGGGCTACGATTGTGGGTAGGACTAGAGGTGGACCATCAAGTAGAGTCAGATCTGAAACTAGAGCTGGACCGTCAACCAGTGGGTCGCGACCTATTGTATCTACTGGACCATCACCTAGTGGATGGCAATCATTTGTATCCACCAGACTATCAACCAATGGTTGGCAACCATTTGGAGCATCCGAACCGTCGACCAGTGGGTGGCAACCATTTGTATCGACTCCGCAGATATCAATTTCAGTATTCTCCAGTCACCCTAGTTGGCATGGTGGTTCTTTTGAAACTGGTAGATCATTTCTTATTAAAAGGCCATCAAGAAGGGCAGATGATGTTTATCGTCCTAATATCAGCCATATTATGCATTCACAGGATGATGAAGCATATGTGTCGCTTAGAGGACGCGATCTTGATTCTAGTTTTATTGGTTCTCAAATATGGAGCATGAGCGATCCTGATGTCAGATTTCAATATGATGCAGAGTTTGATGATGATGATGATGTTGATATGGGGTTGAATCAGCCAATTGAGCCAAGAAGATCACTTAGAATCCAAGAAAGAAATGAACAAAATCCACCGGAAAGAGGCTCAGCTGGTTGTGGTGCACATTATCGCCTCATTCCACTCATGTACATAATAGAGGATGTAGACGTTAGTCTATACATAATTAATTGTACGCTAATCTGTACTTAATTTATTTCAGAACAACTTGTTGTGTCCACATAATAGAGGACGTAGACGCGTGAATATTATGTCATATCTCGACAGACCAATAATTATCACCCCCACCAACCCTGATGGCAGGGTGTACCATATTCACTGGATGGGGTTCAGACTCATGAATATTATGTCATATCTCGACAGACCAATAATTATCACCCCGCTAACCCTAATAGCGGGGTGTACCATATTCACAAGATGGGGTTCAGACGCATGAATATTATGTCATATCTCGGCAGACCAATAATTATCACCCCGCTAACCCTGATGGCGGGGTGAACCATATTCACGGAATGGGGTTCAGACGCATGAATATTATGTCATATCTCGGCAGACCAATAATTATCACCCCATTAACCCTGATGGCAGGGTGTACCATATTCACGGGATGAGGTTCAGATGCATGAATATTATGTCATATCTCGGCAGGCCAATAAATATCACCCCGCCAACCCTAATGGCAGGGTGTACCATATTCATGGGATGGGGTTCAGACGCATGAATATTATGTCATATCTCGGCAGACCAATAATTATCACCCCACCAACCCTGATGGCAGGGTGTACCATATTTACGGGATGGGGTTCAGACGCATGTATATTATGTCATATTTCAGCAGATCAATAATTATCACCCCGCTAACTTTGATGGTGAGGTGTACCATAACCACGGGATCCCTGTCAGACGCGTGAATATTATGTCACATCTCTCCGAATCAATAATTATCACCCCGCCAAACCTGATGGTGGGGTGTACCATATTCACGGCTATATAATAAGGGTTTGAACGATACATCTCGGCTGTTGAAATCTTCAATTTATTTTCAATTATTCAATTCCACACAATGGCCTCTTCTTCACAAAGAGCAATTCCATTTTGCTTTTAT
>JAOQMS010000180.1:45463100-45478529 GCA_027563885.1 Erythroxylum longipes | reverse complement strand
CCTTCAAACTCATCATTGAGTTTCATTAAAAATTGCATGAGCTTGGATCTATTATCCATCTCAATGAATTTCTCATTTAATATGCCACAAGTACAAATTGGTATACTAACCAAGCTGTGCAATTCATCCTAGCACCTCTTCATCTTACTAAAGTAAGAAGCTATAGACATGTTTCCCTGAGTAGTTTAACTCAATTTATGCTCAATCTGGTAAATTAGAGGTCCATTACTCTAACCAAACTTTTCATTAATTTCCTTCCACAATTGTTCAGCAGATTAAGCATATAAGAAGGAATCAGAAATTTCTGGCACCATAGAGTTCAAAATCCAACACACAACCATATAGTCACATCTGATTCACTTGTGATAATCAGGATAATTCACAGCAATAGGCTTAACACATAAACCATCTATAAAACCTAACTTCATTTTTGCACCCAATGCCGATTTCATAGTACGACTCCAACCTAGAAACCCCATGCCATTAAATTGAACAGCAGTGAGAGATATACCAGGATGATCTCCACTAGATAAAATAAGAGGATCAATCGCTCTAGCAGTTGTCGTCGTAGTTCTAGAAGAACCATTGTTAGCGTCACTAATACTTGCCATCAACAATAAAAGAGATCCACTTCAACGCAACATAGAACCTCACAGATCAGCTTCAGCAACTATCCAATTGATTAAAGCAAGCTTAGCTTCCAAGGAATCTCGATGATACTGAGTTTGCGATAATCACAAGCTCTGATACCATCTAAAGATATGTAAAAATGGAGAGAGTTGTAGGTGAACCGTAAAGTTAGAGAGAGAAGATAATGCTCTATTATTAACAAAAAGTGTAAAGTACATCTCCTATATACAATATCTGAAAAGAGAAAAGTAAAAGCTAAGTTAACTTATCTTGACTATTCAACTTAGTACATAACATAACGGTACAATACACTAGTCTTCACAACCTGAAGTCATTGAGACTTTTCTGTGACGATGGATTTATAGTTTTATATACCAGGAATAGTAGTAGAATGGAAATAGTGATTAGAATTTCCTATTTCTAGATGTGTTTCTTCAATTTGAAAAGAGTGATAATGATACTACAGATTGACATTTAAGATTCTACCATATTCTTTAAGGTGAATCGGTAATGCATGCTTGTGCAGGGTCAATGATTGTCTTTTGGATTTAACAGTAAAGGCTAGATTAGTTAGAGCGTTGGCATTTATAATTGAATTTGTTAGTTAATTAATGGTAAGACTAAATAAAGATGGATTCACAGAGAGAGAAAAAGAGAAGGCATTAACGGAAATGCATAATAATTGATGACTGAAAATCTGGACTCGGTTTTACTGGATCAAAAGTATAAGGTCGTGTGAACGTTATGGTTTTATTTATCTCTTTTGATGAATCTTTTGTTACATCAAGAATTCACATTCTTGAAAGCAATTTGGATACTTATGGGGTTGTACCATTAAGAAGAATTTTTATGTTGGCAGATCTTTAGGCATGTCTCTAATATGTTAAGCTTGATCCGGAAAAAAACTGAGGGGTTATGAGTAGGAGATCTATTACTCTATAATAGTCTTTCTTGTGTATTCTTTTGTTGAAGATATTGGAGAAATGAATTTAGCATTATTATATATTTGATATAAGAATTTTTTGGGTTTGGGGTGCCACTCTTTATTGATGGTGTTGATACAACATAAAAAATGAAGTGGGGCTTTTGGATCATACATAAATTATTGCTAGCTGCTGTTTATGAATACATATTATTTGTGCATTTCTTAAAATAGAGAGCGAATTTACCTCGTGAGTATAAGAACTATGTTGTTACATCTTCTTTTTCGGATTGAACTTGACATCTTCCCCCTTTTACAGTTAGGCCAGCATTGTACAACTATGTTATTATTATGTTTATCATAAATGTTGTGGCATTGTTTGCTTGTGGGCTTATCAGAATTGGCGCCAGCATCGACATTTGGTACTTGTGAAAAAATGTTTATTTTCAAAAGAAAATTATACGTAAACTTTCATCCTTTCAAAGAGAATTTCCAAATTCTGGTCTTTTTTTTCTGCTCCAGGTTATACATCTTCACAGTTATCTGCTATCACTGTTTTTATCTTCCCTTCCTATATTTGAAATTCCTAGCAGATCTTTTCCAGGTGAATTTTTTTTTTTGCTCT
This sequence comes from Erythroxylum longipes, assembly GCA_027563885.1. Lineage (NCBI taxonomy): Eukaryota > Viridiplantae > Streptophyta > Magnoliopsida > Malpighiales > Erythroxylaceae > Erythroxylum > Erythroxylum longipes. The sequence goes on along the minus strand of JAOQMS010000180.1, from coordinate 45,476,352 downwards.
TGTGGTTCTTGATTGCACTACCATATTTCCTGTGGAGATCTTGATGACCTTAATTATGTAATATTCATTTAACATCTTCATAGGAGGAAGGTGTCACGACCCAAAATGAACGCATCACCGCCAGGTGGAATCGAGGTTCTGAAATCCTAGATCACACATAAGCCTTCCACTAGTGACAAAATAAATTCAAACTCCAAGAACACAGCAAGTTCATACAATACAATAACAATAGTGCATATAAAAAACTAGTTTTACAACTCATAAAATCATGTCATTACAGAATCTACAATACAAGATAATGAAAATAAAGAAATAACGTACATAAACGTAGGTAAGCCGCAACGGACACGTCATGAGAGTTACTGTTGCAAAAGTTGGTGGTAACTGACCTAAAAAAAATAAAGTTGAGAAGAGTCAGACTTCATTGAGTAAGCTCACACCGTCCTACAATACTTAATAGGGGTGGCAATTTCGGTCCGGCACATTTTTGGCCTAGGTTGGCCGGGCCACAGACAGGCCAGGGGTCAACTATGGTTGGTTCGCCAGGTCGGCTGGTGGCCTGCCTATTTTTTCAAAAATAACGTCGTTTTGAATTTTTTCTTTTTAAAATAAATGGGCAAACCGGCTTGGACCATAGTTTGGCCCATCCCGACCCCTGCGAGCCACGAGCGACCATGGAAGAGAGGGGCCAGGCTCGGGCTTAGCCTGTCCCAGCCCATTGACATATCTAATACTTAATGCTATATGCACAGACATGCATAATTATCAAAATATATCCAATTACATTAACAACGCAAATAAATTGTGGGAGAGAATATCTGTAGGACCCTAATCTCTAAGGGTAAGCCCTCACAACTCTAAAACTTGAATAGTTGCATGAAGCTATGCATCACTAACAGTCTAACCATGCTTCTATACTTATGCAACCGTAAGGCTCTCTTAATCCAAAGAGGCTGCGTAGAGTCAAGCATAACCAACAAATCAACCCTTGCTTAAAACGTACAAAGACGTCCAAAGTCATGAGCATTAAAAATAAGAGTTCGATCGGAAGCTAAGCATCAACCAGAATCAGCTCATAACATATCTCAATATTTAAAAAAAACAACTCTCATAAACATAACCAGTGCGCATCTGGTCCTGATGCATACCCATCAAGTGGCACATTTTACAAATCTTTTCTTTCCCACAATCGAACATAGCAATACATATCAAATTATTAAGTATGCAATTTACCAAGTAAATATTTAGTTATGCAATGACTAATGCACGTATGCAATACTCAACCCAATGTATCTACTCAGTTAATTCACTATAAAGGCTTATACTAAAGTGGATACGCATTACTGTATATACGTGTACGCCATATAAATATATAAGTAGATACACATGCATATGAATGTGGTTATGTATTGCTACATGCTGTCGTCTATACCAGCATTGAACAGTATTCATTTGTTGGTATAACTACGGTAACAGCAAGTCGGTATGAACCTACCTGGTTAACGAACTCGTCCATTTGAACCTTCCGATAAGGTCTCGCTCCTGCTATATCTAATAAATTGAAAGAAAATATCTCAATCAGTGCTAATTAGGAGTTATTGGACTCAAATAACAATTTAGGTATTATCCAAATTGCCTAAGCAGTTCATTTATGAAATTCGAAAATTTCTTCTATTCTCATCTAAATGTTCCATGATTTTTAATTTGCAAATTGTTAAAAATCTTACTATGGTTCTTCAGACAAAAATGGTCAGTATAATTTTTTTAAAAAATTTCACAAAAACAACCAAAATGGTCGTCGGAACAGTACCTCTAGTGATTGAAATATTCCTCTGGTCACTAGAATATTCCCTCCGATCACCAAAAATTTTTCAATCTCAGAATCAACGATTTTTATACCAAATGAAAGCTCTTGATGAGTAGAACAATTTTTGCAAAGAAATATACTTAGATTTTTAACAGATTTAAACGAATTGAAGAAAAACCCTAACCTCTTTTTCCATCAATCGACGGTTATCTAGGCAGCAGCTGGTGACGAGACCATGGGGCTTTTATTCCTGACGTTCAGATGAGTCGAATAATAGTGGTGGTGACCGAAAAGAACCATCGGAAGCGACGGATCGACGATTAATATTTTTCGTCAATTTTTCTTTGAGAATTTTGCAATGATTTTGATGACGATAGTGGCAAAAATGGGTATGGTTATGATGGGCTCGTTGAGAGGAAGAGATTGGTATATAAAACTAACCAGTTTGAGTCACCGACGGTGAAGAATGGTTAGAGAGCGGGAATTTGTTAATAGTAACTTTTGGGAGGGTTAAAATGAAATAATAAGAAAAGAAGGAAAAGAAGAAGTCTTATATATATAATATGTATTGTCCAAGAGAAAACCTTCTGTAACATCTCGCGTGCTATATATATATATATATATATATAGCACGCGAGAAATATATATAGCACGCGAGATGTTACAGATGGTTTTCTCTTAGACAATACATATTATTCTAGATGATCATATACCTCGTAAACTTAAATGATCATGTATCTATCGTCTTAACCAGCGTGCTTACAAAGTTGTGTGTATCCATACCACTGCATATGCCTTATGCATTTATTTGGTTATTTATTTATTACATACTTTCTGCAACCAAGTGTACTGATCCTACATTTTCACCATTTATTTACTAGACATATGTTTTTGGTCAATTTTGGGAACTCAATTTCATTTGCATTCTTGTGAATCATTATGTACTTTCTGCAACCAAATGTACTTAAAGCTTAGCAGTTGATTAGTTAAAGAAAGAAGGGTGGTAATCCATGTACACTTATGGGAAAGGACAACTTACTTCTAAATGGTGGTGCTCTAGCCACTTGCAAGAATATTATGCATGTGCATCCACAAGAATATTAATTAGTTTGCTTATCTTTCATATATGATGGTTTTTTATTTGCTAATTGAAAATAAACTAGCTTAATTATGCATAATTTTAGGCACTTTACCGATCATGAAGTTGGTTTCATAATTCTCATGGCTTATTATTTGTATATGATGACTGAAGTATGATGTTGCTCTTATCAACTTGGGCAAAATTAGCTAGTCATCCTAATTACATTGCAATTTTTTTTGGTAATCTCAACATTTATAATTTGTAAACTTATCTCCTTATTTATTATTTTGTTTATAAGAATTGTTAAAGTTGTAATTAAGATCTTGTATACAAAGAATATTCTTTTGTTGGTATGATTTAATGATATTTTACTTTTTACATACAATACTTTGAATAATCAATTAGTTTTGTATTATAAATTAACAACAGAAAAATCTAAATACTATATACGATAGTATGGATAAAAAATAACACAAATAATTATAATTAACATGGTATAATATTTAGTTAAAATATATATTAAAAATTGACTATATTTTACAAAAAAATGTAGCTAAAAACATTTAACTACATTTCCAGAAACATAGCCAAAAATTTTTAGCTACATTTTTTAAAACATAGTTAAAAAATTGACTACATTTTTCAAAAACGTGGCTAATAATTTTTCACTACGAAAACAATGCATAACCAAAAAATATTATTGACGATTTTTCAAAACGTTGCTAATAGTTTTTAGCTATGAAAATAAAGCGTATGAAATAACTATTAGTGACTATTTGCAAAAAACGCGCCTATAGTTTTTAGCTATAAGGATTTGGCGACACTTTTGGTGACGAATATAAATCGTCCCTAATGACTTTTAGAGACAAATTTTAGACTTTTAGCTACGATTTTTTTCGTAGTCAAATGTCGTTACTATTGTAGTGACTCAACAACTCAACATTCAAAAGAAAAAGTAACAGAAACTTGCAGTGACTTAACAAGTAAAGAGAAAAATAGGAATGCTAGCAGCAGTAGGTAGGTATGACTTTGACTGAATTCACGTTAATTTTGGATCACTTTCTAACATCCCCGTTTAATCCAACTTCACATACTCCAAGTTGTCTTCTGAATTCTTCATGGTTACTTCTAGGAAATGACTTTGTTAGTATGTCATCCATCTGTTCTTATGTATCACAAAATTTTAGTTCAATTACATCATCGGCCACAAGTTCTCTGATGAAATGAGCTCTAATGTCAATATGTTTTGTTCTGCCATGGTAGATTGGGTTTTTTGTCATGGCAATTGTTGATTTGTTATTACAAAAGATATTTGTTGCTCCATCTTGCTCTTGCTTTAGACCAGAAAGGATTCCTCTCAACCAAATTGCTTAGCATGCTAAGGAAGCTACAGCTATATACTTTGCTTCAGAGGATGATAAGGTTATGGTTGCCTGTTTTTTTAAGCTCCATGTTATGACTCTTAATCCAAAGCTGAAAGTGAATCCTGAAGTACTTTTTCTATCTTCCACAAAACTTGCCCAGTCACTATCAGTAAATACATACAACCTGAAATATGAGGTCTTACTATACCATATAACAAAGTTGATTATTGCAGCTATATATCGCATGATCCTCTTTATTGCTCCAAGATGATGTTTGTTTGGATTATGCATAAACCTAGATATTACTGTAACATAATATGTGATAATTCAAATTATTTATATATGATTTTGGTATGAATTGAAACTAATTTGACTTATCTCTATGTGAATTTTACACTTTATTTGTTTAATTCTCACACATTTCAACTTTATTGCTTAATAGGTGAAAATGGATAGCTTTTGGGGCAAGAGATATAAATTTCTCTGTAGATATCGGATTAAGGTCATTCAAGTACGCTTTCAAAGAGGACTCCGAATTCTATAACTTTTGTGAAGACTTCAAGAAGATATTTTGTCATCTAAAGCGTCAAAATTGCATGTTTCTATAGATGTCCAGTGTATGTCCGCCCAGCGGATATAATGTCCCTCTAAACGAACATGAGCAAAGATGGAAAGCTGGAAAACCTAAGAAGGTCTGCCCAGCAGACATTAAGTCTGCCTAACGGACATTCTCTGGCCAAATTTGCTCCGGAAGATAGAAAATGTCCTCTCAATGGACATGAAGGTCTGCCTAACAGACTTTGACAACACTGTTAGGATCCTCATTTCCCTGTTTGGAAAAAACTAGGATTCTTTGAGCCCAAGACATTATAAATACTCATGTTTAAGACCAAAAAGGGGGTCCTGGCTCTAAAAACGAGGCTGCACAAAAAGGAGTCACCCAAAAGAGACAAAGAAGAGTAAAAAGTAGGATTGAATCAAGAATTGGAAGCAAGCTTGTTTTGTGTTCTCTCAATCTTCTCTCTCTACCCTTTTCTTGGATGTTGATTATCTTTATTTGTTTGGATTCTTTCATCATGTTCTGGAGCTAAACCTCATTTAAGGTTAGGGATGTAGCCCATTTTGGGGATTCATTTATGTTTTATGGAATGATTGCTGTTGAATAAAAGTTCTTGAGTTGGATTTATCTTTCTTGAGCTTCATTGTTATTTATTTGCTTGATCATTGTAGATGCAACCTTAGGAATCATATGATGAACTGAGAGGTGAAGTATGATTTGTGCATTAGGAAGATAAACACATTAGATTTATATATAGAGATATCCTGAACTAGTGTGATAACTTATGGTTGCTTGTTTTTAATGAATTTGACTAGTTAGGTTTCACATTGGGAGATGGTAATCAACTATGAAACCGGGAGATGGTAATCAACTAGTTAGCTATTCTTATATGTCTTGAGAGAGAATATAAATGAATTTATGCAATTGTTTTTATAACCTATCGTTCAATCAAGTCCATAATTTATCGATCAATCTCTTAAATTGATGAACTCCAAAGCCCTAAGTCCAAATCTCCCTTGTTTATTTATTTACAATTTTTACAATTTATTGTTTTCTCTAATCCAATCATCTTTTAAATTTATTGTTATTTTGGTTCAAGCAACTAGGATTAATTCAGTAGTGAGTATCTTAGTCCTTGTGGGGTACGACTTTGGAATACTTGATTTGTAAGTACTCTGTGCACTTGCAGATTTTGTCAACCAATATGCAAACTACAGACGATGTTTCTAAATTGCCTCTTGTTTGTAGGTTCAGTACCATCATTTGATTGCAGCTTTTTGTTCAAGTTCATAGGTGTATAAGCAATTTTGCAGTGCAGCATGTTGAATCTTTCCAAGAGATAAACTACATACTTTCTATTGGAAATAAAGACTCCATCTTCAACCTGTTTCACTTCTATACCAAGAAAATGATGCAATTTGCCCAAATTTGACATCTTAAACTTCTTCTTCATGATCAATTGAAATTCTTTTAAAAGAGATAAAGATGATCTCATATATATCATGTCATCAACATATAAAAAAACATGAAGGAGATCTTTACCTTACCTCTTGGTATAAAGAGTCGCTTCATTCTTGCTCCTTTCAAATCCATTATGAAGGAAGTGAGAATTGATCCTTTCATACATGCTCAAGGGGCTTGTTTCAATTCATCCAATGCTTTCCTCAATTTATACATATACATCTTTTCAGGAATCGTAAATCCTACTAGTAATGAAACAAGCACCTCTTCCTTTAAGTCTTCATTTAAGAATGCAGATTTAACATCAAATTGGTAAATCAGCCAACTCAACTGAGCAGTTAGAGCTATAAGTGTTCTTACAGTTTCGAATCGTGCTACTGGAGAGAAAGTATCATCATAATTCACTCCTTCTTGTTGTGAATATCCTTTTTCAACCAAATGTGCCTTGAATTTTTGTACACTTCCATCAGTATGATACTTTGTTCGAAATGCCCACTTTACTCCTATCGCCTTTTTTTCCTTCAAGAAGTTTCATAAGATCCTATGTGTTTTTCTTTTGTATTACTGCTATCTCTTCCCCCATTGCTTTAGTCCACTCTTCCTTTTCTATGGCTTCTTTGAATGTGATTGGGTCAGCTACATACATAGCATTTGTTGTAGCATATATATTTGCTATGGATCTATACCTCCGTACGACTTCCTCCTCTGATGAAATTTGTGAATTTATTGAGCCGCTACTAGAAGATGTTGAGTTGTTACTAGACAGATTGTTTGTTGTATTTAAGGAGGCATTACTTAATGGCGATGATGGTGGTGTTTGCTGCGGCAAATCTGGTGACCCTTCTTCATCTTCAATTTGTAACTCAAACTTAGCCTCTCCTTCTTCATTTTCATGCCACACCTCTCTCCTTTCTTCATTAAAAATCACATTTCCACTGGTGATAATTTCACCATTTATGGGATTATACAACTTGTAAGTTTTTGACTTGGTACAATAACCCACAAAGATACATTTTGTAGCCTTTTCATCAAGCTTACTCCTCCTATGATTGTCAACTAAAGCATATGCAATACAGCCAAAAATCCTCAGATGACTTATCTAAAATCTCTTTCTTATCCAAACCTCACAAGGAATTTGATCATGGACAACTTTAGTGGGTGACAAATAGACACAAAGTTGTGGAAACTGCTTCTCCAAAGAATTGATTGGGAAGACCTTTCTCTTGTAACATACTCTTTGCCATCTCCAGCACAGTGCAATTCTTTCGTTTTGTCACTCCATTTTGTTCCGATGTATATGGAGCTGTTAGTTCCCCGTGTATACCATGGTCTTCACAAAATAAGTGAAAATCATTAGCCACAAATTCTTCTCCTTTGTCGGTTCTTAAAACGTTGATGTACCTGCCATGCTTTTCAATAAGAGCCTTAAATTTTTTAAAGGCTTCAAATGCTTTAGATTTTTCATGCAAAAAAAAACTCAACTCATACGATTATGATCATCAATTAACAATATAAAATAGCGACTTTCACCTAGAGATTCAGTCTTCATGGGACCATATATATCACCATGCACAAGGTCAAGGTTATCTGACACTCTCCATGATGTTCCTTCAGAGAATGACATCTTGCTATGTTTTCTATAAATGCATGCCTCATACTACCCCAGTGACTCAATTGTCGGTAAGCCCTGCACCATTTCTTTTTATTGGAGAAGTTTTAAACTTTTCTCATTTAATTGACTATAGCTCGTGTCAAAGTTTGGACACCTTCTTTTCCTTATCTGACATTGGATAGCTTTCTAGACTTGAAATTTCCACAAGAAAGAGCTTATTTTTTATCATGCTAATTTCAACTATCACTTGGCTTGTTTTGTTGTTCTTGATCACACAAGAGTTATTCTCGAACAACACAGACATTCCACTTAGTATCAACTGTCCCACACTCAGCAAATTTTGTGAGAGGCTAGGAACAAATAAAACATAAATTTGAGTTTTACATTTACCTTCCCATTTCTAATTACCACAATGCCCTTCCCTTCTACCTGCATTTGTTTGCCATCCCCAAGTCTGACTTTCATCTTATGTGTATTATCAATATCCTTGAAAGGTGAATTTATGCTTGTCATATAATTGGAGTATCCACTTATCCAAAAACTAGAGACTTCCTTTCTCTTGTGTGGCTTCATATTTTGCTATAAACAGTTTGATCTCTTCTTCATATTCCTCTTATGCTTCTTCAGCATAATTTGCATGATTTGCCCTCCTCCAACAATTTGCCTTGACATGTCCATATCTCTTACAATAATGACATTGAATGGATTGTTGTTTCCATTCTCCTCCAGATTGTCCTCATCTATGTCCTCTCATACTTCATCCACGAACACTTCCTTTACCTCGGCCTCTCTTATCAACTGATTCTTATTCTTCATACGGATCAACATTTTACTGCAGTTTTAGAATTTTCCCCTTCACCTATAACACATTTTCTTCTGTTTGCTCTACTGTCTTGTTTAACCTGGCTTCATGAGCTTTTTAAAAACCCATTAACTCATCAAAAGAAAACACATATAAGTCTTTAGATTCCTTTATTGTAGCAACTATATGATTAAATTTGGAGTTAAACTCCTCAAAACCTTTGCAACAACAATTTGGTCAGAGTATTTCTAACCATATGTCCTCATCTAACTTATAATGGCTGACACTCATGAGAGGAAATCTTGGAAAGGCAGTCTCAAAATCACGCGGAAGGAGCTAAAGCTTCACTGCAACTACTTTTAAATCTCTTTGAAATTCTTTCTTCAAAATCTCCCACGTCTCTTTAAAGGTATTTGCTACAACTATTTTAGAGAAAATGTTCTTGTGCACTATTTGTTGGATGAAGAAGAAAGCTTTTGAATCCTTTTTCTTATTTTTTCTTAATCCAGCTTCATCATCTAGATCAAGGTAGCCATGCTTAACCAATTCCCATAACTCCTGAGACTGAAACAATGTCTTCATCTTGATGCTCCAGAACTCATATTTTTCTCTGTTGAAGATTAGAATTAATGGTTATGATGCTGAGAGTGTATTTGCTGTCATACTTGTAAATATCTTAATCCCTTATGTTTTTCTCCCTCATATTGCCCAGTCAAGAGACCAAACCATGCTCTAATACCATTATTGTTGGAAAAATTTTCAGTTTAACCTTATTTTTAAAGGAAATAGAGACGTAGAACATAAGAAATAAGGACACTGAATTTTGCTACATTTATTTTGATCAAAGGACTACCTATATATAGGCATTGCAATAGAAAAATTAATTTAAACTTTTTACTCAACAACTGAACATGCAAAAGAAGCAGTAAAAGAAAATGCAGTGACTTTATAACTAAGGAGAAAAAATAGTAATGATATCAACAGTAGGTAGGTACGACTTTGACTGAATTCATGTGACTTTGGATCACTTTCCAACATGTAGGACACTATGACCGTTACATAGAGAGAGCGTGTGTTGTGACGTGTAACGAAAAAGATTGTGATCCGAGTCAACAATGAGAAATGGAGTAGAGAGAAGCGATGAAAGGCTAAGACAAAAAGGAGGAGAGAGTAATCGGGGAGAGGACGGACATATAATATTCAATAATATTCAAAAACGAAATCATTTGATATTCAAAAGAGGTTTTTATATCTATTTAACAGTAAAATTAAAATTAAAATTAAAATTCAAAAAATTTATAAAATATCTTAAATCTAACTTGAGTTTCAATTAGTTTGAATTAAAATTTAACATATCATTATTTTGATTAATATTTTACTTTTTATGAAAATTTCATTTGTATTTTTTAAATTATTTACATTTATTTTCTTCCCAGTCTCCTCCACATTCACACTATCAAATTTCATGCAAGAAAATTAAAATGTGAGGTTGGTTAAATTTGAATTAAGTCTTGTTGTCATGGGGGATAACAATTGTACATCACCGTCATAAGTAGCATTAGTAATAGCAGTAGCAGTAGTGCTTGTGAGGTGATTGATGCCAAGGAAAAAGCATGTAACAAACCAAGGATTAGGTGAGAAGAGAAGAATTGATGATTAGAAAAGAGCATAGGAGAAAAAGAAGAAGAAGAGAGAAAGAGAGAGAAAGGAGAGATTAAAAAAAGCAAAAATTTGAAAGGAATTTGTTAATTGTAATCTATGTCGTCCTCACATGCAGGAATGGTGTATATAGGGATTCACAAATTCTCACCTAGCTCATCGTAATAGAATAACAATTTTGTAACAAACACAAACAATTACTAAAGTAGTACTTGACAAATAGAAAAATAACAAAACAGTCACTTTATTTCCTAACCATTACAAAGCGAGAAAAGATACCCTCCGTATGCATCAACAATGGAACAATGATAATAATGATGCATATGTTGTTGTTGAACCAAAAGCCAAACCTTTGTTTTATTTATTGGATAATCGGGACAAAATTTGATCTCGTATGTGGCAAAATAATTACAAAAATTATTTGTTTAAGTTCCCGAAAGTTAATATCACTAAAATATTATAAAATAATTAACATATAAATTATAATAAAGCATGAATTTTAATTCATACCTTATTTTGAAGCTTGATCCTTTTATTATTATATCTCTCGAACCGTTTTTGAAACTAATTCATCTAAATCACTGTAGTCGCATAAGTGTCTGGTCTCTAATAGTATTCACATAACGAGTTGAGAGAACTCTGCAACTGTTGTAGAAAGGTTTAGACAAGAAGTATTAGCTCATTTAGAATTTAAAGCCTATTTATAATATATTTTAGACATTTATCAAGAAGTTAAATTCTAATTTCAATCAAACTTTAATTAAAATTATAAATAATTCATACTAAATACCAATTATTTTCAAATAAAATTCGATATCTCGCATTGATTCTTGTTTATTAAATATCTCTTATTCAATTATAAAGTTTCTCAAACTTTGCAATCAAGTCCAACTTGATTAAAATGTATTTTCTCTCTTCACTCGTTTTATATATGTGACCCATTAGGTTCGCAAATATATTGGCAATGGATACAAATTATAACCGTAAATCATATTTAAGATTATATAAATTAAACTCCTTTAATTTATCTTTAATTCTCTAATTAAACAATTTATGTCTATAGATCAAGATTAGCGTCTAACAACACATCATGACCATTTAAATATTTAAAAATGTCAAAGTAGTTTTTATTAGAAATGTCAAAGTAGTTTTTACTAACCTTTTTGTGCATGATATTTTCGCATAATTCAATCATTTCATCATACAATATTTCAATTAGACATAGAGTATGAAATTAATGTCTATTTTGTTGAATCCAATTATATTAGTTCTCTATCATTAGCTATTGATTCAATTGATGACATTTGTAACTATTTACAAAACATCATTCTACCTTAGTCAAGGATTTCCTAAATCAATACTAATTGCGAACAATAGAACATTCTCCCTAATTAATTTAAAATGATAGATCCTATATTTATCACTTAACTACCTCCATGTAGTTGACGCTACAGTATTAAAACATAGCAATCACATACAAGATAACTTTGGAGATTTCAGTCAAAGGATCACTTCTACAATCATCATAATAAAAAATTTCGTAAATGTACAAGTAATGTTCCAAACGAATTTCTTTAAAAAAAAATGTTCCAAACGAATTTCTCATATAGGATTAGTTCAACAAACTTGTTTTCTAACAAACATCAACACGTTTGTTTAAGCATCTCCGTATTTTTAGTCTATGACTATCATCTTTGTCGTTTGTTTGTGTTACTTATCAATTGTAATAGGAAGACATATTTTTCCTTTCGGGAAGATCTGGACTCCTCTGAACCCGATCAAAGGAGAAGATATTAGTCGGAGCTATCATTATTCAAGTGTCATTGCTTTGAAGGCTCGTAGAAAGAATGTTCACAAAATTGTCTTTATGTTCCAGCACTCATTTCACTTTGAAGTTTGCAATCTTTGCTTTGATGACCATCATGTCTTCATGGGGATTACATTGGCTCGACTTTTCCTTTTCATCAAACACAATCTGCCTCCCTATTCACCGTCTTTTGATCTCAAGATCTACTACAATGTTTACTTTGTATCAAGCAAACCCCTTCAACCAAAATCTATTACAACTACAATCTCCACCGATAATCAAATTAATGACCCATATGGTTCTTCCTTCTCCTCTTCTCTGGTTTCAAGTCTTTGACCTATGTTTATTCATAATCTGGTCTTGTCTATGTGATAGAGGTCTACATAAGATGATGTCTCCGTCCCTTCTTAGAAATCATTTCAAATGTTCCCATTGTAAGAGTTCTAATAATTCGATTGAGAATCTTGCAATCTTCAGCTCCATAATATAGTCCATATAGAATGCATAATAACTTTTTGTTAATCGTCTCCCTAGTGGCATTATCTGAGGAGGTTCACCATATCTCATTCCTTTATAAAGTTCAAATTGTGATTATAGGTGCGTTTAATGCAGGCAGTTTCACTTTTACTTCTATACTGAGCCATCTATTATAGTCCCGTAGAGTTTCAACTGACTTTTGCCCTACCTCAATCAAGGTTACTGAGTCCTGAGGTTTGTGTCAATTGTTGGTAAAGTGAGTACCAAGCAAGTTTTTAAGTTGCTTAATGTTTGCTTTGAGCCTGTAAGGGGTGTTTAATATCAGTATCTTGTTGGGCTTGTCAGTGTAGATGAGAAAGTGTAACTATTGTACATGCTGTCCTATGCAGTCCCAGAATTTGTTCATACGAATCTGACATTATCATTATAGGGCTCCAATAGTGGTAACTTGAATTTCAATGATATACACTCAAAGTAGTATGATCTTGTTGAAAGGGTTATCAAAATCAACACAAGTAGGGTCTTAAACCTTGCTTTTGTGACACATTGATAGCATGGCTACCCGGAACAGTTCAGCCCATAGGCCCTTGTTGGTTTACACCCGTAGGAATAAGAATTAAGCT
>JAOQMS010000180.1:45445462-45463000 GCA_027563885.1 Erythroxylum longipes | reverse complement strand
GAGGTTCTTCCTGTAGACGTGAATAATATTCTCAAGCATTTGAGCATTTTTAATTGTTCAGACTCCTAACTCTAACACACATCAGGTGGTGATGATCTGCAGTGATGTGCTATGGGTAGGACTGCATTTTAATATTATCACAACTTCCGATTGACACCAAATAATATATTATAATTTCTGAGGACTACGATTTTCGTACCTAAGTTTAAAGATCTTATTTTTCAAGTGTAATCTACAAGATTTTTAGATTAGATACCTGTAATTTAAAAAAAAAAAAAAAGGAAAGAATGGTTGCACATCTAGCAGAGGGATAGGATCAGCTGGCATACGCACAAAGAAATTCAATATCAATGATTTCAAACTCCAATCGATTAATGAGGAACAAAACTGTGGTTAGGATAGTGGCGTTGATGTGCATATGGTGTCAAACAATGAATTAGCCCATTACTATAGGGCCTATACAGGATTGGAAAATTTCTTTCAGAATACACTGAACTTCTCCTGAGCTATGCTCACTTTGCACAAGATCTACCAACAGAGGAAAGAACAGCGAAATATACCTCCTTGAAGCATCCCTTCGCAGAGAATTTAAGACGCGCAAGGCGGAAACTAGTAAAGATGATCTCGCTGCTAATTCTTCCTTTTTGGCTGAACCTAATGGAAGAATCCAGTGAATCGGTGGCTGATTGTCATGTTTCTGCAGTGTAGATTTACAGCCTGTGCATTTCAGATAAATATTCAATATTTTTTCACACACTTCAACCAGCAGTGTTTCTGCATTTAATCTCTCTGACATAGATGGATTATCCACAAGTAAATTCTGGAGGAAGTTGAGGTAATTCTGACAAGCCTCATTTTCAAAATGAACCATTGGAGGATAGGAGAGCTGAAGGACTGAACATGCTTTCTTCAGCTTCTTTTGTAGGGTAAACTCGGAATTCAGTTGATGGGCATGCAACGAGACAGAGGAAAAGATATCGAGAAGAATTTTGATAGAGGCCGCTGATAAGAATTGGAGATGTGCCTTGTACAGATCAGATACAACCTGAAGGTCAAGGATAATCAATATCACAAAGAAATAAAACATATTTCAGCAATATACATATGATGCAATCGCAAAGAGCCATATCAAAGCTAAAAACTATTGGAAAAGAATACAGTAGAGACCTCATCAGAATGCGCAAGTGATGCACAAATTTTTCATGTTTATTTTCTCCAAGAACATTTTCAAGAGCATCTACCCTGGCTCCAAAACAGTCGTGTCCAGAAAAGTATACAACTACAATGAAGCAACCAATGCCCTGAAACATCTGTATTCGGTGCACCTTGATGAATGCATAGGGTAAAGTGGGAACCTTGCTTCCCTCTTGGTGTGGGTGTTTTATGCATGCATCAAATCGAATTGTCATGAAAAGTATAAGAGAAAAGGGAACTTGTGTATGCATGGGCTATCTGTGTCTGAGAGAGAGGGGAGGGGGTAGAGAACCTGCACAATGATGAGCTGTACAGCAATATGACTCTTCATTCTTGATACCACATAGGCTGCGGTCTGGAAATTGTCATCCTCAAGCCCGTCATTACTGAAGCCATTATCAGAAGAAACATCCTCATCAGAACAAGAGAGAGAGTTGTCAGGAATCTCAATCTCATCCATGCTTTTGAGAACTTTCATGAAACCAGGCAATGTTGATGCAGCAGCTTCCTTCAAAGCTAGAAATATCTCTTTCCACTCGTCCTCTGAAAGTTTATTACCCAGTTCACCAACTAACCGCAACAATGCAGCAACACCGGTACTAGCAGGACCCTGAACAGGACTTCTGATAAGTCCTGCCAATATTGATATGATATCGGGTAGTTGACGTCTCAACACATCAAAAAATCTGATATATATGTCAACTAGACACTGTGCTGCCGTTGCAGAGGTTTCTGCATCCAATAAATGTCCCTCGGTATGTGGAGATTCTGAACTTGATAGTTGATGTTCATCTTGAATTGGGATATCCTTCTTGTCAGATATGCTATTGAATATTGGGAAGATAACTGAATTGAACACAGCAATCCAAAATGAACTTGAGAACAGATGACCATGATCATTGAGAATATTGAAGAGGACTTCCAAAGAGCTCTTTCGAATCGCTGATCGGGGATCAGATGTTAGTTTTGACAACCCTGAAACAATATTGGGACGTCAACTACAAGGGAGAAGAGGGGCCTAACTTTTTTCAGAAACTGATACACTATGCTATGCATGAGAAAAGAGTTCGTTTGCTGTTGTAAAACTCAAATCTCCCATAATGCACTTTGGATAACCTACTAAGAACCATAAGCAATAAATAAGTTTCCCCTCATCACTTGGCAGAATGCAAAACGTAACTGCTAGTTAAGTGCTCAAAACACCAACACTACCCAGCAGCCTAATTTAAAATTAATCATTGCAAATGACTAGAGGTCAGATGTCTTGAAATTTGCATTTTATGCGAGGAGTTAAAAAATAACATATCATGTCTAAGTTGGTTCCTCAACCTCCCCTTCCCTGAAATAATCCTTGCCCTCTTGTTTCTTTTGAAGCAGGAATAGAGGCGTTGCAGTGAGCCATACATGATTCAACTTCCGATATAAAGCAGAGGTAAGTATCAGGTGGCCACGGCAATGCAAAAAGCATGATAGTTTGGTCAAGCACTAGAGAGGTAGCTTCTAAAATCTATCCTGGCTCTAAAGCAGATTACCTGTGAGCAAAGGAATCCAGAAAGATGCGTTCTCATCCCTGTCATTACAAATTTGCAGATCTGAAGTAACCTCACTAACTGCTGGACTAGATGAACCAGTGGACCTGCTCTTCTCCTTGCAAACAAGCCCTCCCTCCGCAAGTTTCAAAGCACAAAATCGTAGAAATGCAATTGCATTGAGGCTTACATCACTATTGAATCTACTGCTGGTAAATGTGGTCAGGCATCTAACACAATCAGTAAAAGTTGTTGTCTCTGTCTCAGTTATGTAAGGAAAATATTCTCGTACAATTTTTTCCATTGTCTGAAATGCCAGCAGGACTATATTCTTCCGCTCATCAGCAGCAGCTGTTGTAAAAACCTGCAAGGATTGGGGTAATTTTTGAAAAAGGAAGCCAGTTTCTTAAACAATTTGAAGTCAAGCACAGGCCATATGAAGCATATTTTCATTATTGGAAGTTAAAAGATAGATGTGATGATCAGAAATGGTACCAAAAAATCTGAATTTCAAGATTTGTTGAATTCCATGTCTCTAAAAGCTAAACCCACATATGTCATAAACATCAATAGCAAATGCATAACATACCATGAAAACACTTTTCCAACCAGATTTGACATTACTAACACGACTAAGGACCATCTGTGAAATGCATCTAATGATTAATTCCCTGATTTCTGTGGAGCTGCTTTTCTGCATAACAATCACAAATGGCCTCAAGAATTCGTTCTGGAAGTTGTAATTTGCCAGCTCCTCACGCTCTAGGAACTTCATTGCAAGCTGCCGAAGCGAATCCATGACGAAAATTGCAACAGAGAGATTTTCCGATAAACCAACCAACACAAAAAATTCAGAGAGAACATTCCATATGCAAGACCAAACTAATCTGATGCGATTCATATTGTAATGCCTGCATAAGGAAGCAATGGAGTGTTAGTATAAATAATGAATCAAGTGGCATCAGAATCTACAGTTACGCAGCATCAATCAGGAAACTCCAGTGTAGAAAGAGAGAGAGTTCGTATATCAATCAGCCAGCTGAAACACAAATGTTCATCAAGTTCCTCACAGTTGAATTAACTAAAGATGTGCTCTTGTATAATTAAGTAATTATTCTTTATAGTAACAAATCCATGTGGGATATAAATTCCACCAAAATGGGAGAGTTTTTGGAGAAAGGGAGAAGATCATACGCAATTTCAACAATTTTAGTCAGGCTAAATACACGAGGATCTGTTGGGGACTGCAACTCAAACATTGAAACTTTGCACAATGCTTTCACAAAAGCTACAATTGCCTCACTATTCAACCTCTGGCTATTAGCAAACACATGATTCAACTCAAAGGTCCCAATCTGCTCAAGCAGATTCAAATTTGATATAAAGTTACTGATCTGCTCTGGAGTCACTAGTCCTGGAGAATTAATTCCAACTGTGGCACTATCATATGAACCCCCTCTAACAACAGCCATTACAGCTGGATTCTGGAGTGTTCCCTTTTTCTTTAGAGATGGATAAACTGTTGGCTTCATTGCTTTTTCATCTGTCTCAACATTAGATGCAGTGAAAAAAGACGCATCAGGTGGTGCACCCTCCCCCAGCAGCTGAAGATGCTCAATTCGTGAAAGGCATGTTAGAATATGCTCCCAAGCTTCCTGAAGATAGTTACCATCTTCAATGGCAATTGATATGATAGCCTGCAAAAAGTCAAATCTTGAATATAAAGCATAATGATACTAAAGAAAGGCTTACACCTAGAATTTGCAAATCTTACAGGCAATGAAGCAATGCCTTATTACTATTGTATATTGAAGCAACAACTAGCTTAAAATATTAAGGAATATTAGCCTTCTAGTGGCAGTTACACGCCTCCAAACTATTTATATGGGATATAGGAAATCAAATCATGCACAAGGGAGGAAACCTAGTTTTCAATTTAACCATGAGACAGGCTGCTCCTTGGGGAATCTATAATGATGAAGGAAACCAACTACATTTATTTCCATAAATAGGTACGTAGTGAACACTAACCTTCACGGCATCAACATTTTTTTGCTTCATATCTGCAGCACAGTGAAGATTAGTAAACTTCGCGATAGATGTCACAAATGCATCTCTCTGGGTCTGCATACCCATTACAGAGGTTAGATGCACTGCATACCGAAAGCCATGTAAGCATTGAGATGTAGCAAGCTTGTCATCACTCTGATCAAGAGTTACACTAAAGGCAGCTAATATAGGACCCCAGCAGACCTCAAGCATGAACCTCAAGATTGCTGCATCGGTAACAACATGATATGTTGACCTGCAATACCAATATTTGGCAATTACTTCAGCTTCACTATTAGAGACGGAAGGGAGGAATTATAAGGAAAATAATAAGTTTTTATTTAAAACAAGGTAAATAATAAAGCACGCTCTATTTTACGATGACCCACGCAATAGATCTTCCCAAAATATCTAAAGCAAATCAGTGATTTTGTAAGGAAATACGTACTCAGATTTCCCCGACTTAGCCTTAAACTGCTCTTGGATATGCCTTATAAGGAGTCCATTTGCACCCAATGGCTTTTCTTCAGTCTGCTTCCCAGTGAACAAATTCAGTATCCCGTCCAAACCTAATAGTCTGTTCAAGCTGTTTACCTGTTTGCTTTGAGGAACAGAAGAAACAGCACTCATCTTAATTTCATTTTTGACAATTTGATCATAAAGGGCACCTAGATACTCCTCAGGCAAATCCTTGCCATCATCTATTCCCCGGTTGTTCCTTATGAAATCAGCCTTAGACATCTGGACAACATCCATGGACAACATAAAGTTAGTGCATAAGTTGAAATTATGATATATCGCCCCACATTATGGATTCAACATTGAAATTATTAACAAAGCGTTGTTCCTGGATTAAGACAATCTTTCTTGTTCATTTCACCCTTCTGTGATGTTTCAGGTTCTGTTTCCTTTTTTCCTTTCTTCTGTTTGAGGGGCGCAGGGCAAGGAAACACAAAGAAATTTTTGCAAACAAACCTTATCTTTCACCATGCTGTTGTGAGCATCTGTATTGAGCATTATCACAGAGTAAGCAAGAACATAAGCAGTGTCCGCACTAGTAAATGAATTGGGATTGCATTTACAATAGCGCTCAGCAAACTTTTCCATGATTCGGTCAATCTTCTGTGCCTCTCCAGGTAATCTAAACCCACGTATGAAAAACCTTATTGCTTCACCAAAATCCATTCCTTTAAAATTAAATGAGTCGACATAAGCATGCATAACCTTCAAACAAAAATCATCTCTTTCACCTAAGTAGTCACCAATCATGGTTTCGTTCAAGCCAACTGTGTTTTTAAGGAATATAGCAACTTCTTCTGGGGAATGGCCAACTTTTTTGGTGCTTATCAGAAACTCAATGCCCTTGGAAGGTTTCCTGTTGAATAAGGAGATGCCTTTCTGCATAAAAACCAGTAAACTTCTCACATGAGACAACAGAAGCTAAAGCTTAAAAACATGGGCAAAAGAATGAACCAGGAGAAAAAATTGAATAGCATGGACACAAATAGCAAAATATGATATCTCCAGCCAAAATAAGATGACCTATTGTCATATAATCTGAAAAAAAACTTATAACAGGTTACTCACTACATGTATCTCACAATTGAAGGCTTGTTACACAAATGAAGAAACACTCAACCTGTACTTCAATTTTGTAAGCCCGACGTTGCTCAACGGTAGCAGCATCTGACATTTCAGAATTCACTTCTGCATGTAAATCATAGTCAGGGACAATTCCGTCTTCTCCAGTGGGTGATGACTGATTCTCTATCAAGGCATCATTCTCTGAGTTCTTAGGCGAAAAGGATTCACCAACTCTCAGCTGTTGGTCCATCCAGGCACCCATTGACTTTATGATACTAACCAAGCATTTGACAGATTCATGTCGAAAAGTTACATCCTGAGCCGAAGACAAAGTCGTGGTTGAACCAGGAGTGGGTCCAAGAGCAGTTTTCAGAAGGCCATTGACAATCCTGCAAATATCTGATGGAATTATAAGTCCGTTTCCTTCTAAATGCACTTAAAACAGTGAAAAACTAACAAAAAGATAAAACTCCCCACCATTTTCCCCCTTGTGCTCCCAGGTTCAACCCATAAAGGAATTGATCTAATATGACCTCAATCTGGCATTACAAGTCCAAGATTTTAAGTTATCAAGATACAAGGTGATCAAATATTTTTACACCTGAAGTCCAAATAATAATCCACGTTTTCCTAGTTCCAACCAGAAATATCATTCATGGCAAGTTCAAAACAAGTAACCTTTTTATTTTATAAATAACCAAAGCAACTAAGCATTAAACCAGATTTCATCAACATTTATTATTTTTCAGCAGAAATTAAATTGCTCTTATTAGCATATGAGAATTCCCAACAAGTTTAAAGAGTATCATTTTCACCACCAAATTAAAAAAACCATTTCTTTTCTATTTTTTTCCAATTTCCTCCAGTGAGATTTTCAGCTTCTTCAATAGTATGCTAGAACATTTATGCATCCCAAGTCCAACCTAGTTCTCTGGAATGGATGAGTTCGATTTTATCTTCAACTTAGACCGGCAGATAATATTGATAGAACAAGAATTCAAAATCGTAAAAACTCTTCATCATTTGTTTCTCCTTATTTTGCAGTATCATACTTTTGACTTTAACATCACAATAGTTAAGCAGCTCTTGCCTCTCATAACTTTATTTCGAAGCCCTCATGAGGATGTGAGAAAGTATGTAAAAGCTAAATCAATCAGTGAGAAAGAACAAGACTATCCCATTTTTAATATTGAAAGAAGAAAAACAGAAACAGCTTTCTTGAGTTGCTCAAGATGAACTGAATGTTAAGCACACTGTATTTAAAGTTGTTCGCATAGTCAATGCAAGAACAACAATATCATCGAACATAAATTTTTACAACTTATAGAAAAAACTCTCAAATCAATAAATATGGAATGGAAAAAATTATACCTTTCATAAATGTTTGGTGCATCCACATCACAGTCATAGTTCACAAACACGTCAACAATAACTTGCGGGTCCTGCAAAATCTTCTCCAAAAGATTTAGGACAGTCATCTTTTGCAAGAAACTAGGCTGGTTAACATTCTCAAGCACACGGAGGACAAGCATTGGAAAGAATATTCCAATTTCTGCCTTCAAACCTGATCTGAACTTTGATAACAAGATCATGAAAATAGAACACTGAAGCTGGAAAACGGCCATAACTGACAATGCACTATTCTTTAGTAATGAGAGGCAGAGAAATTGCTTGACAGCATGAAGAAACCTGTGCCAAATAGTGTAATGTATAAGATACCATTCTTCCAGAATGATTTGTTGGAAGTTGGTGGCCAAGGGTGTGAAATGGGATGGGAGGAGGTTCTTTAGAGTAATACACAAAAAGAAAAACAGTAGTTAAATTAGTTAATTGCTCCTGCAAAGTTATATCTGCACGCTGTATAAGATACTAAAAACATTTAAAATATTAAGAAAATAATGATAGCATTCCGTTTATGATTTCCTACTTCCATATTTCCAGGATTAGCATAGTAAATTCAACTGTTTAAAACTAATATATATATATATATATGACTTCTTCAGCAGAACACAAACCTCACGCAAGAAGAAAAGAAGAATATAGAACCATAAATTTATATTTTGGTGAAATAGATGCACTGGTGGTGCATATGTAGAATTCTAACAGAGATACGTAAGAATTCAAGAAGACCCAAGTTATGGATTTGTTGAGTCAGCTGTGAGTCATAAAACTAAGAATTTCAGATAGAATCTTTTTTTTTTCTCTCCTTTTACCTTCTATGATCGCATACAATGCCATTGCAAAATTAGTACCTCGTAAGAATAAATTAAAACTTCACTTCAAGATCACATCTATCAAAGTTATGATCTTTTCACGAAATCTTCTTCATTCGTCTTCTTTGCTTTAATTTATGTTTTCCACAACCACAGTTCAACTATAGAGTAGGTCATTAGAGACAAAGGAAACATGCAATTAGATTGTTTCCTTTTATGGTATAAGGAAAGAATAAAAGAGCAGTAAACATCAGAAAGAAAAAGTAGTATAATTGTGATTGGATACACAAAGACGAGACGTGCCTGTCATTGGTGCGCCAAATAGGACCTCCATTGTGGAGGATCACTTTCAGCAACTCAAAAGACAATATCTTGCCTCTCAACAGAATTTGATCATCTGGGTTCTCCTGAGAAGAGAACTTCATAGACAATTTGCATAGATTTCTAAAAACAAGAAATCCGTCCTCTCTAATCTTACTTTCTCCAGCAGCGGCACTGCTACCGGCGTCACCAGATTCAACTCCGTCATTGACTTCTCCATCAGGCAAATCATGCGCTTTGGAATCATTATTGTTGTGACGATCATTATTGGTATGCGTGTCGGTACTACCATTTGACAGATTGGGAATAGCAGTAGAAGGAGAGTGTAACAATAGCCTGGGATCAGGAGTGCCTTCACTAGCAGCCATAACCTCATTGACAAAATTCTGAGAAAAATGAATGGAGCTGCCCTCATTCAAATTCTTATCAGTAAATTCCAACAATTCGTTCACAGACACTGTCTTAACTTGAACATCAAGGGAATCGTACTCGACTCTGGTAAAAACAATGAGCATGATCTGGGCGACCACAGATTTGGCACAGATCTGATTTGTACCGTTGACGCCACCGAGATAAACATTGTAACAAGTACGGATAATATGCAACAAACAGTCGCCACGGATCAAGACGCATTGGGAGCGAACGGCAGCAAGAAGAACGCGAAGAACGTTGAGCTCGATGGATTCATCACCAATGCCACAGACTTTGCAGATGCTGTCAATGAGTTTAAATACGGCAACGTTAGAGGAGGATTCGGGATCGATCTCGCAGCGGATGAGGCCGAGAGAGAACAATTTGAAGGCACCCTCGAGGGCGGGCTCGGCAACTTTGGCGTAGGCAGAATCGAGAGCAAGGATCAAGGGGTTGAGAAGGAAATCGGCGTCGGAAGAGGAGAGGCCATAGAGAGGAGATGTGGGATGGGAATTGGGATCAGAATCGGAGAGGGATTCCAATCTGTCGAGTACGGATTTGCAGGTTGAAACGAGGTGGGAATGCTTGCGCCAGGCCGCGTTTTTCACAATTTTGTCGAGGGACGGTCCAAGGGCACGGCCGCACCGGGAAGGCCCGCCTAGGGTTAGCGAAGCTGACATTTTTGTTATTCTTCGATAAGATGGATCGGTCTAACTACATATAAGGAGATGCAGAATTATGTTTGTATGTTCGTATGTTAATGTTGTGCATGCACACTTAAAAGAAGAAGAGGATGTGGAAGAGGAAGAGAGAGAGCTTCTTTCCTTCTTCTTCTTCTACACTTAAAAGCCAACCAGAAGAAAAGTATTAAAGTAAAATACACGTACATATACAATACATACTTTTCTGTAATCACAAGTATACATATACATTAGCAATCACATCATCCCCATGTATCAAAACAATGATCCCATAATTAAACCAATTAAGCCCAATTTCAAACTCAAAACCACAATCAGGCCCTATTCGGAAACACTTGTTTTTTTAACCAGTCCATTTATAATATTCAAAATGTCAAATTTGTTAGAAATGGGAGCAAGTTGCAACAAACTATGGATTTAGATATTTAGAGTCTCAAAATTATCAATTTAGAGCCAAATTGATCATAATATCCTCAACATAGCTTTTTCTACTGTAAATATTCAAGCTAATACTAATAATTCATAATTTCTTTTTAGTAATATTACACTAGTATTATTGCTCACATGACACGTGATCCTTAAATTATAGAATCTGTCACTTTATGTGAAGGTTTAATCTATATGATTGTGAGTAATAAACATATCCTTCCTATTTTTTCTACTAGTAATTTAACATTTTCTACTTGTACATATCCACTTCACTTTAATGATATTTTAATTATCTCGTACCTTGCTGCCAACCTATTATCAACAAGCCAAATTTGTTACATATAATTCTTGTCTAATTGAATTTAGCCATTTTGATTATATTGTGAAAGATCGCAAAATAAAGATACTATTCCTCGTAGGTTCTATCCATAATAATATCTACCCGTAAAGATTCCTTTACATTTTATAAATCTTATTACCTTCAAAATCACTCTTAGTCTGCTCAATCTGTAGCATTAACATCTTGATCATCCTTATTAGTTTAAACTCTTTAGTTTATTCAATTTTTTATATACTAAATCAAATATCACAAATCATTATATCTGATATCTTTATGGAAAAAGTATTTGATTTTCATTTCCATTATCTTCTCATATCTCTCCATAATCTTTACAACTTATCCATTTTGATATTTGGAAAAACTAACCATCTCTATTTTTTTTATTATCACTATTTCAAAATTTTTTAATTATTTTAGTTGCTATACATATTCATCATAGCTAAAAAAATCTTGCACTGTTTCTCATTTTCAAAATTTCAAAACTATAACAAAAAATCTTTTCTCCACAATTATTAAATCTTATTAATACAATGGTGCTTTTGAACTCATCAAAAGTATTTTTGCTCAATACCTAGCTACTTATGGCATCAGTTATTATATCTCTTACCCCCGTACTACTGAACAAATGACCTCATTGAATGCTAAATATGTCATATCACTTAAATTGACTTCACTCTTCTTATTTGTGCCCATTTTATAAAGTCCTTGTTTGAAGCAATCTTTACTATTATCTTTCTTAGTAACTTGTTCATTACTCATATTCTTCACCATAATCCCTTACATGAATTATTATTTCACACCAAACCATTTGGGTTTTTGGATGTACCTATTTTCTTTTTTGAGGTTCCTTTTGTACCAATAAAATTATACCAAAGTCCACATTATACATCTTCCTTGGCTTTTTCTCTTAATATAAATCATATCGATGCTTTGATCCTCATACAACTAAACTATACATCTCTCCTCATATTTGTTGACTTTCTCTATACTAAATCCTTCCTCACCATTCTCTCTCCCTCTTCTTTTTATAATATACCATTATTGGTGCCTTTAAAATTGTTTTCTCCATCCACTCCTTCAGTTCCTTCTTTAACCCCATTTGCCCTATTATACTCATGCACTAGCATTACCATCTTCACATCCCATGATCACTCATACATGTGATCACATGCATTCCTTAAAATTTTTCTAACCAAATCTCTTATTCTACCATCAATCACATCCCTTTTAGACCTTATATCACTTCCTTCATTTAAGCTAATAAATTTCTCCACTAGCACCAAATTATGCTTAGTGATTTCAATTTTCTTCATTGTAATCAAAATTAGACTTTTGTTCCTCCATCATCAAATGTTGATGTTGTATGTTACAAATAGATTTTTCAGACAAAATAGAATCTTGATGGTTTGTTTAAGTGTTATAAAACTTACCCTGTGATCAAAGGATATTGTCAGGCTCCAACTATTTATTACACTGATTCCTTTAATCTTGTTCCCAAATCTACCACTATTTGCATTATTCCCACTCTTTCTCTTTATAAAAGTTGATTATCTATCAATTTGATTTCAATAATGCATTTCTTCATAATAATCTCTAAGGACTAGTTTTTATGTCTCAACCTCATGGGTTTACAGATCCCTATCATTCCCATTGTGTTTGTCATTAAAAAAAGCTCTTTATGGTCCCAAACAAGCTTCTCATATTTGGTTTTATTGTATGAGTTAGAAATTTCAGGAACTCAATTTTACTTCCTCAAAATATGACACATATTTCTTCATTCACTCTACATCATCTAATACAAATTTCCTTTTCATTCAACATAGATGATATCTTAGTTACATGTTCTTCGCCCACCTTCATTATATCCATTATTCATGAAGTTAACATTGCTTTCTCCATTAAGGACGAAGGACACTACTTCCTTGACATTAAATCCACAACCATACCAATTGGCCTTCTACTCACCTAAACCTAATACACTAAGGACCTTCTTTTTCATACATGCCTTGGCAACTCCAAACTTATCAACACACCCATTAGCCCCACAATCCCTCTCTTTGCAAGTCATGGTTGTCCTCTTACTAATCACACTTAATGTAGTATTTTGGTGCCCTTCAATACATTTACCTTACCTGTCCTGACATCTAATTCATAAATAATAAAGTCTTTACATTGTAGTATTTATATTCATTACACCACAGTTGAATAGATTCTATGATATCCTGGATTCATTCCCTCCCATGGTACTTACTTCACCAAAGTCATCTCACTTACCATATAGCCTACTATGATACTAACTAGGTTAGTTGTCCTAGTGGTTATTGTTTCACATTTGGCTATTGTATTTTTTGGTCCTAATATAATTTCCTATAGTGCTAAGAAACAACACACAATTGTCAGGTCTAACATTGAAGCTAATTATATGAGTATTGCGCTCCTTGCTATTAAAATATATTGGATCACATGTGAGATATGATTGTGTCACGCTAGACCTTTCTTTGGTATTACAATATCGGGGCCACCTTTCTTGTTGCATACCCAATTTCTCATACTCATAAGAAGCATATTGAGATTTACATCTATTTGTCGAAGATATGGTTAAGAGAAAAAGCTATCTTCATAAAACAAATTTATTCTTCTAATTGAATTGTGAATGTCATGAATAAAGCTTTGGCTTCATTTGTACTAATTTTAAGGCAAGCTCACAAATTCAAGTACTCGTCAGCTTGAGGGACGCTGATAACACATTTTCATACAATTCTAATTATATTATCTTATGTTTTAGTGATATTTATACGCTAGATTATAGGATATTATTCTTAGATGTTATATATTATATGAGTTATTTATATCTTATCTTATATATCGACAATATGTATATAAAGATTAAATACCTTTCATAGTTTAAATAAGACAAAAACTACACTTTCACTGTCATATATACTCTTATCACTGTTCCCTGTAAACAAGTAATAGTCATTTAAGAATTGTAGATTGCAAAGTTAGATTTAGGGACTACTATCAATCAACACAAAACTATTACTAACATCTTACATGATGTAAACTTGTTGAATAGTTTCTCCAAGGTACTATTTTCCTTCTTAGTCTAACTTTTTCTTGCTAATCAATATAACCACTTCACATTTATTGTTAGCTATATCTTTAATTTAAAGTTTGTCATACAGGTTTTATTGGTAATTTATTTTCTTCATCGCCCTTTAGTTGTTTGCCCTTCAATTTTTTAAATTTAATATCATTATACTCATAAAAAGTAAAGTTTTCCAAAGAGCCTTATGTATTTTATTTTTCACCTCAAGTGCCCAATTCCTCATTTCCTTTATCAAGCGTAAGACTTCCTTTTTTTAATATAATTTTGCATTTTATTTCTAACTACAAAATTTCTAGAGGGAATTTCTAAAATAAAAAAAAGCATCTTTAAAAATAAACATGATATAAATATTGAATTATAGGTAATGAGGAACAATTAAACTAAAATTAGAAATAGTCTCATAATTTTATGAAGAGGACTATTAGACCACTTAATACTAGATTAGACCCTTTTTTAATAAAAATATTTTTATTAGAAGACTTCAATATTCTTATACTCATCAAAGGCTTCTCTTTCATTATCTCTCTTTCACTCACATCCCATAAAATTAACTCGAAAGCTAGATTTCTCATATTTAAAATTACTAAGAGTAAGAAACTACAACTCAACTCAGTACAATTTATTTTTATTCAAAGTTTATATTCATTTTAATTACATAAGGTTAAAAGAATTTAATTATTCCTACATAGTTCTCATAAATATCTTCAACTTCATTAAGAAATTTATATTTAAGAAATGAAAATAACATCTGAGCATTATTCAATAAAGATAATTATCATAAAAGTACATTTTAATGGTAAAAACTTGGCAGTAAACTTGTACTATTTTGTAAAATAAATAAGATATATAACTAGCACCTAAAACTATGATATAAGATGACTTGTGGGTATGAAGGAGTATTGGGATATGGTGTACATATGCCTCTAATATTTTAGATGGGTTACATTAATCTATTAAACCATTTGTCTCATTTTAAAGGCTCAATTATTTTACTCTATTGCAATAATTGCATCACTTTTATGGAGTTGAGCTGTGTATACTTAGAGAATGACTAGTGAGAGTTAGGAATCATATAGATAAGTTACTTTGTACTGATGGTAAGAGAATTGTAGCAATAGGTCCACAAAAATTACCAACAACTTCTTAGTGTAAAGCAGTGTTGGAATATGGGAACTGTTTCTCCTTTCCAAATAGGTTATGTTAGCCTCTTGAAGCAATTACCTCACTTTGGTATAATAGTTACATCGCCTTTGGAATTGAATTGTGTGCCCTTAATGAGTAACTAATATCAAATGAAGAAATACAATAAGAGGCCCATAAAAATTACCTATAATATGGATAAGGAGAAGTGTTGGAATTTGGTGGTATAGAATTATGTGTCTTAGATGGGTAGCATCACTATATATAAGTAGTTTCCTCATTTCAAAGGGTTAGTTTCAATACTCTCATAAAGTAGTTACATTACCTTTAGAGATGAATTGTGCGTTCTTAGTGGAAGATAGGAATTAGGTGGAATGAAGTTACTTGTTACTTTTGAGAAGAGAAGTGTGCAAATGGTTAACAAAAGTCATTAATAACTTCTTAGTGTGAAAAAGTTTTAAATATGCTTAAGAAGTGTTTCTACTTTCTAAATAGGTTACATCGCTCTCCTAGAGCAGTTACCTCACTTTAAAAGGCCCATTTATCTTACTTTAAAGGCTTAATTATCTTATTTTCATAAATTAATTAGATCAACTTTGAAGTTAAATTGTATGTCCTTAATGAGTTATTAGTGGAAGCTGAAAATTTGTTAAAAGAAAATTATTAATTACTTATAAGGTGAGACGTGTTAAAAGATGCCCACAAATATTATCCAAAACTTATGGGTATGAAGAAGTGTTACAATATGTGGGTATCTGATTTTGTATTTAAAATGGGTTATAACACTCCATATGAGTAGTTGTCTCACTTTAGAGGTTTAGTTGCCTTACTTTCCTAAAGCAGTTACTTCACCTTTATAATTGAATTGTGTGTTCTTAGTAAGTGATTAGTTGAACTTTTGAATCATATAGAATGAAGTTACTTAATATTTATGATAAGAGAAGTATTGCAAGGCCCAAAAAAGGTTACCAATAACCTTTTGGAGTGTAAAAGTGTTAAAATATGGTTGGAAAGTGCTTCTGCATTCCGAATGAGTTACATTTCTTTTCAAGAATAGTTGCATCACTTCCCCACAGTGGTTCCATCACCTTTAAATATGAGTTGTGTGTTTTTGGTGACTAATTGGTGGGAGTTGAGAAATGTGTGGGAGAAAATTGTTAGCTACTTACATGGTGCAAAAATTTAGAAACTAAAAAAATTTAATATGATGGGTATATGCTTTTATGTTCTAAATGGATTGTCACTCCATATAAGCAGTTGACTCACTTTTAAGACTTCATTCCCTCACCTCTATAGAGCAGTTGCATCACGTTTCAAATTGAGTTGTGCATTCTTAGAGAGTCATTAATAAAAAAATTAAAAATCATGTAGGATAAAGTTACTTGGTATTTGTGGACAAAGAAGCATTGCAATAGGCCCATACAAATTACCAATAACTACTTCATATCAAGAAGTGTTGAAATATAATTAGGAAGTTCTTTTTTGTTTTAGATAGGTCACGTCATTTTCTTAAAGTAGTTGCCTCATTGTAGATGCTTTGTTGCCCCATCACCTTAAAGTAGTTGCATCACCTTTGGAGTTGAGAAGTGTGCTTTTGGTGAGTGTTTAGTGGGAGTTAAGGATTATATATGAGAAAATTATTGGCTACTTTTAGGGAAAAAAATGTTAGAAGTGATAATTAAAACTACCTATAGTTTATGTGTATGGAAGAAGTGTTAGAACATGATGAGCATGTAATTAAATGTTAGTTGCGCCATTTTACAAAAGCAATTATCTTACTCTCCTATAACAGTTGCATAACCTTTGAAGTTAAGTTGTGTATTCTTAGTAAGTCACCAAACTTATGTTGTAATAGGTCTATAAAAACTACTAATAATTTTTTGGTGTAGAATAAGTGTTGAAATATAGTTGAGAAGTGTTTTATATTCCAAATGGTTTTCATCATAAAAATTCTAACAATTTCTTGCTTACTTCTTTAAAGGAGTTCCATTATATTTGGAGATAGATCATGTGTTATAAGTGGGCGATTGGTGAGAGTATGGAATCATGCAAGAGAAAATTATTCGCTACTCATAGGATGAGAAAAGTTGGAAGATGCTAAGAAAAATTAGTCGCAACATGAGGTTTCAAGTATTAAAATATGATGAGCATGTGCTTTTATGTTTCATATCGGTTTCATCCCTTTATACGAGCAGTCGCATCATTTTATAGACTCAATTGTTTTACTTTCCTATAATAGTTGTTGTTAGACCCCGTTTTGGAGTCTAACTCATTGCTCTGATACCAAGTTGTTAGATCCTGTTTTTGAAACCCAACATTCGGAGACAAAACGAAGCCTGTCATCCCATAAAGGTGGCGTGCCCATAACAATCGAACATCAAACAATCAAATTTAAAGATTTTACAAGAAAAAAAATTCAATCTTATTTCATTAATGAACCTAAATAAAGTTTATACAAACTCATTTCAAAATACAAAATACAAAAGTACACATGATACAATTGAATGCTTATGCTTAA
>JAOQMS010000180.1:45390353-45440020 GCA_027563885.1 Erythroxylum longipes | reverse complement strand
TGAAATTGTATTATTGTAATATTTTAAATACTTTGTATTATTCTTATTTTTATATTTGTATTATGATGATTGTTTTTTCATATTAATTGTGGTTATTATTTATATGTGAAATATTTAAAAAATATTGTCATTTTATATTAAATTATTAATTGTAATTATGATTTGTTATTATAATTTTTTGAAATAGGGTTGATATAAACTTGTAAACAGTGGACTATTTTGCAAATTTTAAAAACTTCAGGGACTATTTCTTAAATATAAAAAATTACCCGAAACGGTACCCGATATTAACCGGTACCAATACAGTACGGTTTCAAAAATCAATCGAATACCGAGCCTGATACGGTATTCGCAACATTGAGTAAGAGTGAACTATTTTTGTTGGTTAATGTTATTACTCGTGAGGGTCTTCTGTTTGACAGAAATTTTCCAACATCATTTGATTTTTTTTATAATTGCCGTCTGAAACTAGGTGTTTTCAGATATTGGACAGGAGCAGTGGTAAAACTGGCTATAAGTGGATTTCTAATACACACTCTTTTCCACCAGAAACGCAAAACTTCTATTCCAGATTAAGGTAAACATTTGATATGCATTACAGCACTTCCTCATCGACCTTTGTTCTGTTGAAATCTTACCATGTATTGTTAGCCAGTAAATGGTCATTTGAATTGCAACTAAGTTACTCTGATCCCATACTAGAACTGCTTGCCTTCAAATGTTTGACCAAATTGCCAGTTTAATGGCGCGACACTGTAAGAAGTGAGTGTTCTTCCACTGCTGCTGGTGACCTCAAAAGACAGAGGCTGTCCTATAAGGTTGACATTGGCTTGCCAGTTTTGTCCCCAATTTCTTGCCATAGGTATCCATCCTGTTTTCGATCCCTTCACTTTTACCGCAACAAGTTCCCCATCCAACCCTACATTAGTTATGAGGACTTGATAAAAATGAGAACTCCCACTCACCGTGAATCTCAATCCCCCTCGTCTCTCACATTTCACCCTACATAAAAGCACAAGCCTTACTATACCAATCCACATGAGACCAAAAATTTCCTATTTGCGATACATTAACATTAGTCAATAGATTCCACATACCTCCTGTATTGTATTGGTACATTATCTCCTTTCCTCTCTGCAATTTCACCAAATGCTGCCTCTGACATCTCAAAATGTTCCTTTGGGAAGTTGCACCACCCACCATAATCTGCTGAAAGCCCATAGTTGGGAGGACAGAAATCTGTTGCTGTGAGCACAACGGAAGGGCTTCCCTGCAAGCACCATAAGATGTGGTCTACGCATCTGACCTCAAAGCAAGCGCCACAGGTACTGCCCCTGTTGAATAACATGCTACTCAGGCCAGCACTATACCTTCCATAGGTAGTCTTGTGAAGGTCCCCGTACCCGCAAGCCCCTTCTGCGATATTATACGATCGTATTTGAATACTTGCAAAGAAACATAATGAGTTGACAATGGATAACTAAGACTAGTTGGTATTACAATTACCTATGGTGATTGAGTTGTCTGTATCTCTAGTATATGTTGCAGTGGCAGACTTCCATCCTTGGTCGCTAGCAGTGATCCCGTAGGCTGAGAAGGATAAAATGAAAAAGAGAGCTATAGCTGGAAGAACACACATCTAGAGTAACAAGGCCTGCTGATTTGTAGATGGAAGAAGATGTAATTCCTTCGCTCCACTTTCTGCTGTGTGTGAGGCTAGGGTGAAAGTCGGCCTCTTTTTTGCTGGTGAAATGAAGCTGGCTTTGTTTTGTAAATGGACACATTGTTCAAGATGCTGGGAAATTTTGACAAAAGAGCCAATCTTGGAAGCCCTAGTTCAACTTGTGGGGACGTTTCAGCAAACCCGAGATGAAATGCCTCTTCTTCTTTTGGTGTCTACTGGGAGAAAAAGCAAGCAATACTTTCACACTTTTTTATAAGATTGAAGAGTTTGTGCTTAACTTTGTACACTACTTGCTAGATGAGGTACTTTCGGGCACGGGGGTGTGCGTAAAGCTTGCCAATGTGGCCGACACATTTGGCGGAATGTCTAGATTATTAATGAGAAAGAAGCGTGTTTTACTCGATATCGAAATATATGCCTGGTCTATAGAAAAAGGCTCTGCTTTTCTTTTCATATGAACAATAAATGTAAGTTGAGGAAGTGAGGAACCCTAACCTTTGGTTACTTGTTGAAGGAGGTTAGAAGAGCACGCATTCTCTTGAATAGTTCCCTTAGGTTTTAACATAATAATAAGCTTTGCATATCATTGTGCTGCGTTTACAAGTATTAGGCATATGATAAAAGCCATTTCAAAAGTACAGTTAGCATGCATCTCAAATGCTTACGCTATAACAACTTTTGAAAACATAATTTGTTATTCCAGACAAAATTATGAGCAAGTTTCTTCTATAAGAATTAATGTGTTGGTACATGTTAGCATCTGCACTTTACCTGGTTAACAAAGAACCTCTTAATATTATGTCACCAATAATCACCACAAGAGCAAACTCCAGCACTGAAATGATGGTATCTAATAGGATCTCTGATGACAACAACACGACGCTCCACCTTGGTGACGAGTTTGGCAAAGAGATGGCAATCTCCACATATCCTTAGATTTTTCCTTATCCTAATAGTCTGCTCCCTTGACAATTTCATCAGACCAAAGACCAGAGCCAGTTTCTCACTGTGGTATTGCAGTGAGTCTTCCCTTTGCTCCCCCTCCAAATCTTGCAACACAAAATTTGTATCAGCAACATAACCAGCTCCAGACAGTCGCTCGATCAAATGCTTGAGTTGCATGTTGATGTCGTTCATTTGTGGATGCGAGCTATCTCCTAAAATGAAAGCATGAATGTGCTTATCAATTTCAATCCAGCTACATCCTGGCTCTTTCCTAATTCCTCTGTCCTTCATCATCCTCCTTGTTTCTGCAACATCATTCCACCTTCGAGTATTTGCATAAATATTTGATAGAAGTACGTAGGTTCCAGCATCCTGAGCATCCAACCTCAGAACCTCCTTGGCAGCATGTATAGCCAGATCTACATTCCGGTGAACCTTGCATCCGGATAGCAATGTTCTCCACGTCACGGCATCTGCTTCGCATCCCATTTCACCGATCAACCCAACTGCTTCATCAAGCTTCCCCGCTCTTCCAAGAAGATCAATCATGCAACCATAGTGTTCACGTCCAGGATCAATCCCAAATAGCTCCTTCATTGACCGAAAATAGTACCATCCATCTTTCACAAGCCCTGCATGACTGCACGCAAATAAAACTCCCACTATGGTTATGTAGTTTGGTTTTATTCCCGAGACTTTCATAGACTCGAACAATTTGAGCGCCTCCCGGCTGTACCCATTTTGAGCCAAGCCGGCAATCATGGTGCTCCAAGAGATCACATCCTTTTCTGACATTCGATTGAAAACAGAGTTAGCATCTTCCAAACTACCACACTTGCAATACATATCTAGGAGAGCATTGTTCAATATTAAATCTCGATCATACTTGAGAACATGGACATGTATTTGTCTCCCCAATTCCAACAGGGCTAACCCGGTGCAGGCTCTCAAGATGCTGGTAAGGGTGGCCTGATCCGCAAAAAAGCCAGATTGTTTCATGTTCTTAAACAAGTTATAAGCTCCATCTCCATCGCTGTTTTGGGCAAAAGCGGCGATGATTGAGTTCCAAACAACTAAATCCTGGGTGCGCATTTCAGAGAAGACGGCAAGGGCATTTTGCAAGTCGCCCCATTTGGAATAGATGTCGATGAGAGCGCTCCTAACAAAGACATCAGAGTCAAATCCGACCTTAATAATGGCAGAGTGGAGCTGCCTAATATTAGACAAGCTGTGACAAGCTCTCAAAACGGAGGAAAAAGTGAACATGTTGGGGCGGACACCATCTCGGAGCATGAGAAGGAGCAAATGCAAGGCCTTGGAGTGAGTGAGGGTGGACGAAGAATAAGCAGAAATCATGGTAGTCCAAGAGACGACATTCTTCTGGGGCATTTGATCGAACAGATCGCGGGCCTCGTCCAAAAGATTAAGTTTGACATACATATTGAGTAGAGTGTTGAGAAGAAAGGTTTGAGGGAGGTAGGAAAAGGAGAGAATGTGGGAGTGGATGCGTTTGCCGCAGTCAATGGAGCGACGGTCCAAGCAACACTTGATAAGCTGACAATAGCTAACAGGGTCAGCTGAGACGCCAAGAGCTTGCATGGAGTCCAAGGCGCGCATGGCTCTAGGGAGGTCCCTCTCATAGCAATATTTAGTGAATTCTTCAACGAAAGAGCAAGAAGACGATGCGTTGGCATTGATGTCAGGTGAAAAAGAAGCCTTCTTAAGAACAGTAGAAATGCTTTTGGATTTTGATGAAATGCCTTTCATTCTGTTCTTTTTCTCTGTTCTCCATAAATATAAATATAACTTATAATTTGTTCCTTTTAGTTAAATGAATTGAGGCCCAAAGATGAAACTCAAAGCCCAAGTCTAATAAATATATTTGCATCCACCGGTTGCCGTCTGTCTATTTCACTTTCCCTCTCCGTTAAATTTACTTGCTCCAGCGCACGAAGAATAGTAAGAAGAAGAAGAAGAAGAAGAAGAAGAAGAGTTCGAATGAATCGAGGGGTTAATTCTCT
This sequence comes from Erythroxylum longipes, assembly GCA_027563885.1. NCBI lineage: Eukaryota > Viridiplantae > Streptophyta > Magnoliopsida > Malpighiales > Erythroxylaceae > Erythroxylum > Erythroxylum longipes. The sequence goes on along the minus strand of JAOQMS010000180.1, from coordinate 45,435,370 downwards.
TTTCTTTGTATGTCTGTTTTTATTCGTATAGGGAAAAACAAGTGCTAGTTGATTGAACTTTGATTTGGTTATACAAGTAACGGTACTTGCCCTAATTTACAAATACAAGAAATAGCTTTCTTTCTGATCATCTTTGGTTAAGAGAAAAACAAAGTAGCTTTATTAGAAGAACAAGAAGTAGTAGGAGTAGTAGGAGTCTAGATAAAGAAAATGTCACTCCGAATAAAATCAGTAGTAGACAAGTTCGTGGAGGAGCTGAAGGAGGCGTTGGATGCGGATATACAAGACAGACTAATGAAAGAGAGAGAGATGCAGAGTTACATCGAAGAGCGTGAACGCGAAGTCGCGGAGCGTGAAGCTGCTTGGAAGGCTGAGCTCTCTCGTCGCGAGGTCCCTTCTTTTTCTTAAAAATCAAAATAAATTAATTATTCAGAATAAGCAGAAGAAGAAGTTCCCTATCAGCTTTTTGTTTTATAATTTGTAATTGATTATGCCTCTTGATTTTAGGCTCCCCGTTTTGATATGTTATTATGCACAAAGTTGGGAGAATTTTTCTTACTGCTCCCTGTTATAAATTTTGCTTATTCTGAATAATCTTATGAAGAGTAATTTTTTATTTCTCATAATCTTACGCAGAGCAATGTTTTAGCAAACGTCAAACAAAACCACACACATTTCTTCAGTCTTAACCTCATTCTAAGCATTTGTCTTCCCTTCCCCCTCATGCCTTGCTTGCATCTCATCATCCCCTGTTAAAACAAGCTGAGCTAAACAATTTAATGCTTCTTTCTGGTTATGATCTTGTCAGCCAGCTTCCTTAGTTTCCTATCCATGACCTTCCACTTTTGTCTTTCTTAGGCCGAGATTGCTCGCCAGGAAGCTAGGCTGAAGATGGAGAAAGAGAATCTTGAGAAAGAGAAAAGTGTGTTGATGGGAACTGCTTCAAATCAGGATGCTCAGGATGGAGCTCTTGAAATCACTGTAAGTGGTGAAAAGTATCGATGTCTCAGGTTTTCCAAGGCTAAGAAATGATGCGTTATTGGAAAAAAACAATATTTGAAGCAAGATTATATTCATTACATTTGTTGCTGCCACTCCTCCTACCATTAGAAGGAAAGGGCCTATAAATATGCCCATGGTATTGATTCTTCTGATGGTTGATGCGTTGTTTATGGAACTCTCTACATTTAGCAGGGATAAACATTAACTGAAGCCACGATTTGTTTAGCTATTGGAACTAATTGGAAGAAGAAGAAAGGGAGTTCAGTGAGCAATGACGGAATGCAAGTAAATTTTTGTTATTTCTATGTTTTCCTTAAGAAAAGATATAGTTTGACTTAGAGATATGCTGGCGAAGACAAATATCAACAAGTATTCATATTCAAAATCAACATTCTCCTAATATTTGCAGCTGGCCAGGTTTTGGACCAAAATGCAAGGCAAAGTTGCCTTCTTTGTTGGTCATGTTATTGTGTTATTCCGTAGCACATACTATCAAGATTCATATATCCACTCATATGCATAGGGTAAAAAAAATTTACATTTGCGCTTTTTAATATAAGAAGAAAAGTTTTCTATGAGAATATACAAGTCCCAACATTTTTAGTTTCATCCACTAATTTAAATTGAAAGTCACAAGCTAAGCCCTCTGATTACAGTTTACTGAAAAAAAACTTTCCTTAATTACCAAATGTCCCAATTGAATCCTGGATTCAGCCCTTTTCCTATCCTTCATATCTGGCGCAAATCATGTTGCTAGGCTTAGAAGAGGGAGCTTCAGATTTTTGGCTAAAAGAAAAGAAATACTTTTATGAATCTGGGATGGGATGGATAGAATTTAGATGATTGGAGGGGCTGGCCTTGACTGAGGTGGTATTGGTAATAACTGCTTCCAACGCTATGCTTACAGGTCTTTATTTTTGAGCTAATTGTGCAATCCCCAAGTAAAAACTGAGTTTTGTTATGTCCTCCCATATATGAACGGTCAATAGGGTTCTTAGCATGAGCTGCTAGTGCTTAACAAATGGTAGATCTTCCAGAATGAAATAGAAGCCATTACATAAAATTAGCACAATGACGGTATGTGTTTAAAAAGGCCAGAGAGTAAGACAGCTAGAAACCCGATGAAGAATGATCTCTTCCCAGAATCTAAAATTTTTGGACATAACTTCATTGAAAAGCAAACTTTTTCCTATCGCACTGTGGGATGCAATAACTCCAAAGCCACTAAAATTAAGATATCAGCATCAGCAAATAGTCCCAACATCAATGGCATCCACGTTTCACGAAGCTCAAGTTTCTGCATATAAATGGCACTGGCGATGACTGTAATTCTGTTGGCCAATGGAATTCAGATGTCAATATTACCAGGACGGAATCAGGTAGTTTTATCTTGCTATCCCATCCCAGGGTAGACTTAGAAACGATGACTGTCTAAGGTTAACTCTTTCTGTGTTGGAAGCTTGGAGAAATATTATGGTAGAGTTGAGGTGAAGAAGTGAAACTTATAAGCGCTTTATTGTTTTAGTCTGATCTTGCTTGATCAAACGCACTACTACCTACGTGAAGCAGAAGCACAGCTGAGCTGGGACCTATATGTGATCCCGAGAGGACTAGACTATACACTGAAATATTGAAAAGCATTACATGAGAGTATAGCAAGATGCTTTTATTTTAAGAGTGGATTCTTAAATTACATTCAGAACCAAGGGGAGGGTCACTCTTTGACTTGACCAATATATATATATGTAGCTCAAAGTGAAACTTACGCTTAACCTATTGGAGTAATTGATGGAGAAAATATGTGAAGGGAAAATATGCAAATCTCTATTATGGTTTTATTTATTTTTAAAATAAAAATATATAACGAATATTTTAATACAAATTAATTGTATAATTTATTGGACTTTAGTAACAAATTCTATTAAAACAATTTGGTTATCTTTTAGTTATTTTAATATTATAAATAGAGTAATTTTGTGTCCATTACGTATATAAACTAGTGGAAGAGAAGATGGGCTTTGGTTTAGGAGCCGGAGAATATTGACGTTGCATACTTTTCTTGTATTTTATTATCTAAATCATTAAAACATGAAAGAAGCATTTTACTTTTCTTGTACACATATGTTTATGTATTTTCTTCTTTTTGTGTGTTAAATTACAATGTCTATACATAAAAATATATATAATAAATGAGTTTGATATGTCAACAATGTCCTCTTAGAGTGGCTAAGGTGGATTATTTTAGATATTCCAATCTAATAAATATATCTTTGTTAGTATTTTGTAATATTAAATAACTCAATTCATGAAAATTATGATCATATTTAAAATAATTGTTGAGTTGCTTTATTAGTAATGTTATGAATACTGTATTGATACTGGTACTGGTACTAAATTTGGTTCTAATACGATATTGTATCAATGCTGATTAATATCATGTACTGTTTTGGTTATTTTTTAAATTTATAAAATAGTTCCTGAATTTTTTTAATTACAAAATAGTCTCTTAATATTTTTACTGTATAATTTATAATTTTACATCAACCTTGTCTCCAAAAATTATAATAATAGAAATTTGAAATAGCAACAATCTATTTATTTTTACTAATATTACTTTTCACTTGTTTGATATATAAATAATAACCGTGATTAATATGAAAAAAATTACTTAATCATCATACAAATATAAAATTAAAAACAAGATAAAGTACTTAAAATATTATAATTTCATCATGTAATAAATAATATTATATCAAAATATCAAATATAAAGAATAATAAATATATGTGACTCTAAGTATTTCAATTCACATCACGAGTTTGTGCTAAGGAAACAATCGACTAAAAGTGAAATTGAAAGAAAAAGATTTACAATTATATTTTTGCATTTATAGAATTTAATATATACATCAAATATTAGTAAAATTAAAAAAAGATAAGAAATGAAATCTTGAAACTTCATTCAATCAAAAATTCGCTCAAATCACATTGAACTCAATTCTCATTTGGTACAAAATTCTCATCATTTAGAAGAGACTCATCATCACTATCATTCAAATTCATTGCATAAAACGACATATCAATACTTTCTCATCCAAGATTGTCTTCCAAGACATTTTTATTTATTAAACACGGTTTCTTATAAACTCATTTCACTAAAAGATCAATACGATCAAGATAAATTGGATCTAAAAAACTACTTGTTCTATTAAGAGTCATAGTATACAAATAAAATTAAATTATTAAGAAATTACAAAAAATTATATTCAACTTCACAAATATAATAACATATCTTTTCCTAAAGCTTTAAGTTGTATTGAATAAATATTAAGTTGTTTAATCTTTTGTGTTTCAATATATTCCTTTTATTAGAATGGATGAATTCAAATGTACTCAAACTCCTTTCACACTCTGTTGCAATCATGCATTGAATCAGAATTCAAATTGCAAATCTTTGCTGATCATGCCAAGCAACTATAAGACAAAAATAGTAATATTATAAACAAAATAAAATGATGCTTAATTTCTAACAAGTAATAAAGGTGTATATATATATAATTAAGCATATATACCTAGATTAAGCATGTCTTTTTGACGAATAGCAATGGGCATTACAAAATCACCAAAAGCATCTTTATAAACTTCCATTTGTGAGCTTAAGAGATCTTGCATCATCTCATAAGCAACAATTGTTATAATAGTTAATAACATTTCCCTATTAACTTCAGCTTTATTTGTAAAATTTGGTATCAAATAGACATTAGGATTAAAAATGCTCCAGCTACAAATAACGAAGAGTAATATTGTTGTTGAGTTAGCCATGGTTGCATTCATCACATGCATGCGGATGCAGCGGAAGTTTCGGAATCAAGATTTCGACACTATGACAACTCGAAAATAACAGAATCTCACATGCATGCAAGAATATGTAAAGAACATGAAATAACAAAAATTTTTACTTTGTGTATCTCCTCCTTCCTTGTTTCTTCTCCTTGTTTGGGTTGTTGCAAACACCAAACCCTTCCTTGATCTCCAAGAACACACAAAGATGGAAGAAGAAACAATATAAAAGAGTTATTTGAGCACCAAACTAGATGAGTTCTAGTAGATGCTCAAGATGATGGAAGATAGGTCAAGAATCTTGTTGCATGCACTTTGATTCATGCAACAATTGCATGAATTACAAGAACAAGACTCAAGACACCTCACTCTTACTGTAGCACCCTTTTAAAACCCTTTCTCTATCACTTGAGTGTGTAAGAAGTGAAGGAAGCTTGTGTGCATAAGTGAAGAACTCACTTATATACCATTTCATGCCTTCTTTCACGATCATGCCCTTGTTTACCACAATCGTGGCATGTCTCCCCTTTGGCCATAATCGTGGCCTGCTTAAAATAGGTCATACACACTTGTTTTTCATCCAACCTTTTATGCGTGTGACTCTTAGGTTGTCGGTTATTTTAGGCACTTGAATTAACTCTTAATTCAAGTACATCATAAAGGGTTTCATGATGCCTATTTACCGGAATATAAGTGGATTAACACACAAACTCTTTGATGGTGAATTATCTAACTTATAAATCTTTCCATAGACAATTACCATGCAATTCATCCTTTCACCATACTATACCCCACTTAGTTCAGAGTATGGGCTATGTGTCAACTCCCACTAGATTGACTATGTCACATTTAGTCCAAGTGATGCTAGTTCTTGTCCTAGGATCTCATTACTCTATATGTCATTGAAGACTTTCATTATAACACGTAATTGCTTTAGCCAGAGATTCTCGAGTAATGACCCTGATAAGAGGTCGTGGGTATCATCTCCTTCTATCAGGAGTGGTGAATCCTTTATTGGCTAACCAATTACCTTCGAATACAAATAGATGTACCCAATCACTACCCTAAGAGCGACTTCGTCTTGAGGTAACAAGGAATGATATCAAAGTGTAGGATTTATATCCAAGATATCTTTAAGTACCTCGAGTCTAAGGATATTTGCACCATTGCTATGATAAGATTAATCATTGACATTCGATAGGTCATCCATATGATAATCTCATAGCGGGTCATCCGATGTACTTACTACCCTTAGTAAGCATCCATATATTAACTCTAAATATCTCATGCTTACAGTTGATGAGATTCACTGTTTGATCAAATCAAGGAGTATAATATATGCTAGTCTGTATGGATTAATGATGTTCTGTCTTATTAATCCTATGATTAGGGATTATTTAGATATTAACATAATTGCACATGATAGGAATCTCATTATCATGATTTCATTATGATTTCCTTCATGTTATGTTTTGTATCATATACTTCATTAATTCGATTTAATAGCAATATCAATTCATATATAAACGAACATCAAATCAATGAAAAAAATGTCTTTCTCTTTATTAATCAAAATAAAGTTTGTACAAAAGTGCTAAAGGTGATTGCCTTTAGAACACTACTCTAACATTTGTCTTATTTATCTCTTATTAATGACTACGAGATCAGGTATGTACAAAGAATGCCTATTTTTTATATTAACTTTGATTACTTCCTTAACCCTCTCCATGACATCATAAAAATAATCCATTTTTGGCTTCTCATCCCTATTAGCTAGATGAAGTACTCTCGGTAAAAGCTCACAAACTCGAATTACAAATTGACGTTGGGACCAAAATTCATGATCTTTAAGTATAATTCTAGAAATCTCAACTCTAGCATTAGACCTGACATAATGTGATGCTGCCCACTTATCACTTATAAACATTTGTCTCAACTTCTTCTTCATCAAAACAAAACATTAAAGTGATAAAAATTATTCACAAACCTTGTTGTATCACGACGACACAAATTCTACCATTGGTGATATTCTTCTTCATCAAATTTAGGACCCATATACGATTATCGATAAACTCAATTACCTTTTTTACTTTCTGCACAGTCTCATCAATGATAGGAAAAATATTTAACATCTCTAATATTTTTCAACATTAGGTTGATGTAATGTGCAACGCAAGGAATTCAGTAAAAAGAATTATATCTACGTTACAATCTTTTCCCAACTGCTTTGTAAGTAGAATCATTGTCAGTAATGATCTGAACAATATTTTCTGGTCTAACTTGATTCACAACTTCATCAAATATTTGAAAACATAGTATCAATATTTTTAGCAAGGCTAGATGCATCAATACACTTCAAAAACATTATTCTCTTAACAAAATAAACTGAAAAATTGATAATGGGTTCATGTCTTCTATTTGTCGAATCATCATACATAATTGAACATCTATAAATTTTCCAAGTCATTCTTATTTCATCTAAATAACTTTTTATTTCATAAAAATAGCTACTTAGAAGTTTATCTCTCTAATCATCAATTGAAGGAGTGTTATTATCATGGATCGTAAGAGACAATAACATCCACCATAGGTTGGTAATAATATGATTGGTGGCATTAAATGATACACTTAAATCATACTACCATCTAGTCATTGTAATGTCCCTATTATGAATTGCTTCTTTAGATTGTAAGGCCTATATATTGAAGGCTAAGCTTTAGAAGTTGTTAGTGGTGAAAAAAGTTAGACACTGATCTTCTTCTTTCCACACATCAAGTGCAACATTCCTTTCTTATTGGGTAGGAATACCACCATATTCAATATCTCCATTATCATCTTGACTACCAAAAAAGAACTTTCACAACTAATTTTGTAGTTTAGCCTTTATCTTCTATCTTTTTTATACTGATACTCTTCAAGTAAAGTTTAATTTGTCATTTTATATCATTAATCACTTTTTTCACAAGGTTCTACGTCACCTTTGATCCCAACTAAATGCTTCTTTAATATGTGATTTTCTTATCTTTCAAATGTTTGTTACAATACACACAAATGATATGTTTCTCTATTCTATGAACTAATCTAACATGAGCCTAAGCTAGATCATCAAATATTCCTAAAACGACTGACCTATCAGGAGTACTTGAGCTCTTTTCATTTATCTACAAAAATAAATGAAGATTCGTGTCAAAATTAAATTAATAAGTTTATATTCAAAAATACAAATTTTGTATATAATATCATTACATAACTATAAAAATTCAATATTTAATTATAAGCATATCCAAATTCTAGATGGACTATATCTTACATATTTCTTTATGATAACACACATACATGATAACACACGTCACAAAAATGATTTAATCACTTACGATTTTACATTATATTAAGTAATGAGTATTCTTTTAAAAATTCATATATTGTTTACTACTATGTATTTAATTATCTAATAACTATAAGATAAGATCTCGAATGTTTTTACTACCTATAAGTTATGATTAGTATTTGTAACATTATTTTCTAAAGATGAACAATATAAAAATGCAAACATATAATTTTCTTAACTTAATTACATATATTAAATCAGAAGTGAATGAGGATGAGAGAGGGGGTGGCAACTAGGGACGACTAAGGATGAGGGAGAGTGGCGGCAAGACTGAGAGAATAAAGAGACGTGCATTAGTAAGGTGTTGAGCGTTGTGAGGTGGAGGTTGCTGAAGGCAGAAGGAGAAAATGAATTAGATTAGATTTTGGTAGTAGTCTTTTATTTTGAATTTAATCCCTATTTTTTTTAGAAATTTCAATTTGCTCCTTAAAATTTTTCAATAATTCGAGTACTGGCTGGTACAAGCCAGTACCATCTAATACCGACCGACATCTTTTGAGTATTATTCTTCTGCTAGTATAAAATGATGGAACGAAATTTTCTGTATTTACTAACCTGTACTAACTGTGTTTCACGCGATCTTATTCCTCATATCCCTGATTTTTTGTAATATTAAACTTATATTTCATTTTTAATGATCGTTCAAAATTCTCAATTTTTACAAATTATAAAATCATTTTTTCAGTTAAATATTTTTTAAATTTTATTAAAAATTAATTAAAGTATTATTAATAGATATAAAATTTTAGTTATATATATATATTTGTAAATTATAAAATATTTAATAAATTGTTTTATAATTTACGTTTTATTTAAATCAACCCTCGGACATGCTAAGTTGTGAGTCTGTGAACAATACGCAGGGACTCAAGAGCAGCTGGATTGCAGAAAATAAAGAGAAATTCGAAAGAGTGGCAGTAGTATAAGAAGAAGAAGATGGAGAGCGCTTCGGAGATGGTTGCGTTTCCTTTACTGTTGACGCCGATCGAGTCGAATTACAGGGCATGCACCATTCCTTACAGGTTCCCATCTGACAATCCAAGAAAGCCGACTCTTACTGAGCTCCAATGGATCGATCTCTTCCGCAATTCTATCCCTTCTTTCAAGTACGTTCTCATTTTCATTTTATTTATATTGATAAAGCTGGTCGCTTTTTTTCTTATTAAGTTCTGTCTGTGTGTCCTTTGCTATTATGAAGGATTTTTCTTTTCAACCCAAAAAAAAAAAAGTTGGGTTTCATCCACAGATTACAGATATTGCAAACAATGAGCTTTGTATATCAGCTCTCTCTCTCTCTCTTTTTTTTTTTAATTTTATCTACAGAGATTTTCCTCGTTTAACAAATTCCAATTTGATTTCAGGAAACGTGCCGAGACTGATAATACGGTTAATGATGCACCTGCTAAAGCCGAAAAATTTGCTCAGAGGTATTACATTCAATTCCTTCACTTTTTACTTCATATCAACGATGCTTTTACCCTAATGTACCGCTGATGTTTTTTCTTCCTTCACAATTACTTAAGATTTCAGGAATGGTTAATTTGGAATAGTGTCCTATCCCATCATTATTTCTTTCATTGTTGACTCCAACTGTTCGTTAAGTTGCTTAGTTTACCCTCCTCATTATTCTGTTTACACAAGTTTAGACTCTATGATTATTGGCTTCTGTTTTGTGATTTCTCTCCCTTACCTTCCTGATTTATAAGAAATTTTAAAATTAGGGGGCTTCTGTTTTTTCTTTTTTTTTCCTAGACATTGTAGTTATTACTTTTAGTTGCTATTTGTAGGTTTGAACTGCTATACGTTATTTCATGTTTTCTCCATTAAGTTTTATATTTATTCCAATTTCTGCTTTCTGTGTTACATTCCGAAGGTATGCTGAAATACTTGAGGACTTGAAAAGAGACCCAGAAAGTCACGGAGGCCCACCTGATTGTATTGTATGTTACGTTTCCGTTATTTGATTTCCCTTTCTTTTACCTCAAAGATATACCTTCTGCTTAACATCCCTTTGTCTTTATGGAAATATAGCTCCTCTGCAAACTGCGGGAGCAAATCCTTAGAGAATTGGGATTTAGAGACATATTCAAGAAGGTTAAGGTTAGTAATGTGTTTTTCTATAAAGAAAAATAGTTTATAACTTCTGGCGTGCATAAAACATATGTATAATTCTGTAAGATATGGGCGAAAGTATCTTGTTTTGTATTCCAGGAGCCTGAGAATGTCATAGTGGGTCCATAAATAGTTCCCAGCATTTACAATTCAGTCTAACGTCAAACTTTGAGTTTATTCATTTTTCTCCTTTTCCACTTTATGTGTCTATCATAAACAGCTCGTGCACATCCCGATGCTTCTATTTGCTGGTTTATGGTTGTCATTTTCTCATAATAATTATGTGAAAGGAATATAGTTTCCTTCTGTCCTTTTGTTTTCAATTGAATACCCATCTCTTTTATGATGCAATAGGATGAAGAGAATGCAAAAGCTATATCTCTGTTTGGGAATGTAGTTCAGCTTAATGATGCCATTGAAGATGATTCCAAGCGCCTCGAGAATCTTGTTAGAGGAATATTTGCAGGAAATATATTTGACCTTGGTTCTGCGCAGGTCAGTTGATGTTCTTTTCTGATTCTTTGTTCCCTTATTGTTTCTCTGAACAAGTTATGAAGAAGGTTAAAGCCACTTTTATGATTGCCTCTACTTGATTCAAAACTCTCGATTCATGAATCCAGTCATCCATCAGGAATATTGATTCAATTTCTTAGTATGTTGATGTGGGTTCTTACCTCCTTTTGCTAGTTATTGTGAAACGTTCAATTTAAACCATACTCTGGCTTAGTTCTGCTTCAATTTACTAGGCATGTTCCTTGATGCTTGTTCTTTTTTTTGTTTCTCCCCTGTATGATAAATGTTTGTTCCCTATCCAAGCTACAATCTTCAGCTTTTGGTAAAAGAGTTGGGTTCAACCACTTTATCATGATTTTCTGAAATTGTGTATTTTATTTCTTTAGTAACATGAATTTATCTTAACATTGAATTGTTTGCAGAAAGAAAGAGCGCTTCTTTCTGCAATTGTCTATATGAACCTTTTTTGTTTTTTCTTGTAGCTTGCAGAAGTTTTCTCTAAGGATGGGATGTCATTTTTAGCAAGTTGTCAAAATCTTGTCCCACGACCCTGGGTTATTGATGACTTGGACACTTTTAAAGTGAAATGGAGCAAGAAATCATGGAAAAAGGTAACTACAACGAACTGATACCTGTCTTAACTCATAGAAATTGCTGATCACCACCTTTTTTTTTTTCTCATGACAGGCTGTCATTTTTGTTGATAATTCTGGTGCAGATATAATATTGGGTATTCTGCCCTTTGCAAGAGAGCTACTTCGGCAGGGAACTCAGGTTTTCTCTGCCTTCTAAGTTCATAATTGCAATGCAAGTTTATGTTTTATAGCAAAGATCAGTACTTCAACATAATGTGTTTGACAACATGCCTTATCTGTATTATATTTTCAAGTTTGATTATCTTCATCCTGAGCTGTAAAATTTTTGGAACTTCAAAAGGATCCTTATTCTTTCAAAAAAAGAACTTCTCTTGAATGTTACTATGATTTGTATACGAGAGATTTGCATTCAGCAGGATAGATTGTTGAGAAAGCAAACTCTTTTATTGCTCAGGAGTATTCATTTAAGAATAACTGAAGTAACAGCGTGATTACCTTTACTTTCCCTGGTTAACCATCTTGAACTTGTTTTAACTCTCTCTCTCTCTCTCTACAGGTTGTGTTGGCTGCTAATGATTTACCTTCTATCAATGACGTTACTTACCCTGAACTGATTGAGATTATATCAAAGGTGATTAAAAGAGAATTTTATAGACAAAAGATGCTGCTGGTTTGTGTCTGACCTAGGTCTCTGTTTTCCAGTTAAAGGATGAAAAAGGAACGCTAGTGGGTGTTGATGCTTCAAATCTTCTCATTGCTAATTCTGGAAATGATTTGCCGGTAAGAACTGTACGATGTGTTTTGCTCAATGGTAGGTATTTGTTCCTGTTTGTTCATTATAACTTATTGCTTTTTCATCACTTGCAGGTTATTGATCTAACAAGGGTATCCCAAGAGCTAGCCTACTTAGCAAGTGATGCAGACCTAGTAATTTTGGAAGGGATGGTATGTTTATCCTGTAGTAACAATGATGTCTAGTTATCTTTTTATTCTTAATTTACCGGTACATGAATTTAGTTTTGCTATGCTGGGTAGAGATAGAGTTGGATTGGATTTATGGAAACATGGAAGATTGTTTGTTGGTTGATCGAGAAACCGGAACTGTATAAAGCACCAGTATGGCAGCTGAGCTGCTTGGGTGTGCAAAACTTGGAGTATAATATGAAGTCCTTACACATATTGGCCTTAACAATATTCTACTGATTTTGTCAGGGCCGTGGCATAGAGACAAATCTATATGCCCAGTTTAAGTGCGACTCTCTCAAGATTGGGATGGTAAACTTCGTCGATGATCATATTTAATGAAACCTTTTTTTTTTGGTTTAAATTCTACATTATTTCTTATGACCGGATATTTCCCTCTGAACAGGTAAAACATCCGGAAGTTGCGCAGTTTCTTGGAGGAAGGCTTTATGATTGTGTTTTCAAGTACAATGAAGTTTTGAGTTGATGACTGATATTGTGTATACCTGAAAACCCCGATTCTTTCCGGGACACTAAATAGATATAAGTTTAGCGTTTTAGCCACCTACTTGTTCAAAGTAAATGACTTCGAGAAACTTTATCAATTGCTACAAATAAAGAGGCCAAGAAGCTAATTACTTATTCTAATTTTTGCAGTTATTTTCTTAGGCATGTTAATTTGTAGACTATGTGGTTGTGAAAACAAATGCAGCAATCTTGAACAAATATGGGGATCATATTATGCTAAATTTTAATCAAAGCAAAGCTCCTACGGAATGCAACTTCCATGTTTAAACTGTGACAGTTATTACCTCTGATAAAGAACGCATATTTCTCATATCTTAGCGCGAAATGTTTTTGGATGTAACTAATCAAGTGATCATCTAAATAAGCTTGGTGCAAAGAGTTATGCAGTTCTTTCAATGACCACAGAAATATTTCTGATAAGCTTTCAAATTGAACCTTGAGTTCAGCTGGAACATGCAACCAGTTAACCCATCAAGACCTGTTGCACTAAAGATTTAAAGTCAACATTGCATCGAAGATAAAAAGACTGCGTCAAATAGAATGACGTGGTTTTCATTTCATGTCATATTCGAGCAATGTTTGGAATCGGCCCATAGCTGTCACCCTCTTACGTCTAGTTTTGCAACAGAAAGCGCTTGGAGCATGAATCTAAGCATGGATGCTCCCACTGTCTCCCGGCGGTTTTGTAACAAATTGTGACCATATCATTACCCATCTCATACATTTCAGTATGCGTTATTATGTTGCTCAACCCCGGAGAAATGAGATGATGGCCGAACGACCTGACGTTGATGGGCTTGCGACCTAACCCATTTTGCTTTACTTGCTTGCTTGGTATCGTCATCTCATTCTGCTTCAAATTAAAATAACAATCAAAGGTGTCAGCATCAAGATTCAAGAAATTTCCGAACAGCACCTAAATTCTTACAAACGATAACATTCATCATATGTCAAGGTTGAGGATTTTAGTCCCTTTTTTCTTTTTTAGCAGTTCAAGTCATTTTGACGAGACAGAAAATGAAATATTGGGAATAAAAGCATAATATTTCTTCTAATTTTTACCTTTTGAATTTATGTTTGATGATGATATAAATAGGGAAACGTCACAGTAGGAAAGCAAATTCAGAGGGGGGGAGAAGCCTTTACACTGACAAAAATCCATGGAAATGAAAGAATGCATCAGACTATCTTAACAGCTTCCCAACGGAGTGCAAATACACCGAGACAGAAGCGACACTGCAAGACAAAAGATATCAGTCAATTACTGAAAAATGGAGATAGTTTATGGGCCAACTTTAAGCTTATTTCTGGTCTATAAACAAAATGTATGCAGTATTAATTAAGCTTACTTACATAGTCCCAAGAAAGAATGCAAGAGACAGATGAAAGCCAAATAGAGAAACAGAGGCCACTGCTGTCAGAAGCATTGCTACTGAAGTTGTAACCAAATATTAGTAATAAGATCCAAGAAATTTACAAGTCAAAACTGAGGATCTTTACTCGTTCATGACTGCGTCAAAATCTTGAATCAATATTGCAACAGCATTGAAAGCCATCCCAAAAACATACAACCAGAAATTCTGAGCATTTACGTTCCTTGAAGGGCGTTTCTTAATTATAGCTTGAAAATGCATTAGCAAACTGTTAGTAATCAATTTATGGACCAGTCAATTGAGACCCGAATTTTTCCTGAACTTATACTTGAAAAAGACATACTCATTGTTCAGAAATAAGCTGTCAACGGGCCAAAATCTTAGTCAAGATTGTTGGTCGAGAAATTATCAAACAATAAACAGATGCTCAATGTTCAAGGTATAGCTCAACCGTGTACTTAAAACTCACCTCAGTATAAACTCCTGCAAAACCACTTAAAAGGGCCAGTACCTGAAAAGAGGACCAGTTACTGTAACAAGTGCCTAAGCAAACAGATATGGGAAAAAGAACTATTCTGCTTTGACTTGGCAATTTTTTTTTCAACTGGTTTAAGGGCCTAAAGATCTTGAAAGGACTCACAATTGCCATTATCCAACCTTGACGAGGCGTTTGATCAGAACTGCAAAAGGGGTATTCTGGTAAAGTAAACACAATTAAAAAATTACCAAAAACAGAAGTTTATAATCTACAGGAAATAAGTACATGTTTTAAGATCTACAGGGAGACATGTTTGAAAAGACATCAATTGCTTGATTGAAAGCCAGGTTCAAAGTCTAAAATAATACAGCAAATGGCTAACAATTTGATTATCCACATGAAAGTAGCAGCAGTTTCGTCGTAATAAAGTTGACAACAGCATAATAGCAAAAAGATGTTAAAAAAAAAAAAAAGCTCCTGCCACTCATTAATACTATTGGACCAAGTAAAATCTAAAACATGGTTTTGATGATATAAAGTATATTACTACTAATGTGTTTATGTTTAGTGATATTAGTCATTTAATGTGTTAAAGAATCAAATATTCTGATGGAAGATCAAATTCTATGAAAGAGTAAAGTGATTTAAGAGGCAAACTCATTAAAAGAGCCCAGATGAACAAAGTGGAAGTACCAAATAATTCAAGTGAACTTTAAAAAAATTCAAGTGAAGAACCAAAAATAAAAAAGAATCAAGCACTTCAAGATGTTACAAATCATTGTAAAATTTCTTACAACTTTATCTTGGTCATTTCAAGGGTTTAAGAACTCAAATATTGTACAATCATTTTATTGTATGCATAATGCATAAATCTTTTTATAATTAAGAGAAATTTTGATTTAAGTTTGATGAAAACCTTTTTAAAGCATCAAAAATTCTCTTGGAGAATTTTTAAATTGGTTTTGGATGAAGTTTTGTCAAAAGAATATATCTGGATCTTTGAAATAAATTAGAAATTTTAGTTTAAAGAAGTTTAATATACCTTTGTTAGAGTTAGATAGACCTATTTTAGGGTTTTAAAGTGGTTTTTGTATTTTGTATACACATTTGTCGACCACTGTGAAATATTGGTCGACCAATATCTTTGAAAGTAAGATACTTCATGTATTGTAAGTTTATCATTTGTGTTGAGAAACATCGATTGATACACTAGTTGATTAGTGTCACACACCGGTCGACTAATGTCACTATTGCTAGTCATTATAATGACTAGTTTGTGTCTCTAATAGGTATACTTTGTTAATTTTAATATAAATAGACCACATATGAGTTGTACGAAGGATATTACACTATATGGAATCTTGGAAAACTATTGAAGGAGTTTTGAGTGCATTTATATATATGTGAGCTTGATGATCTCTTAGAATATCATGTGATAAAGGAGTTCTTGAATATTTGTAAGATCAATTAAGTGAGTAATTGATGTTGTAAAAGGTTATTCTTCATCCAACACAAAGAACAATGATTGTAGGGGTTCCTCTTTACCCATAATAAAGGAATACCATTGTAAGAGTTCTTCTTTACGCATGGAAAAGAAAATGATATATGGAGGGTCCAACTATTGGAAAAAAAAAAGATGGTAAAATTTTCAAGCGAAAGTTGGAGACTAAACATAAATCAATTATTGTTTGGTCAAACCATTATAAATTGATTTTGCCTCTCTTTCACTAGTATTTTGATTGTTTTATAATTACTTTATATGAATTTGACTTAACCATAGATTATTAAATGCAATTCATTCATTAAGTTTTTGAAACACCATAAAATTGACATGTACATAATTCACCTTCCTTTTATGTGTCATTCAAAGGCCAACAAATAATGGAAAGTTAATCCTTACGAAGGGTTCAATTACGCAGTGGTGCATCCAGCACATAATTAAATAAAAGCCACCCATTGAATTTCACTTAACCTGAAATCAACACATTTGTTATCACAACCTAATAAACATACTACAAGTTTAGGTATACTTGAGCTCAAGCAAACATTACCAACTCCATCTTTCCAAATAGATAAATATAGTAGTTAATTGTATGCCATAATAACAGAAAACTGCCAATGGATGATAGGAGAGAGAATTACTTCTTCTTTAGCATCAGTTGATATGGAACACCAGTACTGATAATGTTGAGGTTCTTTAGTATCTGATAACCAGGTGCATCCACAAATGAAAAGATGTAATACTACAAACAAACATAAAAGGAGGGGACCATCAAACCTTAAGAAAAAAATGTGAACTTGTTGTTAGATCTTCAAGCAAAACAACAAAAAAGATAGAACCTGAAGCAAATTCTTCACTAGGTAAAGAGCTGTTGGAATGGGGTAAACAATAACTTCATCCAATTTCGTACTCAACCTAATTGTGCAAATATAACATGAGATCCATACCACTTATTGAATATAATTAAAATACAGTTACCAACAAGTTAAGAAAAGAAGAGTCCAGATATAAAGGCAACCACATTATAGGGATAAAAAAAAGTTTACAAATCCAATCTGGAGTTAAAATGCTTTAAAATTTTTGGTTGGTTTCCTTGTCATCCCCATTGTTGATATAACAGTTATGAAGTTTGGTAAGATGTAAATTGGAATAGCTAGGAGGCTCAGTCTATTATGGGAGGTTCAAGAGGTTAACCTGTTGTCATTAGTAACACCATCATTTTTCTAGTTTCTAGTCAAGGCAGCATGTGATAAAGCACATTTCAAAGTCTCCGCCTAATGAAGCAGAAGAAGAAACAAAGATGAATGTCTATGCCAATTTGTTCAAAAGGTTTCTTAGTATGGATGTTATCTAATATGGATGGTTGCATGCTTATGTTTTTGTAGTATCAAATCACTGTGCAGAGTAAGTATCTGATAATAATGATGCCGTCACAAAAAGGAAAAGAATCTTTTTACTAAGAAATTTGCAGTGGTAAAACTATACACATACTTGCCAACTCTCTTGGACCAGACAACGAGTATAGCTTGTGAGCTATTAAGAATAGTCAATGTAAGTGTGACAAGTGTCCTATTGGTTCAACATATTAATGAACATTATTTTTCTAGGGGGGGGGGGGGGCGCGGTGGACATCACTTGCGTTTCCACTTGGAATGATCACTAGAAGCACGTCCAAATGTGGCCACATTATGAATTGGAACTACAAAATAAATAAATAAAGAAGAGTAGGCATTGAATGACAGCAAAATAATCAAAGTTAGGGAAGTGAAGAAGATAAAGCAGAAGGAAATTTGAGGAGAAAGAAACCAGTTGGAGGTTTAGCTCCTACGCCTCAATGTCATCACCATTCGAGGCCCCGTCTTTATCCTGAAGACAAAAGCATTAGTCGAAACGATATGAGTGTAATATCAATTCTCTAGTCTAAAACCACAAACATTTCCATAAAGATGTATACAGCAGTTTCGGAGATATAACTAAAGAAACCCCAAAATCAGAAAGAAAATTTGTCTTTTGAAGGTGCATTGTAGTATTTAGGAAAAGGAAGAGTAAGAGGAATAAAGACCTCATCTTTGATCTGGCAGTACTCCATCGGAGACATCTCCCTCCTTCTATCGTGTGTTTATTAGTTAGAGATTGAATTTTGCAGCAGCGGCAAAAGATTGACGTAAAACTTGAATTTTGCTTCCAGTTTGTATACGTTTCAAATGTAGACATTTTGTTTTGCAATATCGCGCTTTGGGCCATCCTTCCTCACATCTTTAGATCGCCCATTTTCTTCATGCATTACCCACCCAATTACCTCCACGAAGTACGTTAAGAAGTTATTGATTATTTCGGATGAACCAAAACAAATAAAAATACTCAATGAAAAACATAATCTAAGGCAGATAAAAGCAAAACTATATTATATTTTAAATTTGAAATTTTAATTAATTTTATAATATTAATTTCATATATTAATTATATCAATTAAACATATATATTATAATATATCCAAATTAATCTCACATTAATAATAAAATAAAATAAAAATTAATAAAAAATGTTTAAATTCGAAAAAATATGCAGCACTTATAGAAAAGGATATTTCGTAAAAATAGAAATATATTTTGATTAGGAATGTTAATGGGTCGGGCCGGGCCGGATAGTCCATTTGCTTTTAAGCTAAAAACTTCCAAAATTGTGTCGTTATAGAAAAATGGGCAGGCCACGGGCTGGTCCGGGCAAACCGTGGTTAGCTCTATGGCCCGGTCAACCCGAGCTAAAAGCGAGCCGGGTCGGGAGGGCCGGATCGCTTTTGCCATCCCTAATTTTGTTGGATCTAATAATATCTTCAATTTAATACTTTTAAGATCTCACTAGGTCTCTTGCATATAAATTCATAGTTAATAAGTTGTATCCTTTAAACTCAGCTTCTTCGTCCCCTAAATTTTGAATTATTAAAGAAAAATAGAACTTACTAACTTATTTTCTCCTTTATTGAATAAAATACTTATAATAATGTAAAAAGTTAGACTGTAATTGAGAGGAAGAAAATTCCTTCTTTTCATTCAATAGAAAAATGTACAATATATGGTTATATAAATGGTCAGCTAAGTAACTACTTATACAACGGGCTCTATGTAACTTTATATCCTCGAGAATATCAAGAATATACTTTCTTTGATTGATGGAAGTACCAAGTTCAGATTTAGCGATTTATAAACAAAGGAAATATTTAGCGTGACCAACATTTTTAATTGTAAATTTATTATGTAAGAACCTTTTGACTATAAAAAGATAATCTTTTGATGGTCCAATAAGTAATACGTCATCCACATATATAAGGAGCACTAAGTAAGAGGTGCCTAAAGGTTTGATGAATAAGTAATGACCAGGTTTGGATCGAGTAAAACCAAAAATCTCTAGGTAAGACGTAAACTTTATATTCCATTGTCTAGAGACCTATTTCAGTTTATAAAAGGACCTTTTTTGTTTACAAATTTGTCCTTGTTTGGCTTTGGAATATTCATCTACTGGCATCATATGGTCTTCTTAATCGAGAAAGCCATATAAAGCATTAAGTAGAGACCATTAATAAGAAGATACAACAAATAATAGTATTTGGATTGTCAATGGTTTGGCCCTTAGGGAAAAACTTTCATGGTAATCAACACTCTCAATTTGATTATAACTCTTAGCCACTAACTTAGCCTTATATCTTTCGATAGCACTATTATGTTTGAACTTCAATTTATAAACTCATTTTGAATCAATGACCCTCTTGCTTTTTAGTAAGGTAGTTATTTCATATGTATCATTTGATTCAAGTGTTGTTAACTCCTTTTGCTAGCTTGAACCCACTTTGAATTCATCTTGGCATAATCTAGGATTAAGGTTATTAGATAAGAGACAAGTTTACTAAAAAAGACATATACATAGGGTGTGTATGTGTGAAGGATCAACAAAAAATATATAATTGGTGGCTATAGAGTTAAATATGTGAGTGGTTTATGATTAAGAAAAACATTGGTAGTAGCTGAATGAGTAGAAGATGTAGTATGAGATACAAATTCTTGTAGTTAGGAAGGTTTGTTATAATTTTATTACTTCTTTGGAACTGAAGGACATAGAAAGAAACCAATTGAGCAGGCACAAATAAATGTGTTTGAGTAATGTCCTCTTGTGAAATATGGTCTTTTAGTAAATTGGGTGTTTGGTTTTTTAAAAATCATCACATAATGGAATAATAGCATCTTAATGGAGTTGATTAAGATGAATTGGGACAACAGGTAAAATGATGTTAGTAGGATGTGTTAAAGTATACTTATAAAAGAATTGTGTTTCATGAAACACATCTTTGGTGACCAAAATTGACTGGGAATCAAGATCATATAGCTTAAAAGCTTTTGACTAGGACTGTAACTAATGAAAATACATCTATAAGCATTTTGATAAATTTATCTTTGTAACGGATAATGTTGGTAGTAAAATATAAGCTTCCAAAAGTTTTGAGGGAATCATAATTGGGTGCATGGCTATAAAGAATTTCATATAGTGATTTTTGGTTCAAAATTAAATTAAAAACTGGTTGATGATGTAGGTGGCAGTAAGGATGGATTCTCCCCAAAATTATTTAGGTAAACAAGACTAGAACATTAAGGATCTAGCCAGTTATAACAAATATTTATGTTTTCACTTCACAACCCCATTTTATTGTTGAGTATAGACATATGATCTTTGATGTATAATACCTAATTAATTGAATAAATGTTGACAACTATAAAAAAAAATTAGCACCATTATTAGAATTAATATTTTAAACTAATGTCTTAAACTAATTGAGGTTTGCAGAAGGCATCTAAAATCTTAGCCGTCTGAATTTCATGTTGCATCAAATAAGTCCAAGTAGCTCTACTAGCAATAAAAGATCAATCTGATCATTATTACATTATTGTAGATACAGATACATATAAGTTACAAAGTAGATACAAACATAATCATCTTTCAAAATTTTTATTTGATTAAAAAGAGGTTATCAATAAGTCTAAATAGCTCTACTAAAATCATCAACTATAATAAATATATTACCCCTTGGAATCGAATATTGTTTATATGACCTCCAAATATCAATGAGAAGGATTTGGAATATATATATGGTTTGAATTTTATTAAATGAGAAAGATAATCTTTGTTGTTTAGTAAGTGGACATATATCATAAAAAGTATTTGAATTACCAAGCCAACTGTCAACAATAGGAATATTTTTGATCATATTGATTAAGGAATAACCTAGCCTTTGATGACAAAATAATCAAACTGATATGACATTTACATGATTTAAGGATTTTTTAAAATAAAAAGATAAAGAATGTTAGGAATGATAATTTTTGCCTGGCCTAGTTTGATTTGAGTTGATCGAGTTTTAGGTCGGGCTTAAGCTTTCTTTTTTAATTTTTGTGCTTTAGGCTGAACTTGGGTTCGAACTATCTGAGCTAAGCACAACTTGGTCCAAAGTACGAAAATTTTAAGTAAAATAATGTTATTTTCAAATTTTAAATAACAATTAATCAAACTTAGTATGGAGCTGACCCGACTCATTGTCACTCTTAAAGAATGTGTAATCAAATTGAATACAATTTGATGGTTTCTTTAATAAAAGGAATTTCTTCATAAATGTAAAGTCTTCCTACAACTCTTACTACTACTAATATCTCCTTAATATTCAGAACCTACAAAATGCAATAGGAACGGAAAATTTCATATTTGATCTAAGTTGTATTTACTAGTTTATTGATAGATAGTAAATTGAATTTAAATATGGGTATATGTAGAGCTTCAGTCAGAATGAGATTGTTTTTTAATTGCATAGAATCATTAGGCAGGTAAACATGTGTGATTTTGTCTGGTTTTTGGGTGTGATTAATAAGTTTATGTTTACAGACATGTAAATTGAGGCTCTAGTGTCAACTATTCAATAATAAATTTCTACTAAATTAAGACAAGTCAAAACATAATTTAAGATAGTACCTATAAAATCCTTCAAATGAGTAAATTTTCATAGTGTTTTTATTGACCAATATAGTTATCATATTTTGACCGATCATTACATGATCAAGTGGACATTTTCCTTTCTTTAGCTTCACTAATTCTCCTTTAATCATTTCAGATAGTGATGACACTTAATTATTTACTCTTTTGTTCCCTTCATTATGTCGTTCATTTCTATTTCCGTTGAATTTGCTCTAGAAACCTTGATCGAACTTCCATCCTTTTCTTTTTCTCTAATAATTCCTTATACCACTCTAGATATCCATATAGTTTGAAGTAATTTTCATTCTGGTGTCCATTTTTGTCATAATGTTTTCAATATATACAACTTTTATCTATTACTCGCCTTTGCTTAATTATTGGCTTTATACTTCCTCCCTTTTTAACATCCTATCCTCTTATCATTATTGCATTGTTTTAAATTCCCTTTGATATTCTTATGTGAACTTCTTCCGCTTTTCTACTCTCAAAACCATGGACTATCCCCTATTTAGGTAGCAGATCCATAACCAACATTGAATTTCTAATATGTTTATAACTTTCATTAAGTGTTATTAGAAATTACATAAGTTAATTGAAAGAAGTTAAAATCTAATATTGTCTTAGTTGAACCAAATGTACATGGTGGAGTAGATATAAGATACAATCATTCATCCAACAATCTCTTAAATTTTGTGAAATGTTTCATGACATAAATATTTTCTTGAGAAATAGAAGCTATTTCTTTCTACAGCTGCTATAATAATGGATCATTACATTCCCTAAAGCACTATTTAAGTTATAGCTATAATTCTCTAGCATAATTAGTATATATGAAAACTTTAACTATTTCCTTAGAAATAGAATTCAAAATCCTAAAAATGATTATACAATCAACACGAATCCATTTATAATAGTCAATTAAATTTGTACTAGGTTTTACACATTTTCTATCCATAGATTCGAGCTTAACATTTGTTCTTAGAGCAATCTTAATAAATCTACTCCATGATAGAACTATACCTAGATGACGAGAACTTTGCAAATATAACGAATCTCCATCGCTTTATAATCATGTTCCTACTATGTTTTTGTCAAATGTCTCATGTGATACTTCCTCCGTTGTAGATGAATAAATTGAACTTAGCTAAAATTAGCTTCGTAATTAAAAATTAACTCTAATGTCCTTCAAATTAAGATGTCTATAATAATATAAACAAAACATTTTTAATAATGTAGAAGGTTAGACGGTTATTAAAAAGAAGAAAATTCTTTCTTTTACTTCATATATATATATAAGATCGACTAAGTAAATACTTGTACATTTCAGTATGTAGCCCTAGCTACTTTATAAACTATAAATAGAGTATATACAACTGCTATATTAGAACATAAATATTGTATATAGTCTAAATTTACATAAAAGAAATTGGCAATCTCGAATTATAATTGATTGAAAATGATATTAAATAATTACTAAAGATGTATTTTTAATTATTTAAATGATTTATTATTATTATTATTCACATGTGTATTACTATTATGACATTGGGACTTAATTATATGACGCTTTATGTTAACAACATTAATAATAAGATGAATGACTGAAAATTAAAATTGTATTTATTTAATTAGTATAATTTGTAATTTAAAATAACATTGAATGACAAAATATAAATTTAAAATATAATTTACCAGAAAAACTATAACATAATATAATGACAAAAGGTATAGATAGACGTTTAATATTCTTAATTTACAATTTATTAAGTATTTATTATCATCATTAAAGAATTATTTAAACATAAAAAAATTGTAGACTATATAAAAGTTAAAGAAAATGTTAAAGAGTAAATTCGTAATGCAGATGGGAGAGAAACAGATGCGTACCCGACAACCGACAGGTCGAGTGGTCCCTTACCCCAAAACTGGCCCGCGTCCCACCAGTCAAGATAAAAATACCAAATGACATGTCCAACTTCCCCTCTTCCAGCTCCAGCCTCCAGGACCAAAATTCAACATCCTCCTTGTCCTTGTTACTTGTACAAATACATATATTTTGCTATTTGATTAAAAATATTTCATTCCAGAAGACGAAACCAAGCCTGGCTGGCGGTGGCAGCATTGCGACTATACATACATTCAACATACCCTGTCTGTGAGCACTACATTTCACCTTACCCCATTTTCTGCTCTCTACTCTTCCACCTATCCTCTCCCAATCTGTCCTTCTTCTTCATCCATTCATTTCCTCCTAATTAACTAAAGGAAGCATTTCTTTTCTATACAATCAACTACATCCGCCACTATGAGCTCCATTGTCCAGAGCTTTCAGAAGAAATCAAGCCATGCTCTTCCTGTTTCCCACGCTGCATCTGATACTCCACATCAGCATGGTCTGCGCAGAAGACTCTCTTCTCTGTCCCTCGGAATCCACCCCATCTCTTCACAAGCAACTTCCTGGGCTTTCCAGAGATCCAAATCAATGTCATCAATGGCAGAAAATGCTGGCACTTCCATTAGGAAGTGGTGGGACTGGGGCTGGTCCTGGATCTTGTCTAGAAAACCCATCTTCGCCCGGGATCTCGAGATGAATGAATACGAAACAAGGGTTCTTGGTTGCCATAACCAAGGAAGCTGGGGACATGTTTTCTATAAGGTTAGGTCCGAAATTAGAAAGCTCGTGAGGTCTGATAAAGTTGGTCTTCCTCAAACCTACAGGTACGATTCTTCCAATTACGCCAAGAACTTTGAGAACTGACCTACATCATAAGCTTCTCAAGGGCTGATCACATCCGCTCTGGCTGGCTGGCTAGCTACGTAATGTATGCATCTAAAAGCACTCAAGCTCATGCTTTGATGTCGCAAATAAGGTTTTTAGATTCAGATCAAAGGGCAGAAATTCTCGTTGTCGTACGGATTTTTTATTCTTGTGAGGTCTTTTTTTGTCAATGCTCAAGTCTGCAAAGTTTACTGGAATGTAATTACATAGATAAGAAGTGTTGTGTTATGTACTGGAATGTTATATCTATCCATTGGTAATGGCTTGGAATTATGGTTCAAATTATATGACGGATTGAATATTAAGGCGACGGTGAATTGAGTGGAACTGAGCAAATGGAATGTAGCAGGGGCCACATGGGACTGCTCTGATCATCATTGCCCTGTCTACAAAATGTGAATGTTCTCTTTTGTCAATTAGAAAGCATTGCAATTGTTAACTAGTGTGCGTTAATATCACTGTTGTGTCAAAGATTCCATTCTGTGAAGGATCTAAAGTCTGCTAAACTTGTTTTGTTCAATTTAAAGAATTAATTAGATGAATATCTTTCGTGTTTAAGACACTGATCTCAATTCTGTACAAAAAAAAATCAGAAAAAAGAAAATGGGATAGGAAGAGGAGCTCATGCCTGATGCGGGAGTTGCAGTGAGAGGATGGAATGAGTAAAATGCAGAATTGGGTTTAAACATATCAGGGAGGGAGGTGTACACAACTTGAAGCTGCTGTGTCTTAATCAATGGTAAGTAATGTTGTTGAGCGTGAGAAGAAGCTAAATTTGTTGGTCAAAAACATTACTGCTTGCTTCAACAGCAAATGAGGTATTTCTTTCTTCTTTTTTTCTTTTTTTTTTGGAGTTGGACAATGTTGATATATAAATAAAGTGTAAAGAAAGGCAAAAGCGTGTAGAGTGTTACAGCTGGAGAAACGTCGGTGACCGCGAAAGGGGGGCAAAGAACACGTTCCCAATCATTGTCAATGTAATGCCAGCCAGGAGAAGCAAGGAGACTTGCGTAGGTTAGATTTTCACGTGAAATTAATCTGTCACTTTAGTTTGGGAGAGGGTGGGACATCGGATGCGAGTTCCACTCAGATTAGAAGGATAGATTACTAGGAGATGCAAGTAGATTTTATGATAAACTAGTTCCTATGTTACTGGAGAGATTACTGTCCCTTATTCACAATAGTAATGTGATAATTAATTTAATTAACTAAAAGAGAGAGGAGCCGTCAATTACTGTCCTCAAGTCTAACTATCGAGTTACCGGTTAAAAATTTATCCAACTTGGGGGTTGAAAAACTGATTGATTAAATAACACCAAGCAGATGAAAAAGATTCAAACATGAACCAAATTCCAAATGCAAATAGATGGGAGTCACAAACAAATAAGAAGAAACAGTGAGGGATGCGGTACTAAAAATTGTCGAAAACGGCATTAGCAGGCAATCTAATGAGTCAGTCCTTCGACATTGTCATCTTACAATATGTTGTTACATTTATCCATATCCAAAGCCCCGCAAGGGCCCACAAAGCAAGTTCATGAACACCAAGAGCTTATATACAATCTACCACAGCGGATAACCCTCTTTTTAACAAATCATGCACATAGCTCTAACAAATTTCAAAACTAAGAATACTCACGCAAAGTCTTTGTAAATAATCGAAATAGAATTCGTTAGCTTAGCATGTATATATATGCACTTTGTACAGTGTATTTGGTAGCAATATATAGCAAATTTATTTGCTCTTCTCTTTCCTTTTTTGTTTCATCAATCACTGGTGAAAATACCAACACAAAATTTGCATGGTATCAGATAAAGATCCATATATTTACAAACACTTAACCTCTAAATAAAAGCTCGAATCAACCATGGAAGATAATATTCAAATAAGTGATGGATACTAACATCAACCAGACGATCTTACCTCTCACTGGCCGATAGTCTGGGAACAATCATGGTGACAAATGCTCTTGACGGGAACAATTATCTGAGTTGGAGCAGATTGATGATCATTTCTCTTAAAGCCAAGAACAAGTTAAGGTTCATGAACGGAGAAACGAAAAAACCAGTAGGAAACATCGCTCTAATGAAGAAATGGATCATTGCTGACAACATGGTAATTGCTTGGCTCTTAAATGTTACCATCAAAGAAATTCACGATTCGTTCATGGTGGTAATAACGGCCCAAGATTTGTAGGAGGAGCTGAGAAGCCGCTACGGTGAGAGTAGCGGTCCTCACCTGTATCAGTTAACGTAGGAAGTCAACAACCTGCGTTAAGGTAACGATACCGTAACTCAATACTTTTCAAAATTGAAGAAGTTATGGAATGATGTGGATAGTCTAATACCTGTTATGAAATGTGTGTGTGATGCTGCGGAACATAATAGGGAAGTAGTAAATACAAATAAATTGATAGATTTTATAATGGGTTTGAGAGAAGAGTTTTCCACTGTAGTTAGTCAAATTATGTTGTTGGAACCATTACCATCTGCTAGTAAGGTGTTCTTTATGATTGTTACTGTTGAAAAACAGAGGAACATTAACAGTATGTCAAAAGATGTGAATAACATGAATATTGCTCTATTAGCAAATCCTACTGCACCAAATGGTCAAGGAAATGATAAACGACAGAATTGGAGTAAGGATGGTGGAAACAAAAGGGGTTTTGTGAAAAAAGAAGATAAGGTGTGCAACTACTGTCATGAAATCGGACATCCCAAGGAAACATGTTTCAAACTTAATAGGATACCGGAATGGTATAAAGAGCTTCAACGCAAAAAAGGGAAGGGTGTATTTACGGGGCCAACAGTGCTGGACAGTCCAATTAATGAAGGACAAGAAACACAGGAGAATCAAATGGATGTTGCCACACTTGCAAAACAAGTGCAGGAACTTATGTGAATCATCAAAGGTAAACAAGTCGCTAAAGCACATCATGTAGCTTACAGCAGCTGTGCAAGTAACTCCTCTACCTCTAACGGTTCATTTTATAGTAGCGAAAAATATGTCAGAGATTCATGGATAGTATATTCGGGGGCCTCTACGTATATGTGTTTGAAACCTAGTGTATGAGAAAATCTTACAACAGGATACACCACCAAACTAGTAACCTTACCTGATGGTTCTTATAGAAATGTTACTGTTGTTGGGAAAATAAATCTGCACCCAAAATTGACCCTTTCGAATGCTTTATGTGTACCAACTTTTAACCAAAATCTGATGTCAGTACACAAAATTGCCATTGATAATAAATTGATAGCCATTTTTGCTGATAACAAAGTTTTTTTTAGGACCATAGAGTGACGATATTGTAGCAATAGTCGAAGCAGAAGGAGGCATTTACTGTCTTACCACCCAAAACTTCACCACCAGCTTAAAAGGTCCATCTCTCAAGTTTTACGTAAATAAATCATTTGTTAATTTTGTATCTGATGATTACACTTTGTGGCATCATCGATTAGGACACGTATCATCAAGTAAACTTTTGCATGTACCAATCTCTATTTCAAAATCTCCTCCTAAATTTTGTTGTGACATTTGCCCTCTTGCAAAACAAGAAAGAAAATTATTTTCAGGGCACGAAATAATAGCTACAAAAATTTTCAAACTATTGCACATCTATGTTTGGGGTCCGTACAATACTCTGAACATCGATGGATCAAAATTTTTTCTTACCATAGTTGATGAATTTTCACGTGCCATATGAACTTACTTACTCAATAGTAAGGCCTATGTTCACGAAGTACTCAAAATTTTTATCAACATGATTGAAACTTAATTCTCATCGAAACCTTTATGCATAAGAACTGATAATGGAACCGAATTCATAAACAAATATTACCAAAATTTGTTTTATGAGAAAGGCATTATTCACCAAAAATCTTGCGTTTACATACCACAACAAAATGATGTTGTGGAACCTAAGCACAAACATCTTTTGCAAATTACCTGTGCACTCATTTTTTAAGCCAAATTACCTACAATGTTTTGGGGAGAAGCTCTCCTAACGACCACTTTTTTAATCAATCGATTACTTACAAAAATACTCATATGGATGACTCCATTTGAAAAACTCTACTAAAAAAAACCAAATTATGACAATTCACGCACATTTGGATGCCTTTATTTTTCAACAAATACTAAACCTTTCAAAGACAAACTTGAACCACGTGTATCAAAATGTATATTCATTGGATACGTATCCGGCCAAAAATGATACAACTTATTTTAGTTGGATTCCAAAAAAATAATTATTTCGAGAGATGTTACATTTCATAAACACATTTTTCCTTACCAAAATATACCTGCTTCACCTCAAGCCAAATATTCAAACCAACCCACATATCAACCTATTTTTTGTCCTCATCCCGATTTCCCTACCACCATAACATATAACCTTCCTATTAATCCTACCAGGCCCACTACACCTCCACTCCTTTCACCCATACCAGATCCCATGCCCCAAGGCTTATTTGTGTCCCAAGGCCCAGTTGACGTCAACGACTCACATAAAACCTTACCCGATCTGATATCTACTATTACCCTACCCGATACACACATTTTTATCCCTACCCACCCTCTTGAATTACCTTCTTCTTCAATTATTCCAAATACTAGTACCCGTATTCGCACCAGACCCAAGTACCTTGACCACTATGTCTCCCTTTCCACCGTTGATGCTTCGACTACTGCTACCAATGGCTCGTCACTCTCCTCGGGTACACTCGACATTCCCTCACCTAAATTTCCCATTTTTTATTCCACTTACATGTTGTTTATGGCCAATGTTTCTGGTGATTATGAACCACTGTCATATGAAGCCACTCGAAATGATTCGTTATGGGTTGGTTCGATGCAAGCAGAATTAGCAGCTATGGAGGAAAATGAAACTTGGGTAGCCTCTGATCTACCAAAAGGGAAATGTTCGTTAGATACGAAATGGGTATACAAGATTAAACGTAACCCAGATGACTCAGTAGAATGGCGAAAAGCAAGACTTGTTGTTAAGGGTTTCAATCAACTCGTCGGAGTTGATTATTTTGATGTTTTTTCGTCGGTTGCTAAGGTTATAATAATAAGATTATTATTTGCCATCATTGCTACTAATTGTTGCCACTCCATCATATCGACGTCAACAACGCTTATTTGCACGGTTACATTGACAAAGAATTATATCTCCAGCCTCCTAAGGGTTATAATAAACTATAGGATGGTTAAGTCTGTCGCCTGCGAAAATCCCTCTATGACCTGAAATAGTCTGGCAGACAATGGAACAAAGCTCTCACTAATACACTTCTTGACTACGGGTTCGTTCAAGCAACTTCCAATTACTGGCTATTCACTAAAGGTACTGGTTCGTCTTTCCTCGTAATTACTATTTATGTGGATGATCTGCTAGTTCTAGGTCTTGATGAGTTTGCAATTATTGGTGTTAAAGCATATCTGGACAATAAATTCATTACTAAGGATTCAGGATACGTGAAATTTTTTATGGGTGTTGAGGTTACTTGTTTTGCTGATGGTATTTACTTATCTCAATCTAAGTACATTTTAGATAGTTGACATGATGCTGGTTTGGAGGAGCTACGATCTGCCACAACCCCAATCCCACTAGGTACTAAGTTGTCCTATAACGAGGGGGCTATTTTATAGAATCCTGAAAAATATCGATGTTTGGGGGTTCAGTTGCTTTATTTGAATTTTACTTGTCTTGATTTATCTTTCGCAGTTCAGTATCTCAGTCAGTTTAATACTGAACCAAGGCAGCCACATTGGGATGCACTCATACATGTTTTACAATACACAAGTGGCAAATGACATCACCATCTTTTTTATCCGATTGAAGCTACTGTTTCACTGTAAGCTTTTTTTGATTCTGACTGGGCCGGTTGTCTGTTCTCCCACAAATCACTTACTGGGTACTGTATATTCTTGGGACGGTCACTGGTTTCATGGAAGACTAAAAACAATCCATCGTTAGTCGTTCATCCACAGAAGCATGTCTAACACAGTTTGTGAAATCCAGTGGCTTTCATATTTGTTACGGGATTTACAGGTGCAGTCCACATCTCCGTATACCTTGTGTTGTGACAACAAGGTAGCCATTCATATATTTGAAAATCTCATCTTTCACGATCGTACCAAGCATCTAGAAATTGACTATCATCTTGTACGAAATGCTGTTAAGGAAGGAAGGCTTCATCGTTACTGCTCACATTTCTTCAAAACAACAATTGATCGACAGTTTTACAAAGGCTCTCTCTCCGCTGAAACTATTCGTATCGCTAGTGCCAAGTTGGGTCTCATAGACTTTCCAACTTAAGGAGGGGATTTTGGTACATTTATCCATATCCAAAGCCCATCAAGAGACCACAAAGCAAGTCCGTGAACACCAGGAGCTAATATACAATCTACCACAGCAGATAACCCCCTTTCTAATAAATCCTGCACATAGCTCTAACAAACCTCAAAAGTAAGAACACCCACGCAAAGTCTCTATAAATAATCAAAACAGAATTCGTTAATATATATATATGCATTTTGTACAGTGTATTTGGTAGCAATATACAAAAAATTTATTTGCTCTTCTCTTTCCTTTTTTTGTTTCATCGATTACTGGTGAAAATAACAACACAAAATTTGCACACTACCTTTTACTTTTTCTATACTTAAATGAAGACAAAGCCACATGTTTTAGGATGAGATATAAGATCCACATGTTTTGGCTCGAGCATCAGCTGTCCAATCTTGCATTTGCTATGTAGACCGTTGCTACTCTTGTCTCTCACCACCAATAATAGTATGATGATAAAGTCCAAAGCTTTAATTCCACTTCTCCCTCCACCACCATTACTTCTCTTATTCCTAGTAATCTAAATCAGTAGGTTATGAAGTTGTTCCACATGCATTTGCAAATTATGAGTTTTGATTTTATGGAAAATTAATCTAAATCTAATCATAAGCGTAACATCAGAAAAATAAAATGTAACATTTTTCTTATGGGAAGTCAATAATTGAATAACTTGAAAAATATATATTGTAAAAGGTAATTAAATCATAACTTATTCGAATTCTTATAAAAATCCTTTTACAAGGCATCAACTACGAGCTGTCTAAGTGTTCAACCTTTAATTGTATCCATAGAATAACAAAAAAGAATATATATATATATATATATGCATTTTGTACAGTGTATTTGGTAGCAATATACAACAAATTTATTTGCTCTTCTCTTTCTTTTTTTTGTTTCATCGATTACTGGTGAAAATAACAACACAAAATTTGCACACTACCTTTTACTTTTTCTATACTTAAAATGAAGACAAAGCCACATGTTTTAGGATGAGATATAAGATCCACATGTTTTGGCTCGAGCATCAGCTATCCAATGGCATTTGCTATGTAGACCGTTGCTACTCTTGTTTCTCACCACCAATAACAGTATGATGATAAAGTCTAAAGCTTTAATTCCATTTCTTCCTCCACCACCATTACTTCTCTTATTCCTAGTAATCTAAATCAGTAGGTTGTGAAGTTGTTCCACATGCATTTGCAAATTATGAGTTTTGATTTTATGGAAAATTAATCTAAATCTAATCATAAGCGCAACATTAGAAAAATAAAATGTAACATTTTTCTTATTGGACATTAATAATTGAATAACGTGAAAAATATGTATTGTCAAAGGTAATTAAATCATAACTTATTCGAATTCTTATAAAAATCCTTTTACAAGGCATCAACTACGAGCGGTCTAAGTGTTCAACTTTTAATCGTATCCACAGAATAACAAAAAAGAACTCAACGTTTGAGAGGAATAAGTAGGAACGTTAGCTCCCTTACACTTACTTCGTATTTATTGAAAAAAATAAATTAGGGTTTTATTTCTTATTAAAATTAAATCATCAAATTATAGTTAAAGTCATCTTTAATTATAATTATAATGTAATTTTAATAAATTCAATTATCTCATATTTGCTCACAAAAGTTTCTCAAACTTCATAATTAAGTCCAACTTAATGTAAATTAAATTTTCTCTTCTTAAATGTTCTTTATGTGTGACCTATTAAGGTCATAATATGTTGGTAGTAATTACAAATTATAATTATAATTATAATTATAATTATAATTATAATTTGATAAATTAAAACTCTTTTTAATTTATCTTTAATTCTTCAATTAAATAATTTATAATCATAGATCAAGATTGACGTTTATCAACATGTCATATCCACCCAAATATTATGAATGTCAAAGTAGTTTGACTTAATCTATCTATACATGGTTATAATGTATAATTTAGTCATTTTGTCATCTAATGTTCTAATTGAATATAAAGTATGGATGCAATCTCTACTCTTTTAAATCCAATCATATTCATTCTTGTTAATTAGTAATTGATTTATAATTGATATTTGAAAATACTTTTCAAATGTCAATTTACTCTAGCTAAAGAATTCTTTAAATCAGTAATAATCAAGAACAATGGAGTATTCTCTCCAATTACTTTAAAGTGACGAATCCTTTATTAACTTACTCAAATATCTCTATATGGTTCATGCTATATCTAATACTATCAACTTAGCTATCTTAATTAGAATAAATCATAAGCAACATCAAAATATAGTAATTCTCACATTAAATGCTTTGGTAATCTTAAGTTCAATGATTAATTATAATAAGAAAAATCACAGACATATAAGTAATATTCTATTTGTAATCTTCATAATTGGGTCAGTTTAACGAACTTATTCTTTAATAAGTATCAATACATTTATTTAAATATCTCCATACTTTAATTTATGAAATCAAAATTGCTTTCTTTATAAGAAAGAAATATAACATGTTATAGATTTAACATTTCATCAATATACAATCTTGATAAAACTACAACTAAGAATAATTTAGGAATAATACATGAACATAAATGGAATCTCTTAATTATGATTTTATTATAATTTTGTTTATGCAGTAATTATTATAAGAATTTTACCTTTAGGATTAAAATATCAAACATAATTAGAAAAATATAGAAAGATAAAGAATGTCTTTATTGATTAAAATAATAATTTTATACATAACATTGAAACCAACTGATTGGCTACGAAGACATAAACTGACGATCTTTCACTTGCACTAAAGCCAATTACCTACATATCTAATATCATATCTATCCATATGTTGATCACGTCTCTTTTGAAACAATTGTTTCATGAGAGGATCTGCAAGATTTTCTTTAGTGAGAACTAGCTCTTATATTATGTCTTTTTGCTTCATTGTCTTCTTAATAAAGTGAAACTTCTTGAGTATATGGTTAGACCGTTGACAAGACCTTATTCCCTTGCATCTACAATAGCAACATTGTTGTCACAGTACAATACTAGTAGTTCAACAAAGTACCCCAAGTTCGGTGATGAACTTCTTGATCTAAATTGTTTCCTTTACCACCTTTGATACTGAAATGTACTATACGTAGCATTCATGATAGTTGGTTTTTTGGAATTCTTTCAACTTACTGCACCACCATTCAAAGTGAATATGTACCCTAACTATTGTTTGCTATTATCTAGATTGGATTAAAAACTAGTGTCTAAACACCCTTGAACTCCCAGTTCAACTCCTCTATAGACCATAAAAAAATCTTTAGTCCTTCTTAAGTACTTTAAGATGTTTTTCACAATCGTCTAATGACTATCACTAGGATTAGCTTGAAACCTACTCGTTAAGCTCCAAGTGTAAAATACATTTGGTTTAGTACATAACATTGTATACTTAATTGATCTAATTGTCGAAGCATATAGAATATAATCCATTATATCTCTCTTTTTGGTGACTTAAAACATGTACTCTATGAGAGAGAAATCTCATGCAACATGGGTGAGAATTACCTCTTGAATTTCTTCATGTTAAACCTCTTTAGCAATTTGTCTATGTATGTAGATTAGGATAAGCCAAGCAAACTCTTTGATCTATCTCTCTATATCTCTATTCTTATAATATAGGCTGCTTCTCCCAAATACTTTATGGAGAACTTCTTAGACAATCAAATATTTATATATTAGAGAATTGGTATGTCATTTTCAATCAATAATACATCATCTTCAATCAATAATATGTCATCCACATGTAGCACAAGGAAGACGAATGTACTCCCACTTGCCTTCTTATAAATGCATAGTTAATCCATATTTTTGATAAAATAAAAATCTTTGTTGTCTCATCAAAACATATTTTCTTACTCTGTGATGCTTGTTTAAGTCTATAAATAGACTTTTGCAGCCTGCATGCTTGATTAGAAAATCTTTTGAATTCAAAACCTTCAAGTTGTGCCATATACATATCCTGAAGCAAATCCCCATTGAGAAATGTTGTTTTGACGTCCATCTTCCATATTTCAGAATTATGATATATGACTGTAGCCAATAAGATTCTTATGGAATTAATTTTAGTTATTGGCAAAAATGTTTCATTAAAATCAACTCCTTATTTTTTTTATAACCTTTAACCACTAGTCTTGCTTTGTACGTATGTACATTACTATCCATGTCAATTTTTCTCTTAAAAGTCCATTTGCATTATATAGGTACAATATTATCATGATCATCCACCAAAGTAATAGGCTCATTATCTATGAGAGATACGTTGTCTTTCCCCTTTTCAATATGTAGATCTAATCTAATGAGGGGACGAAGTATCTTATTTGTAAGTTGTAGGCTATGATTCTTTTGAAACCTTAGTTATACATCATATGTATCAACTTGAAGTTCCTATTCCATTTAAATATGAATTTTTTGTTCTTAAACTTCTTTAAGTTCTACCTTACTCCCATTACTTTCCTTGAGAATAAATTCTTTTTTTAGGAATATAGCAAGCTTTAGGACAAACACCTTTTTCTCAAAAGGATGGTAAAATTGATATCCTTTTCAATATCTCACAAATTTGCATTTATCTAACTTAGCTTGAATCTTATCAAATGTCGCATGCTTCACATATGTATCTTGTACCCAAATTTGTAGCTATGACAAGTTTGGTATACTACTATTCTATATCTCATATAGAGCCTTGTCAACTAATTTGGATTGAACTTTATTCAAAAGGAAAGGAGCAATTTCAGGGGCATATCCTCAAAATGAGACAAGAAAGACTGCATGACTCATCATATAATATACCATATCTAAAAAAATATTGTTTCTCCTCTTAAACTTTCCATTATGTTATGGAGTTTTATGAGGAGTCCATTGTAAGAAAATATCATTCTCTTTTAAGTAATAAAAAAACTCATGGGCCAAGTACTCACCATCTCGATTATATTTAATTGTCTTAACACTCTTACTAGTTTGTTTTTCAACCTCAAATTTAAATTCTTTGAACTTTTTAAATGATTAAGACCTTTGTTTTATTAAGTACACATAACTATATCTAGTATAATCATATATGAACATAATGAATTATGAGTATCTGCCTTTAGTACAAGTAGACATACCCTTACTTACATCTGAATATATAAGCTCTAATAATTTGCTAACATGCTCTCTCTTTCCACTAAAGGGTAATTTCATCATCTTTCCTAACAAACAAGATTCATAAGTTTCATATGATTCATAATTAAAAAGATCCAAATATCCTTATTTCTGTAACTTTCTTATTCTAGCTTCGTTGATATGACCTAACTTATAATATCATAAATAAGATGGATTCTAATCTCTTAACTTTCTTTTCTTGCTATTTATGTTAAGGATTGGCTTTTCAAGATCTAATTCATATAAACCATTTGTAAGTAATTCAGATCCATAATAATCATCAACTTTGTAAAAGAATTACTCTTATTATTAATAATAAAGACAAATCCGTTCAAATCTAAATAAGCAAATAAAAATAATGTTTCTAGTAATAACTAAAACATAATAACAATTATCTAGTTCTAGTTCAAATCCAGAAGGCAAAGCTAAACTACAATTTCCAATAATGCAACAAATCTTGCTTTATTGCTAACTCATAACTCATAAGTCCACATTGACTTCCTCAATGATCTACTTATTGTTAACATCTGCATAGTATCACAAATATGAGAACCACATCTATTATCTAATACCAAAGAATATGGAACAAATGTAGAAAGATTGATCTTAATCATAAACATACCTGAAGAAGCAAGTTTCTTAAGCTTCTTATTTTTTATGGTAGCAAGATAAGCCTTACAGCTCCTCCTTCAGTGTCCATCGACATGTTCGCTTATCATTTTTCCTTTTTTTGACACCACCTTTTGGCTTGCTCCTATAATAAAAGCCTTCTACTTCTTGTTATTATTCTTCTTAGAGCCCTTTCTCTTGCTCCTAGAAGAATCCATAACAAGAACATAACTAGGTTCCTTCTTAAGGTTACCCTTTACAATTTTGAGCCTATTCAATAGTTTAGGTAGTGACACATCCTTTTAATTCGTATGAAAGTTTATAACAAATTGTGAAAAGCTTGAACTAAAAGATTGTAGCACTATATCAATATTTAACTCATGGTTTATGACAAAACCAAATTGGCCTAATTTTGAAATATAGCTAATCATCTTTAGCACGTGTAGCTCTACTAAAGATCCTTCTACCATCTTACATCACAGTAATGCTTTGGAGAACTGATATCCCTCCATTGTGCTTTATGCACTAAACTCTTTGAGATGTAAAATTATAACAGAAGCACGCATGGTCTCATTCTATCTTTGAAGATATGGAGACATACTAGTCAATATTATAAGTATAGCTTGTTCAAAACATAATCTCATTATATTAATTATTTGTAACGTAATCAAATTATGAAAGAAAATTCTTTAAAATATTTTCTTGATTCTAATTATTGATTTGATAACTAGTTTAATTTAATAATTTTACTCTTTAAAAAATTAAAGTAAACTTTAAAATATTCCTTATAAAAATAATCCTTTAAAAAATTTCAAACATTTAGAAAAAATTTTAATAAATTATTAGGAATTTAAACTAATTTAATATCAATTAAATTTAAAAGGGAGGCTTAAAACATATAAAATTAAAATAAAGATGAATGGGAATTGTTTGACCTCTTTTGCGAGGTGCGTGCACTGCATAGTACCCGCTAACATCATCTGTCTATAGACGTTGGTTCCTATACTATGTAAAATGTTGTTTTACTTATTGTGTTCAGAAGCATTAAAAAATGTTGTTTTATGTTATATAAAATGATGTCATTTTGGCTACGTATCAAACTACCTTAGTACCTCCCTCACATCAACATTGTAGATTAATTAATCTATTATGTTGACGATCGTCCTCTCCATAGCTCCACTCCTCCTTCACACCACTAGATGTTGGCTTCCTCACCTCCTTGCATTGCCTAAAGTTGCTTCGTATTGCTTGAAGTCGCCTATCCTAGTATTTCTTGAATTTATCTTGCCTCATGCAGCATGAAGTCTCCTCACCTCGCTGCCTCGCCTCGCCTTGCCTAAATTAAAGTCACCTCATCTCACCTCGGCCAGAATATAGGTATTTTCCCAAATTTGTTCTTTAGGCAAATGTCAGTAATGTTGATAATAAAGCTTTGAAGATTGCATAGTTAGAACAAATTTCTTAGATTTCACTTGATTTACATACTTTTGTTACTTTGACTTTGGATTTGACTTGGAATTGGCAAAATTGAGAAATTGCAACTTGCATCCTTTGTATTCTTATGTGATCTTTAGATTTAATTGAGTTCGTTTCCAAGTCTAATTCAAATAAAATAATATTCTTAACATATAAAATGAAGATCAAGCGAAGTTGATATTGGTAAAACTTGAACATCAATTTAAATAATGTTATGTTCAATATGTTGATAGTTGTTTTGTTTAAAGGGCTTTATAGAAATAACAAAGTTAATATGTGCTTAACATAGCAGTGCCTATGCAAATTGAACCTTTTCATAACTTGGACCTGTTGATCCTTATAATAAGTAACTAATGATAACAAATTCACATGCTTTTCTTCGTAGTAGCTAATTATGTTGATTTATAAACAAAAATCATAACATCACAGGTGATAAGAGTAAGATATCTATGTTTGGTGTAATTAAGCAATGCCACAGACTTATTAATAAATGATTAATTGATTATATATATATACCCATACTTCCCCTAACCCAACCTAAACCGGAGGGAACCGCAGTATGGGGACTGTCCGCGTCTCATCGCAAGGCTTATTTTGATTTGAGTTTTGGGTCATAGTGCGGGTTTTAGGTGGGCAGTTTATCTGAAAAAGGGTTGGGGCACAAGGATCCTAGTATTATCCAGGTGAGAAGAACCCCAGAAGTGACTGCAATGAGCAGAAATCTCATTTACCGACCTAAACGACGAGAAAACACTCGAACGTGAGAGCAAGGGATCACCTAACAAATGGCCGAGTTCTAAAATGGAGGCAAAATTGTTTAAGAATCTTATGGTATTTGTGGTATTTATTCTGGTTCAAGTGTGCTTTTATTTTATAATTGCCTTCATAGCTCAAAAGGAGAAGAATTCAGGTAAATTGTGGTACATAATGGAAGAATTGAAGCAACCTTAGACTTACATGGTCAAGTACAGTGACTGTGTAAGTCAATGTAATTGCGTCGAGATTCAAAGACGTTGTTTATGCTCGTTTAAAGATACACGCCCATGTATACTGACATCCACAGTCGTGTATGTGCCTACAAAAGTTCTGTGAACTTGTCAATTCACAATTGAGATTATTGGAGATACATGGTCATCTACACGATGGTGTAAGTGACCATATATGTTCAGAAAAACCTAGTTTTTTCTATAAAAAGATATTATAGAGGCTATAAAAAAGGGAAGGCAAATTCTAAATTCAGTGGAGACAGTAAAAGAATAAAGAAAACACCAAAAGAAGGGCTACTCGTTATAAATAAGAAGAACAAAGTGGAAACATTAAGATCAACTCCAGTTTTTTAGAATTTTCAAATTAAGGCTTCAAGCTAATTTCATTATATTATCTTTTTCTAATCCATTTCCTTTTATTTCAAATCCAAAAAGTAGTGTTTTGAATATGATTCTGGATTGTTAAATCTATATTAGGGTGTTATTCTTGAATTGTTTTGTATAACTTTTACCTTGTTGCATTCAATAAATTACTTCTTTGTGATATTTGTTGTGTTGATACTTGATTTGAATCAAGAGATTGAATTAAGTTATTTATGTTAAGTTGTCCAACGAGAGTTGGTTATCTTAACAAACTTACAAATATCTAGTTAATAAGTAATTAACGAAAGATCTTAATTGTGAGTTAATTATCTTTAGGATTAGGAGTAGTTTTGAGAGATTGAGAGATTGCAACTCAACCTTTATCTATTTTAATTGGGATCACTTAATTAGATCTTGAGAGAGGGTGTAATCATAACATTGTGATATTTAAATCAAGCATAGTTGAATTAACAAGACAAAGACAAAACAAAGATAGAATAATCCCTAAGTTTCCATCATTGAGTAACTTCAATTTTATTGTTATTTTTTATTTTGTTCAATTATCAAGTTTGTTAGTTTACTTTAATTTTCAATCAATTCAGTATTTTGTTACCTTAGACAAAGTGTGATTTAAATTGTTAGGTGATTATGTTCAATCCTTATCATAATGATATCTTTTATACTATAAGTTATAATTTGTATATTTACAGTACAAAATTTTTCTATATAAAACTATCAACACTTACTTGTTTCTGAATTTGCAAAAATAGGGATGAAAATAAATTTAATTATAGTTATCTCTGTGATTAGATAAAATAGTAATTAGGTAGAGAAACCTATGTAAGACTTGTATAAGACATAATTTAAGGATTGAGTTTTACTCCTTTACCAAATAATCAAGA
The DNA here is from genome assembly GCA_027563885.1 of Erythroxylum longipes. NCBI lineage: Eukaryota > Viridiplantae > Streptophyta > Magnoliopsida > Malpighiales > Erythroxylaceae > Erythroxylum > Erythroxylum longipes. The sequence goes on along the minus strand of JAOQMS010000180.1, from coordinate 45,394,430 downwards.
CCATATTTTGAAAATCCTACAAGATTAATGATATATCTAAGCACTATATCATATTTACAAATTAAAATCTTAATAAGCATACATGGATCCATTATATATATAAATTGTTGGTTGTTATCGCATTTTAAACATTAAAAAGATCAAAGCTTTTACTTCTCATTTTTCTCTATAGCTAAAGGCTTAGACAATCAAAAGATTGTTTTATAACAATCTCTTTTTCTTTTGTTACTGTCATTTTACCAAAGTATATACCCCACTTACAATATGCTTTCAAATAGTCCAGATGGACACAAACATTCAACGAATTCCTTGAAATGCAAACTTAGTCATATTGACCAAAGATTGTTAATATCACTTTTATAGGGGAAAACTACAATTTCAAGTAATATTGGTGATTATTTGGTAAGTTGTGTGAAAATTAAAGGAGTGCCTTAATTGCCTTATTGTGCATACATCTTTGTAGTACTTTCTTTTGTCATGATACTATTACTCTAAGGAATAAAAGGAACTAATTAGCTGACGGAAATTTTATCGGATGCATTTTAATGTTCTACTATTAGTTTCCTAGAAGAGCTCCTCTAAAGTAGAAAATGTGTAAAATTTCCAACTTTACATACCTTATGGAGTTTTCAATAGCTTATTTTGCATCTACTATTATGATGGTATATTCCTCTTTTGGTTGATAAAGCTTAAAAGATCTTGATTTCATATAGAGAGTTATTGAGTGATTGATTCGTGTATTTGATTCACTTTATGGTCCATATTAACAACTACAATAAGAAACTTGATTTAAACATGCTTAAAAAACAATGTACATCATGATCATCATCATTATAAGAAACTTTATTCAAACATGCTTTAAAAATAGAGAACATTATAATCATCATTATCATCATCATCATTTTCAATTTGGCTGCTGAATTATTATCAAAGTGTACATATACATGTAAATGTCTATGAATAACTTATATAGTCATATATGTTGATTTTTTCAAATGGATGAACATATTGCTTCACTGGAGAGTTCTAATCTAATACCAGAGAGTGTACTAACAGAGACTTTTAATATAATACTAAGTAAAGAAACAAATCATGTTGAAGGACCATGTTCATTGAGAAGTGATGTTTGGAATCACTTTAGAAAGACTAATTCAATGGACAGAGTAAAGAAAGTCAAATGTAAATATTGTCACAAGATGTTAGTCGAGAGTTCAAAACCTAGAACATCTCATTTAAAGAGATATATAGAGTCATGTAATAGAAAGAAAAGTGTATCAAGAAGTCAAATATTTTTTTACCCCTAACCTAATAAGGGGGAGGAATGAAACGACTGCTACAACTTATGACAACAACAGATCAAGGTTTTTGATAGTATGGTCATTGGTGATGAATATCCACTCTTTATAATTGATAACAAAAGATTTAGGATGATACTCACCTCACTCTAACCAACCTTTAAGATCCTAACTCGAAATATCTTGAAGAAAGATGTTTTCAAGATATATGAAGATTGAAAGAAAGAAATATTAAAAATATTGTCTAGTATTGAAGAACGATTTGCCATCATAATGGACATGTGGACAATCAGTAACCAAAATAATGGTTAATTGATTGTTACAACATACTATATTGACAATGACCGAACTCTTCTCAATAAAATACTAAGGTAAATTATGTTCTTTATTATTATTATTATTATCATTTTTTTTGATTATGTTATGATTGATATTTGTTCATATTTGTAAATAGTAGGTTTATTTATGTGTTAGCACCATGTACAAACAAAAGGTTAACAACTATATTAGTTGAGTGTTTAATGGATTGGAATATTGACCCCAAGTTGTTTACCATAACACTTGATAATTGTAGTACGAATAATGCAATGATCGAAAAGTTGAAGAATAACTTATGAGTTGGGAGCTTAGTGGTTGGTGGGATGTTTCTCCATATGTGTTGTTTTACATATACTCTGAATTTGATTGTGAAATACAAGTTAGAGATAATAAGGGAAGCAGTAGATTCATTCAGAGATATTGTAGTGTAACATCTGAAAGAGTTGAAATTTTTGAAGAAACTGCATGACTACACATTATGTACATGAAGAAGTTGGTATTTGATAGTCCTAACAAATGGAATTCAACATTTAAGATGTTAGATTCTACAACCTAATATGTTGAGGTATTCACCAAGTTGAGATAAAGAGATTCTCAGTATACTTGCTTACCTAACGAAGAGAAATAGGAGTTGGCTAAAGAACTTTGTGTGAAGTTGAGAATATTTTATACTACTACTAAGTTGTTCTCAGGAACAAAATATCCAACCATACATAATTGCTTTAGTAAGATGTGCAAGATCAAGAAAACTATAGGATTGGATATTTGATTCCAATGAGGTGATCCAATTTATAGTAGAACAGATGACAGAAAAGCTCAATTCTTATTAGTATATTGTAGGACATATTGTGATAGTCATTTCTATGTTGGACCTAAAATACAAGACGGATGGGGTCTATTTTTATTGACATGTTGTATGGTGATCAAGTTTAAGAGCATATTGAAGTCATAGAACAATTTTGGAAGGATTTGTTTAATGATTATCAACTAAGACAAAAATCAGGATCAGTAGTTCAACTCTAAGTTCAAGTTTAAAATTAAGTTTAAGTTCAAGTTTAAGTTCAGGTTTAGCTCTTTTAAGTACTTTAAAAGCCTTTATGTGTACTAGAAATTGGTTAGATAATGAAGGTATTAAAGGTAATAAAGGTAAACTTCATTCTTTATGATGTATCAATTTTGTCTATTATTATTTATGATATTAGCTTATCTTATCTTATATTGTCTTTTTATATTAATACAAGTACTGGCACGAAGGAGATCAATCATTCAACTGAAAACTTTTTTGAACAAATATTCGATAACGAAGGTATATTTTGTTTATTATTATGTGCTTAATATTTATTTAATTTAATTATTACATTATCAGTTATAATTGACATATAAATGTTCATATATGCAGATGAACTGGTGCAAACTAATGACAATCCTGATTATAACGATTAGTTATCCCCTTTCTTATACAACGAGTTTGTTATCTTTAATCTTTTCTAGATTAATTTAATTTTTATGTGATTGCTTTGTAATTAAAGATATAGTTATTTACTTGCATATTTTTATGCAGGATTCCAATTGTTATATCTGCCTGTTTACTTAACTTCAATATCTACTCTCCAATCCCCACTCTACAAATATAATTTATAATTTAATTTTGAATTTATGAAAATTAAATCATTTAAAATTTTGGATCATATTAACATGGTGATACTCTTTTGTTTTGATAATAAAATGATTTCATAGTATTACTATTTTAGTTGTTGCATAATTAGACTTGTGAATTTATAATATTCATCATATATATGCTTAGATTGTATAACTAGTTAAAAAAATTAAAGTCCAAACTAACATCAAAATGTAAAATACATATGTTTTCGATTATTAGTATAGATGGATATTTATTTAATTATGTCAATTAAATGAATGTGACATTTCTCACATACCATTTTTTGGTTCACATGCTTTTAAAAGAAATTTATTTTGTTTTCATAAGTATACTCATGAATTTATAGTATTCATCATATATATGCTTAGCTTGTACAACCAATAACAAGAACATTTAAAGTCCAAACTAATATCAAAACCTAGAATAGATATGTTTTCGATCATTTGTATAAATGGATATTTATTTTATTGTGTTAATTAAACAATATAACATTTCTCACATAAAATTTTTGGTTTACTTTCTTTTATAATAAATTTAGGGTCCGTTTGGTTGTACTTCTATTTTTTTATTATATTTTTCAGTTTCTGTTTTTATTTTTTGTTTCTGTTTTTTTCAAATAAAAAGAAAAATATGTTTGGTTTTTAATGTTAATGTAGTTATATTTTTACCACTGATAATAATTATATTTTAGATAAAATTTAAAGATAAATTACTTTTAATTAAATAAATTTATTTAACCTCTTATATAATATTTATTAACAAATTATTAATAAAATTATGTTATTTTAATAAAATAAATAATTT
>JAOQMS010000180.1:45372273-45390253 GCA_027563885.1 Erythroxylum longipes | reverse complement strand
TAAATAAAATTAAATTATTCATAATTTTATTGATAATTTTATTTTAATTTATTATATATATAAATATAATTTTGAATTAAATTATTCATAATTTTTATTAAAAAATAAAAAATAAAAAATATATTTTTAAATAATAGTAAATCAGATTATGAAAAAAACAGGAAACAAAAACTACTTTTTATGGTTTTCATAATTTTTGAAAACTGAAAGAAATCAAAACAAAAAATAGAAACTAAAAACGCGGACAAACAAGATTTTTTTACTAAATTTGAAAACAAAAAAAGAAAACTAAGAATAAAAATGGAAACAAACACTCCTTTAGTTTTAACTTATTTATTTCAAAATCTTATATGCATTTAATGTATAGAATTATATAAAAAAATTTGTTAAGCAATTATAAATTAGGTCAATTAAATAAATATAATATTTCTCGTATATTATTTTTTAATTCACTTTCTTTTAAAATAAATCTATTTTCAACTTCTTCATTTCAAAATTTTATATATATTTAACATTCATTTAAAAAAATAAAGTATTTTAAAATAAAAACAATTTGAGCTCGAACTTGATCATCTCCTAACCATGCTCTAACTGTGAGGCCTGCTAGGTCTCGGGTGCCCACTGTCAACTCTACTTAAAAAGTGAAATGGCTGAAAACCAGGTTTGTTAGCTTGTGTTGGTCGTGATGCCACAATGCTAGATAAGTCGGGATTAGATTTCCTATATCGGTTATGGTGTTCCTATCATATTATATTAAATTTCATCTACGTATTTATGTAAATTTGAACAGGCTAAACGTCAAACTGAAAACAAGTGTCACTTATCTCCCATCAAATCTTCTGCTTCAATTACTCTGTTCTAATCCTATTCTATTAAATTTCATCTACATATTTATACAGGGTCTGTTATCAAATCCTCTACTCCAATTACTCTATTATAATCCCGATCAAAAGGCCTTTATTTGACGAACAAAGTATGAAAAATTCCTTCATACTCTGTTGTTTACTTATTTGCTGCTGTTCCAGGGTCGGCAATTGACTAAACAAACAGAGGCAGACTAGCGGTTGGCGAACTTTTACGTCTTCATTTTCATCTTGCGCACGTGAAAATAGAAACATGGTATGGGGTTTGGTTTTAGTACGATGAAGATTTGCAGTTCCTTTTATTCTTTGAAGTGTAAAGCTTTGTTTCTCAGTATATAAGAAAAGCAGTCTTGAGTTCCGTTAAACACAAAACAGGGGGAAAATCGGAATAGTAGTATATAGTATAATACCCAAACCAATGCTTTTATCAAAACAAAATAAACAAAACAGGAAAAGACCTCAAATCCCATTATAAAACTAAAAAACTGACGTTAACTCTCTCAATTAATTACCAAAAGGTACCTTGAGTACACTTTTTTTTATATCAAAGTTCACAAAGCTTATACTAAAGCAACAGAAACGAAAAAATCAGCGCAAGCATCAAATCCTCCTCCTTCATTATCATATCCTTTGTTGCATCTGCATCCTATGGCCTTGGGGACAAGAGGTAAACCGCATTCATACTCTTTCAACGTCTTTCTTACCAGCTCCCAGCCATCTTTTACTATACAGCCTGTTCATTTGTCACCAAAAACCAACACTCAGCATTTCCATAACCTTAGGGGCTATATGCTATTACCTTGTCCTTTATATAAATGGTTTATAAAGTACCTCTACATGACTACTTCAATTGCAAATTGCTACCAGGCACCAGGCGCATCTCTCATACTGATATTTACACTGTTCCTCATAGTTCGTCTACCAACTCCCGCATTGCCTTTTTGCATCATCGCAGCAAACTCCCCATAGTCAATTCTTCCATCCTGAAATAACCAAGACAAAGCAAACAGGTTACATCTCACTCCAAACAAATACAACAGACTACCAAAAGATCTTTATACAAGTGACTGAAAAATTGAATCTATTGTCCTCCTTCAACATCCATTTGAAGATAATTAGACCTGCAAACCCTGTTCTTCTAAAGCCTCGAAACAAACGTGTTTCTTTATCCACACAAAGAAGGGCTTTTAGTCATCTAATACCACTTAAAAGTTTATACAACTTACATTATCTTGATCGACTTCTCTTATTATATCTTCAAGGAAGACATCTGTCATGTTGTGCTCAACACAAGCTTGTTGAAGCTCATCAACTGTAATATAGCCACTTCCATCCTTGTCAAAGTACCGGAATGCTGCAATTAGATGTTCTTCCCGTTCTAATTTGTTAAGATGAATTGTTGCAGCTATAAATTCCCCGTAGTCAATAGTCCCACTGTTATCCACGTCAGCCTGGATTTTGACAAAATCAAGTTATCATCGTAAAATCAGAACAGGACAATGACAATAGGAACTTGCTTATTTCTGTTGCTGCCACTTCTACCATTACTGCTAATATCAGTCAGCACAATAAGAACAACAAAAGAAGCAACAAAATTGACATAACAGCTCTACTAAAAATGATGAGTCACATAGGAATGGAATTGCAGTAACAGAAATTTTAGGAAATGAAAGATACTCTTCTACCATAAGAAAAAGTAATCTATTTGTGGTTTTCTAAGGAGATATAGGGGAGAACTTGAGAATATATTAGCTCACTTTAAAAGTAATCTTGGAAGTATATAACTGCATTAGATTATTGAAATCTAGTACCAGAACAGACTGTCACTAAATAAATCATTAACGAAACATTTTAGAGAAGCATTCACAACGTAATCTCTCGTAAGATGTGAATCTACTGCATCTTGCATTAAAATTCTGGCAACATGAAACACTAATATTTTAATATCCTGATTCATATTCAAAAAAGAAAATAACTATGATAACATAAAGACCAAGAGGAAGAATAGAAGGGACTAAAGGACCGGTAATGCAATGATTATGTAATGAAAAAAGATGAAAATCAGAGGCACACACACCATCATCTTACCGCATCCATAAGGTCGCGTATCTCAGTATCCTTTAAGGTAGAACCATATCTTCGCAAGCCAGCTTTTAATTCATCATATGTAATTGCGCCACTATTATCAGTATCCATATTCTTAAACATTTCTCTCAAACCTGCAATTTCTTCCTCAGAAAGGCTTTCAGCTATTACCTGATACAATAAATCAAAGCAAGTAGCGGAAGCATCAGAAAAAAAGTGAGTTTTTCCCAGAAGTAGCAATGTAGGAATCATAAACATTACACTATGTTGTAAGCTAAGCATCATGTTAATATATGAAAAATTCTATCTATTCTTTGTTGAGTGCCATTGACACCCAAAGTATACAGTCCAGAGATCATGAACTTACTCGTAAAGCCATCTTCTTTAATTTATTCATTGCTGAGAACTGCTTAAGACGAGAAAGCACAGCTGGATCCAATGCTCTATCAGGAGCAACTCCATTTTCGCATATCCAAGGATGACCTGACAGAACAAGCATATTTCAGTTTGATTTTGGTCTTGAGCACAGTAGAAACTGATAGACGTGCTGAATGATTACAAAAGCAGCAAGTTTCTACATCACAAACTTTGTAGAAAAGGGTAGATAGACTCCTAATATCCAGGGATGAGGATTGGTGGTAAGATTCAAATCTTTGGGATGTTGAGGTGGGATCAGCCTCAGATAGAATGAAGCTATCCATGTTGTCTAGCCCAATTTAAGGGCAGTAAGTTGGAAAGAGAATAAAAAATGAACATAAGGGAATTGATTTGCAGAAGACTAGTTGCTTGGGAAACATTTTCTGATCATAGCACACTAACTACTAGATCCAAATACTTGTTAAAAAAAATGAAATTAAGAGTTGACCTCTCGGCTCAATTAGGAAGGAAAACATAATAATGCCTCAGAAAGAAATCAAATTATAAGGTAGAAAGAAACTATATGCCTGCAATTTCTGCATAATTATTCTGCAATATAGCACTTGTATGTGCACTAACCACAGGAAGAATGAACATCAATCTGAGAAGTAGTTCATGTGGTCCTATCTACATCAGATGCTTCAAGAATACAAGTTATGAAAGCAATCGAAAGCTTAGACATACAAAGTACTTCATGGGCAGTCAAGCGTTCTGATGGACGAGAGCAGAGCATCTTCCTAATAAGATCTTTTGCACTGTCTGATATAAGGGGCCACGGGTCTGACTCAAAGTCAATGTATCCCTTCAACACTGCATCAAATATTCCTTGTTGTGTTTCTGAAATACAAACAGATGAACCGCTTAATCCATTGGACATAGAATTGAAAAGATCATGTTGCTCAAGCCATGCAACAAGGAACACTCACCTGCCCAAAATGGTGGCACTCCGCTTAGCAATATATATAATATGACGCCAGCAGTCCACACATCAGCTTCTGGACCATAATGTTTGAGAAGCACCTCAGGAGCAACGTAATATGGGCTTCCAACCACATCAGTAAAAATTTGACCTGAAGTATCAAACAACAGGTGAAGTTTTAAAGGGCTATGATGTATCAAACAACATGTGGCTTTCAACCACATGCTACCACTTACTGCTATGTTTCAAGTATTCGAATCGAGTATCGACAGAAACTTTTGCAAAAATTAGTCACAGTTACGCAAACAAGAAATACAGACACAAGAAAAGTAATTTAAAAGCGAACAAAAGAATGCATCAACCATAAAAGATGAGCTAAAGAATTTGACACAATAGACTAATAAAAGAAACTATGGTGCAGCAACAATTTGATAACTAACGAGTACCAACAGGATCTTGGTGTGATTACAATACTGAATGCATCTGGCAAAAAGATGGGAATTTCTACCTGGTTTGAAGAACACAGAAAGCCCGAAATCAATGGCCTTGAGCGAGAAGTCATCATCCTTGTTCACCAACAAGAAGTTCTCGGGCTTAAGATCTCTGTGCATTACACCAAGTGAGTGGCAGGCCTGAACGACCCCTACAATAATCTTTGTCAATTCAGCTGCTTTTCTTTCACTATAATGCCCCCTCTGAATGATCCTATCAAACAGCTCTCCTCCGGAGCAGAGCTCCATGACTATATGAACATATAAAGTATCCTCATATGCACCCTTAATGGTCACGATATTCTTATGACCTGCCAAATGGTGCATTATTTGAATTTCTCTCCTAACATCTTCCACATCCTCCTTGGCAATCAACTTCCTCTTGGAAATTGACTTGCAAGCATAATCATTGCCAGTGGCAATCTCAGTGCACAAATATGTAGTACCAAACTGTCCTTGTCCTAATTTACGACCTAAAGTATAAAGGTCACGAATGTTTGCAGTTTTATGACCCAAAACATAGTAAGCCTGGTTATCAGTGCCGCGTCTCATAATTACCTCTTTCTTGGTGGGGCTAAGGGGAGATGAGTAGCAGTCCTTTTCAGGGGGGGCGTTTTTGGACAAATCTTGGCACGTGATGGCGGATGGGGAATGTTCAGAAACAGAGTTGTCAGAGAAATGGTTGCGCTTGGAATTGGAGCTGATGATTGATTGATCCTCGGGCTGATTGTAGCCCTGATAAAGTTTTCCTTTGAAAGATCCACGGCATGTGTTGCCCATGAAACAGTCACAATTCCTAGAGAACTATTTCAGACCCTTTTCCTCATCCAATAGTAGTTCATAAGTCACACTGATAACACAAAATAATAAAACATCATTAGTGAAGAAACTTGGGACACTCACAGAGAGAGCATCTCATAGACAGATCACACCAAATGATGCTAGATGCTCAGTTTGTTTAAAAATCCCAGTGATTCTCTGTAAAACTATGGTCAAAATTCATCCTAAACATAAAAGAGAAATGTCTGATTAAGATCGGAATGCTAAGAACAATAACGCATCAGAATTCACACACACAAAAAAAAGGAAGTAGTGTAACGAATTTACATGGCACACGAGAGCAAAAGTATGGGAGAAGAGGTTTTGAAAGATACAGAAGTATATCCATACCAATATAACGGAAGAGGAGGAGTAGTTGTAGAAAGTGCGGGCAGGAACGGATCTGGAGTATCTCCACTCTGGATAGATATAGAGAAAAAGGGATACGTTTGAATGATGCAAAGAATAATGAGTGGAGGAGGATGGGGGTATCAATGTTCAACAATAGTAACACGAGCGCATTACAAGCTCGCTTCTTGCTTGCTTATATGAATAGAATAGAATTATAAAGAAAAATGAAAAGTTTTGTCATTGACTAGGGCTGCTGCTGCTGAGAAACAGCGGATGGAAGTGCTGACCAGCTATCTCTCTCTGTCCGTCCTCCTCTTTCTTTCTGTCTTCCTTTATTTACTGCCTTCAATTGTTAAGGATGTATTGGTTAAAAAAACCATAAAAAGAACGTGGTTTTCTGGAATCTTTACCTACGACAATCATTTCATTTCCCATCTAAAGAAAGATCAGATTTTCTAGGTTTTCGTTGATAAAACCATTGTTTTGTTCATTCGGCTTCTGTGTATTGTCTATAATAATAAGTTTTACCGGAGGAGTGGGTTTCCGGGAAATGCGTGAGAGGAAATTAAGGACATCTAAACAAAGATTCAATTTTTGACGGACCCCACGTGTTGGGTTGGGGGCTGAGAGTTAATGTCGGAGCTTAGTCCCTCTTAGCTTACATGACCTTTTGACGTCTCTGTAATAATAAATAATAAATAACAGTTAGTGTGAATCTGACCAGACACACATATTATGTAAATGGATTAATGGAACTTAGCTGTCAGATCAGATTGCTAATATGGGAATAGTTCTGTTCTGTGAAGCATAGCATTTACCAACAATACCATATCCATATCGTGTAACCTAAGATAGGACCCCCTGGAGAGAGGGGGGGAGAGAGAGAGAGAGAGAGAGAGAGATATGATTGGTTATTAGTGACTGTATAAGCAAGAAGCTGAAAATTTTAAAAGAAGAAAAATCATCCAAACGTGAAGGTTTTTAGTTGGGTTGGCCAAGTTGAATAGGTCAACCTTACGAAAAAAACGTTGACGGGCTGGTCTAGTCTACGTCCACCATGTACCAACCAACTTAGAAAGGCAACTTAACTTAATTAGGTGGTGTTAAAAACTCATTCCATGCTGCATCGTCAATTCCAGCTGCAGTCTTTTACTTTTCCTTATTAGAGACTTGGTCATCGCCAGCCAGCCGCTTCCTTTTTTATCTCTGTGTTTTAGAGGTAGTCTTGTTAATTAAGGCTCTCCTTTAAAGAAAGTTTTAAGTTCGAGTCACCGCAAAGGAAGAAAGAAGGAAAAATTTCTTCATTGATGATCCTTTAGTTCTCTGGGCATGCACCTTGATCGGATCAATTGTAGTGTCTAGTTTCCAGAGTTAATGTGAGAATTGGAACTATTAGGAAGCTGGAGTTGATGGAAACATGATGCTGAGGAGGGCCTGAGATCAATCAACAATCGACCAATCTGTATTTGACGACTCCTTGTGCATAGAAATGTGTAAGCGATGTAAGAATCTGACGGACTTTAGGATTTCAAATTTCTATCTTCTAGGGCTTTTGTAGTGAGATTTTTAGGGGTTTAGAATTAATATGACAAAACTGAGATATCTAATATACATGAAAAAAAAAAAGCAGAGTATGGTCACATACTAAAGTAGTTGTTGGTGGTGATGTTTTAAGTCTCTCCTCTTTGTGTCGTACCCAACCTCAAGTATACCAATCATATTCAGTACAGTTGCTCGGGAAATCCTTTTTTTGTTTTTTGTTTTCCTTATTTTTTATAAATTATAAACACTCTTAAAAAATGATCTTATTTTTCTTCTTTTCATTTTATTAACTAAATAAATATAACTTGATATCAATAGCTAATACTTATTATGACTAATATAATTTAATCAAAAATTAAAATTATTTAATAAACATATTGTTAACATTACTTTATAAAGTTCTTACTTGTTCAAATTATTTATTTTTAATGTAATATAATAAATTTATTATTATGCATTATATACAAAATTTCAAATAAAGCTAATTATTTAATTACTTTTAAATTTTAATTCTTCTTATAAATTTTATTTATCATAAAACTACATCAAAAAATATAAATAGAACTATGTAATCCCAAAATATTTTAGGGGAAAAGAAAAGGGATTGAAGGATTGAGAGGACAGACAGCAATTAAGCAGGAATACAAGTCAATCTAGTAATAGGAACCAGCTCCTTCAAATTCATCTTTCACTAAGAATCAGGGTAATTACTTTCACCACATTTGCTTCCAGATTCATCCATTATCTGAAACCGCATTGGACACTATAAACTGCATAAGCATGTATAAACTTTTCTCGTTTGTGCATCTACAGCTTCAGGTTCTTAATTTGAGAGACTCACAAACATGATCTCATACAAATTGGCCTACTAAACATGACCTCAGCAGTATCCCGGTACACCTAGCTAAACAGAATGTAGGTCTAATCAACTTCAACTACAGATGACAGAAAGCCTTGCCCGTGATGCTCAACCTTCTTGCAGGGGCTATATGGAATGAGGCGCTGAGCAAAAAAAATGATAAAAGGGTAGAGAAAAATGAAGGAATTTCATTTCAGAAGGTAGATGAAGAAAATACATGTATCTTGGCAACCATGGTATCATGAGTATCTGATGAATGGGGAAATTGAAGTGACAGAACTGCAGGTTAGTATTTCCTCTGAGTTCATGCTGATGGAGTAGCATCTTCCTGATGCCTGCCAAGTCCTCCACTGGTGGGCCTATAAGTTTTCAGAAACGAAATACTTCAAATGAAACAAAAAGGATAAACAATAGCAATGGCATCTTCATGAAGCAGAAAACAAAATTTGTAAACTAAAGTCAAAGTCAAACCTCCTACGTTAGTTAGCTTGGAACTTAAGACATATTAAATAGCTTTTATCCACCAATATCCAAATTCTATCCATCTCCTGTTCCTTAATTATTCTTAAATAAGTGTTGTCATTTCTGCAAGTCACTTCTTTTGTATCGAAGTTACTGTTGTTTAAGGCAAAGCGTAAACCCCTACGTTATAGATCATTGAAAGAACTTAACCGGCCCAGATTAGCCTAGATATATATTTCTGCTAGAAATGACAAAGATCATCAGTGATCAAAAAATTACTGGAAGAATTAGGATGTATGGTTGGGCAGTTAGCACAGAGGGGGATTGGTTGGGGCTACGTACAAAATCATTGAAGTGGAATGAACTCCAATAACTGTCTGAAATCACAGTCTGTCTTTTCAAGTCGTTACCAGACATCTCATAGTTTACGAAGATGCAAGATAAAAGTCAAATCTCTTCACCTTATGCAATGCTTATGCAAGAGTGCAACAAAGAAAAGAGACTTACAATCCACTAAGGACTTTAATTGTGTCATACAAGAACCATTGCAAAGTCACGACAGGGCCCACTATTGTGATTCGAATAGGAAGACTTCGAGTGAAAAGATTAGCAAGCCCAATGTTCTTTACTGCCTGAGAGATGTTACACGGCGTATGAGTACACTTAACTTGAATCTCCCCACATGGATCAAGACAATTATGCGATACCTGAAGCACATTTTCAGCCTTTTTGTTGTAAAGTGAAGAAACAATGTTGTCAGCAGGATTAGAAATCACAGTGCCAATAATTCCTGCTGCATACCCTGCCAAAGATGTCACCCCCAGCTGTTGAGCCTTGGAGCAATCTTCCTTTCTCCTCTGAAGGATGTTGCGGTATATCAGGTCCACTGAGTGCTCAAAGGTCGAAAACATTGTCATAGAAACTGCCAATGACATCATTACCCAAATGAAATTCAGTCAGGTGGAAGAAGCTGTTTTACAATAAAGCAAACAGAAACAACTGCAAAATCACAAGAGGCTACAAGGGAACTGCTTAAGCAAGTATCCCAGTAATGTAGTCAAATATGGCCACTTAGTTAAAAGACTTGAGTTCCATTTTTCATGTTAGTCCAAAAGGCAATGCAAAGGCATGATGACATAAAATTTAAACAAATCCATCAAAGAAAGATATTGAATTTGCAGGGTAGAAGAGCAATTGAAACCAGCTGTGAGCAAATAAAGTAGTATTACAAGGAAGGTTGCGGCCCCAGAGAGGAAAAAGTCCCCGATAAAAGCTGCAGTGAATGATAAAATTGTGAACATGATTGAAGAAGTGAAAAAAGGAAAGATGCTCAAATTCTCACGAATCATATTAACCCTGCAAGTCCTTCTGCTCTGTTGAGTTTGGGAAAACCATCGATTAAACCCTTAGCAAAATGTGGCTGTGCCTGGACACGGACTTTTACAGCTTCAAATGGACAAAGAGCCACATCAGCAAATACTTGAGCAGATGCACTGCTAAGAAAGAATATGAAAGTTCTCTCTTTATCCACAAAGGCATCTGCGTAAAGTCTTTTAAAGTATTCATAAAGACCAAATTTGCAGCCACCCTGAACACCATATCCAAAGAACTTTCCCGACCAACCCCTCCACAGGGACGAAGGGCCTTGTTCTTTCCACAGGGTAGAGAACCCTGACAAAATACCGCTATACTTGACTGGATTAACCTAGAATAGAGAAACAACATGAACCTGAATTCCTTAGAACGTGTGCTTACTGCTTAGTAGCAGAGAAATGAAAGACATTAAAAGAAAGGCAAAAGAATCAGGAAATATATAGTGCTTGGACACCTCATTCAAGAAGTAAGAAGGCCCGTTTAATTAAGCTAAATTAAAACAACCCAAGTATAATCGCACAATGAGTATTGCTTTTACAGTATAAAGACGTTAAAAGGTCCCAAGCCAAATGTAAGTGGAGTGGCCTGCCTGAAACAGCATCAACCTTGGACGATGAGCTGATTCTGCAGTGAAGGATCGAAAATAATACCAAATACAGAAAGGAATCGAAGTCAAAAATGGAAATTTTCGAGCAGAGGAAGTGGGACCCCCGAAGAAATTGTAGAGTTTATAAAAATTAAGCGATCAAGATCAAAATTATAGTTTGGGCAAATGATAGGAAATCAGGCAGGCCACCAAGAAATTCAGTAAAGATCAAGTTTTTAGGTGATTTGTCCAAATTACATTCTAATAAAAAGAAAAAGGATGCAGGCAGACACGAGTTCTGCTCTGAACCTTGCTGCCACTGCTGACATACTTTAGTAAGCCAAACCCTTCTCTCTGACGTGATAGATTGAATGAAAAAGGCATGCATAGGTAGCACGTAAACAATTTTATAGGCGAAATAAGATATGATAATAAGCGGAAAAAAAGAAAAAAAACCTGCATATTGACTTTTAAGACGTCAAGAGGAGTGACGGCGAGGTGAGTGGCACCAGCACTGAGCATTCCTCCAATTGTACAAATCCCATGGTAATAATACAAGTAAGCAGCTGGTGACAACTCCTCCTCCACTGTGACCACCCTTTTTGTTCCTCGCATTACCGAACAACTGCTACTCAGGCTCTCTTGTACAAGTTATACCAATTTGATTTATTTGAGTTTATGATCTACAACTCGAGAGAAACAAAGAAAGAAGAGAGTGCAGAACTGAGAGGGAAAACGAACGGAGAGAAGAGTAGAGACGTTTCAAGTTTTAATTCAACCAAAAAATTTGCGCTGTGTTTGTTGTCCAACAATCCAGCAAGTGCGGTTTTCCTTCGTTTCTACTGATGTCAGATGCTTCCACGTTTCCCCATTCCAAAACCTAGAACACCAAGTCAAATGAAAAAGGTTAGTTGAGTATGTACTGTAATTACAACTCTTATCAGTAATTAACATTAATTAATTAAAAAACACACTCACGCGTAGATACATACATGCATACATACATATATATAATTATAATTATAATTATAATTATAATTAATGATAGGTTATATTATGAAAAAATGAAAAAATCAAAATAAAAATTTATGATTTTCATAAATTTTAAAAATTGAAAGAAATCTAACGTAAAAATAGAAATAAAAAGTTTGCATAAACAATGTTTTTAATAATATTGAAAACAAAAGCATAAAACCAAAAATTAAAGTGAAAACAAATCGACCTTAAATAATATCTTTACTTTTGTAAAATAATAAGCATTTTAATTAGGCTTGTCTTATAATAACTGTAGATTGGGTTAGACTTAGGCCTTACTTTGCCTGAGCCCATTTGGGCCTTTTGGCCGAGACTTTTGGCCATAACTTATTTAACTTAAATGAAAGGAATTATTTTTACCGAAAAAATTGTAAGAAGCATTAAAGAAGTTGTAAAGGAGATGTGTTGAAGCCATGGCTACTTGCTTTTGGGTAATCTTTACATCAAAATATGGGCAAAATCCATCTCAAAATCGAAAATAACAACCTCATATTTACAAAGACATTAAGTTACATTTTTGTAATTCGGAATTGGTTCTTATATCACCTTCTATAAGCTGATTCAAAAGCTTTTATGAGGTGACTTAGCAAGGATTAAAAGAGGAGAGGACTCTCGAAGATTGAAGCAGATAATAGATGTAAAGCGCAGAGCATTATAGATTAATTGTTAATCTACAGTGTCTATTTTGTAACCTAAGATAAATGTCTGTGGCCCCTAAGCATTACTCAATTCTCAGGAATTATGCAATGGTTCATCAGGTTACAGACAAATTCTCATTTTCATTATCTAATTAATTTAATTTCCTTCGTGGTTTGCATCAAGAAAATTTGGGTAGATAGAAATTTGTGAAGATTCCACTCTGATAGCAGAACTTCACAGCAAGTCCGAGTTTGTATCTTTAATAAAGTTGGAGAACAAATTATCTCCTCTAACTCTATCAAGGATTGCTCACCCCAGCTTGCTTTTCAATGGAGATTATAATGAAACATGTTAGACAATTAGGAAACAAGAAAGCATGCATTTATAGCAGAACAACATCTCAACCATCATGAATAAGAGCCCTACTTTACTAACAACAAAGATAGCTTCGGCTTACCTACGTAAATGGAGAGGATTCTCGGATCTATCCTTTCCTCGTGGTGTTTTGCTTGCAGATTCTTTTGCTGACCTTGGGACCCTGAAAAAAGACATGTCGGTAGCATCAGACAGTGTCGACTTACCAGGGTGGGTGGCGAATCTGAGCTTCATTTGCTCAGAGTCTATTGAAAAGGGGAAACTTTAGCCGTAAGGAAAGCATCAGACAGAGTTAACTTACCTGGGTGGGTGTTGGATCTGTGCTTTAAGGATAATCCCTGCGCAGATGAAAAGGGGAGAACTTTATGCCCTAATCGCGATTGAAATCACAACTTGCAGAAGTCTAGGTTAACTAAGTCCTCCTCTACGCAGCGGTGATCCATTTTGAAGAAGATAAGCCACATAAATCGAGTTAGAATCTCTCCATCGCTTTCGTCCTCCTTCCCAATCGAGAATCTTCTAACGTCTTCGAATGAAAGAACGAGTTCGTTTTACCCTAATGGTTAAATGTTTGAGTATTGTTATGCCATCGTTTTGTGTTTAGAGTTGAGTGTTTAATGTGTTGTGCTACACCATTTTAATCCTTTGGGTTATAGTTGGGCTGTCTCATGTGTGCAGACCCCTTGTTGTATTCTTACACTCTTCTATTATTATTTCTAATTGATTTTAATTTTTCAAAAAAATTGTTCATTATGTAACCTTTGAAACGATTTCATTTTATGCTAGGTAAAATGATTCGAGCTTAAGTAGAAACTAAATTTTGAGATTTTGAAAAAAAACTCAAGCCTAATTAAATTAACCCAAACTTGTTGACTTCAAGTTGAGCTGAGCTAGGGCTTTTTCTGCTAGTCAATGTGGATTAACTTCTACATATTTCTGTTACTACTATGTGAAGAGCTAGCAACCTACAAACATAACTGTCATTAACAGTATTCATTTGAAATAGTTATTAACAATGTGATGAATGCTCATACATTCATAATACTGCCTTGTTGTCTCGGCATGACAATATGTTCGACTATGTTAGAACAAAAACACTTGTGAAGAGATTTCATTGATGACCTAATAAATATGGTATAAATGTCATTGTAAGTTTGATATATGAAGCAATACATGGTAATCAACACAAGGTTTAATAATCAAAGAATGTTTTATATATGTGAAGATTACTGAGTAGGTTGAGTTGAGCCTTCATTCTTACATTTTTTAGCGTTGTCGCCAGAATTGTCACATTTCTTAAATTTTTATAATTAACCCTTTCAATTCAATTTATTTTAATTTTTTAATTTATTAGGCTCATTTTCTCCTCTCTTTATAACTAGTTTAGTTCTTACAGGCATGAATCTTTTAGGTGGTGGGTTTATCATTTATGCATCAATAGTAGGCTAAAAAATTGCACCCTTAATAGGTTGCAACCAATAGTATAACACCCCACCTCCATGGAGCATACTCCCGAATATCCAAAGGACCTTCGAGAACATACTCTATAAAAGCGGCATGTTAGAGTAATCACATTCACTTATATGGCATCATACATAACATAATTAATCAAAAGATCAACTCCTCATTTAATTTATAAAACATATTTTAAATGGTAGCCTTTTACTACATAATCCATATATACAGTATCAAAAACATATGAGAGTTTACTACTCATTACAACATGTTCTATATGAAATGAGAACTAAATAGAAAATATGCTAACTAAACTCTTTAGTATCAGCTGACTAGACCTTTGAGTCATTCTTGTATTCAAAACGCAAGTACTAGACTTCTACTAGGATGCCTTAATGGTTAGGTCTCCCTCATACCTGAAAATCAATGTTGCAATTTTGATAAGTTTTGTGAACTCAGTGAGTGAATTATCCTCGATGTGCTAACTCATATCAATACACAAATACAATTCATAATCAAATTCACAAACAAATCATATCATCAATTATTGAATATCACTTCACATTTCATCATGCTTAAACAAATACAATTTTCATCTCACTATATTCAGAACAATCCAATAATTCAATTCAATTATGTATATGATAATATCAAGTTGTATATGCAAATGCACATGTGACTCATTCATTTTCACTTTGTTATGACCTAGAGCCTTTTTATTGTCCCGTATTCGTTGTAGATACTGGGCTCATTAATAACTGTTCTATACCCATTATAGATACCAAGTTCATTAAACACTGAATGTGGCTCTTTATGCACATTTATGAGCTTTAAGCTCTTTTTCACTGGTCACTCCGGTCACAATTCCTTTGTCTGATCATGTATATCAATATGATGAAATGCATCATTTCTCATTAAATGCAATCAATCACTTTCATTCATTACACATAGTCATTTTCACATATTCATCGGAGCTAAGTCCAGCATTCAATAATTTGTTGGGTACACATATTTTTCTCGATTTATATTCAATTAGGAACACTCCCAATACAATCTCAATTATCAAACTCCTCATACCATAAAGTGTTCCTAATTATCTCAATTACATCATTAACAGTTCAATAGCAGAAATTTAAAACATAAACAAATCAATCCTAGTGAGAAAACTTCTAGGTTGACTCACAGTAAGCTCCAGATTAGGTATTACCTTAAAACCGGCAATGTCTGGATGCTGGCATTCGACTTGTGCATCTAAATCATGCAATACACACATTTATACACATTAATAAGTTAATCAATCACATAAATATTCAATCATACAAACACACATATATATGCGTCATGTATAATGCATGCTCAATTGACTATTCCCAGGTATGTATCCTTAATCACAAGTCATGATCGTTCAAACATTATCACTTGTATATGTCTAGTTTGCACTTAGGTTATACCTCAAGAACTTGATTATTCTAAGTTTCGCAATCATACATTGTGTATCCTTAATCACAAGTCATGATCGTTCAAAGATTATCATTTGTATATGTCTAGTTTGCACTTAGGTTATACCTTAAGAACTTGATTATTCTAAGTTCATCAATCATACATCCACTAATCCTTTTATACAATTATATAATCACACAATATCCAAATTCTCATTGATTCATACTTAATTCACCTTACTCATATTCTTTGGATCACAATTGCATTCATAAGAACACCTTCATTCTTATATCATTCATAATTTTGCAGATTTTAAACACATTGATATCAACAATCCATTCCTTAAGTTATAACCTCAATTAACAACCTAAACATATCAACCTTTAACTAACTAATCCATCATCAAACTAGGTTCATTTCAAGCCTCAATCAAGTCTAAATGCACCAAGGTAAAGTAACTTATCATTAGTTGATTCAACAATCACTTAAAAGATAACATTTCACTTTCAATACCTTTCCCACGATCGTGGGAAGTGCCATCCGAAAATTTCCAGCCAATTTCTTCCATGTTTTTCTAGATTTTTAACTCTTTTTTACAAAACTCAAAACATCTTATGCATAGTTCATCATTTCTACTAAATTCCTCATCAAAAATCATTCCAAATCAAAATCATCCATATAACAATACATAAACTATTATTAATCATTTACACAAAAACAGAACACAAACATATCCATTTCTTCATCAACGTTCCAGCATACTTCACACACCATTAACACCATTCATCTATTCCTAAACTATCATCATATACGTTTCTATTAAAACAAGTCGTGAAGAATAATATCTTACTTACTTGTTTAACTCCAAAGCTCCTCAAATCATCAAGTAACCCTAGCTTTCCATGCTTACAAGATCATCAAACTTTCAAGGTAGAATAGGTTAGGATTTATCATCAAAGTGAAGACAACAAAATATTTGGAGTGGCTAAATGAAAGATGTTAACAAAAATCACGTTATGAGTGTAGGTTGTGAATGTCGTGAATGGAGAGAAGAAAGAAGAAGATGAGAACATATAAAAAAAGTAAGAATGAAAGACAAAGATGGTTAAGTCTTGGGTGTGTCGTGGGTTAAGATGTGTGGCAAGTGTTGTGACACTTGTCACTTGCCACATGTCTTATTCCTATGGTTCCAATTGTCTCTTAATAACTAGTCCATTTGTCTCTCAATCTCCAGTCTATTTTTCATTCAATTATCTAAGCCACTTGTTAATTAATCCTAATGCCACGTGTCAATCGTTTCTATTATTATGTGTCACTTATTTCTTGTTGGCCCCTAAATTTTTTCATTGAATTAAGCATGATAGTTTATGGAATAAGCATGGAATTTGAATTTTTGCCTTAAAATGAATTATGAGGTCATGATAGAATTATTATTGGAGTTTAATTATATATTCAAGTGTTAGTAGGATTTTTTTTATTACATTAGTTAATTAGATTGAAGTAGTAAGAATGAATTGAGAGCAATTTTGGCATGTCACTTAAGTTTAGAAACCAAAAAGCATTAAAGGAAGGGCAAAGATGATTTTTACCACTCATTAAGGGTAAAATTGGAAGAGAAAAAGTGATGTCTTGCTCTTAAGAAGGAGAAAAACGTGAATAAGGGAGAGAAAGAAGAGAACAACGAAAAAGAAGAGAGAAAGGAGAGAGGGTTTCGTTAATGAGAGGAAAGACAGAGGAAGCAAGTTAGGTTTCATCTTTTCTTAGTCTTCAAGAGTGATTTTGAGGTTGTTCAAGAAGAAAAAAAGAAAGAGGAAGAGAAGAGCTTTCATTTGAACTAAAAATCTCATTATTTGGTGAAGATTCAAGGTAAGAGCAATTTTAATCCTTTGGATTTTTGGAAGAATTTTGGTTCATGAAGCTTAGAAAATGCATGGGTTTAAGTATTCTAGAATTAATTTTTAGTGAATATGCTTGTTGGGTTCTCAATTTGGATTCCTATTGAATTGGGATTTTTGCCAATATTGAAGGAAATCAAGAGGAGAGGTAAGAGGAGCAAGAAGAGAGGCATTTTTAAGCAAGTTTCTAAGCAAGGAATTCAATATGGGTAATGTATTTATAGTTATTGTGTAATTGGGCAAATTCTTGCCTATGTGTGTGTATGTTGATTTGCTTGCATTTGAATTGCTTGAAATTGAAATTGAAATTGTTGTGAATGTTTGAAAATGCATGATGAATTATGATTATGTTATGCCTTGAAAAAGGTTATGA
>JAOQMS010000180.1:45346701-45364317 GCA_027563885.1 Erythroxylum longipes | reverse complement strand
AAATTCTCCAAAAATTCTAAATTACTAAATACACTCTCCAAATCAATTTTTCAACATATAAAAACCACAATTCTCCACAAAATTAGATTCACAATTCAATTATAAATCAATTATACGCAGAATGCCTATGAATGCATGTACACTTATTTTCATGTGCAAAAATTCAATATTCATGAATATGAGCATATCATATAGTGCATGAGCATAATGCATTTTCTAATTTCTTAATAATCTCTCATTTTTACTATTCTAGTCTTAACATGGATAACGGGATGTTACAAACTCCATCTCCAATCTCCAATGTGGTGCCACATCGTATGGATTATGCCTTATACTAGTACTTGGTCTCCGTATGGTTTACCAGGCTCTTCTTTACATGGATATTCATCATTATCAATAAAAATACCACAATTAGGTGAGTCAATTTCAACTAGTTAGTGGTCATCAAGAATGTTAACTTATATAAAACCCTCATCTTGGTCCCTATCATGATCATCCAGGACTTCATGAACTCCTACATCAACTCCTTCACTAACTCCTTCACCAACTTCTTCAATAACTTCTTTAGCAACTTCCTAAAAATTTTCATCGTTAACTTAATCTACTAGTAATACCACAACTTATGTCTTCCCCCTTGCTATCTCTATCATCTCCTCCAATTATAGGCAATATCTCTAGTGCAAGGAGTGAGGTGTCTAACAATTGAGTAAATAAACATAAAGCATTTGGTAGATTTTCATAAGGTTAATGAACTTTAAACAACTTTGGTTTGATTTAATCAATCTCAATAACTCACTAAATTTAAAACCAGGTATATTGTGATAGGCCTTGTGAACTTGAAGGTATCTAAATTCTTTCCCCGTCTCACATATTTGCCTATAGTTAACATAATCTAGGTCTACTTTATAAAAAACACTTATTTGCCCATCAACATATTTCAACTTTGGTTCAACTAAAAATTTTCTACCATATACTACTAAATTAGGTCATTACAAACTTGTTCACAAGGAAGAGGAAAGAATTATAGTTAAATCAAAGGGAAAATGCACTTAAAGATAGCCAAATCAGCAACATAAATAAAGTTATATAATATTAGAGTACTTAACTAATTTAAAAGATTGTAAATTCAAATAAAATTTAAAAATAAAGATCATGTAAACATGAGGAGGGAACATCGCGTAAAATGAATAAAAATATTATACAAAATGAGCTACGTCAAGGCAAACACTTCAATTTTCATAATAAGTAAGCAAGTTACCACATTTAACACAAGTAAACAAAGCATATGTAATAAGAAATTAAAAGTTGATGGAAGATATCTTCATTCATATTACTGATTAATGCTGCTTATCTTCCCCATTTGTTCTTTTTCTCATTTTATGTTTTATTGGTGCATTATAGCAAACTCTTTGTTAACTTATCAAGAGTAATAATTTCTTTATTAATAACTATTTAAATTGTCATACTTATAAAATATAAACTTAAAAGAAAGTAGATTAGTTATTTGTTAACAACCTTTTCTAATTCATGCCTTTAAAATTACAAATAAACAAAAGTATGAGAAGTTTGATATAAATGCACTAATCAAGTTTATGATGAATGATTAAATAAATATTCATGTTCTTAAAATACTTCTTAGCAAATTATGACTCTCAATCAGTAAAGGACATTTACTACAAGAAAATAACACATTACCATCAGAAAATTACCAATGAAAAATTACCGACGGAAAAAATTTCGTGGTAAATTAGGGACAGAAATTGATTTTTCGTCGGTCAATTTGTCAAAAAAATGGCTTTTTACGATTGTCAAAATTTCATCGGTAAACGTGGAGAGAAATTATTCCTGAGAATTTTCCAACTGAATATAGAAATGGAATAGTAAATTCTGTCGTAAAAATAGGCGGCAATAGGTGGAGGGAAAATTATGCATCTAAATTATCGACGAAACCATATTTTTTTGATAAATGTCGATTTCTCCAAAAATTAAAACAACATCGTTTAGTTTATAACCAAACAACGTTATTTTGAATAACCTCATAAGCCACCCGAAACCCCCCTCCTTCCCTCCCTTTTTCATTTTCTCTCTTCTTCCCTACTTCATAGCTGTCTGTCCCTCTTCCTCCCAAGCATTCAACGTCAATTTTTGCTTGTTTTGGTCCATCGTGTATAGTTTTTAGGTAAGTTTGCTCTTAGGTTTCCTGATGTCTCCAAAAAATTCATTGTTAGTGTTGAACGTGGGTGGGTTTTCATGGATTATGGGTATATGAACGTGGGAGGGTGGGGTATTATGCATTTTTACCTAATGTTGTTGGTTTAGTTGTTGTTTGAATGTGTTTTGTTGGTAAATAATGAAAAAATGTAGTAATTTTGTTATTAGTTAGAGATGAATTCGGGTTGCCTATGAATTGTTCGATGAAATGTATCTGAGGGATGTTGGTGAGACTTGGTTAATGCCTTGGAATCTAAAGAATATGCCTAGAGTAGTTACATAAGACTTGAAATGGAAAATTAACAATTATATGGAAGGGTTTCATATAATAGAATGAAATTAGACAATTATGTGGAAGGTGATATTTGTGAAACAATTAATAAGCACTTTTATGTATTAATATGGTAGAAGTTGAATATACTTCAATATTCAATTATGTAGATAATTGCATGAGATTTCTTAGTTATCCCAATGCTTACAATTGCTTTTAAGTATGCTTTTCATACTACTTATTGAATAATGAATTCTTATCACAATTGATTTCATCTAATAACTTAAGAAGTGTTGATGTATGTGAAGAGTGTTGATGTATGTCAAGAGTTGGTATATACTGAAATACTTTTATGACTTAAATAATTATCTCCATATGATTGTATATTTTGTTTGTTATATTATGATATACATAGATAATGTAGACATAGATTTGGTTATTCATCATTTTAAAAGTTTACTCAAAGAAATATTTGATGAATAAAGTCATATCTATTTGTTAATAATCATGTATCTATTTAATCAATTTTTTTATATAATTGTGTATGATTTCTATTATGAGTTCTTTTTAAATATAAAGGAAGTGATGCGAAGTGATGCCACATTGTATCACAATCTTCTTTTAGCTTCTTGTTAAAGTATGTTATTGGTTTTTATGTGTATCTCTAAAAACCAAATTGATATATTTGATCACTCCCTCCTTTGCTAATCTAGATATACTGATAATTAAAGAAATGATAAACATTAAAATTTTCATTTGTTCAGTTGAAATGATAGTCTATTGCTTTTCTTATGACATATTTGTCTTGTTTTCTTTTAAGTAAAATAAAAAAGTATTGCATATCTTGTACAATAAAATCTATAATTGAAGTTTAATAAATCTTTATAAGAAGGAATTTATAAAGGTACTTAGACTATTAATGTTAGAATACAACATTTTGAAGAGATCATTGACACACCTGACTTGATAGAGACATAATAGGTTAAGGAAGTTGAAATCCTCCCATTAGTCTGATATCTTTATGAAGATTCAGTACATAACTTGAAATGCAATAGTTAAGGTCATGTCTATAGGAACCATAACCTTGTTAGGAACCTAATATAAAAATTTGTAAAAGGAGATAGTGATTTAAATTTTCTACTTTATAGTTTTAAAATTTTGAAAATTTAGTAAAATCTAATTCATCATATGCACTTCCTTGCTTCCATAATGTTGAACTCATAAAGAGAAATAATTTAGTATATTGAATTTTGTATAGCACATGTTATTGTGAACTTAACTATAAGATCCTATTTGTAATATACTCGTTAGTTGTTAAAATGTTAAAGAGGAATTTGACAATTAACATTTTATAGGTATTTCAAAAAGTATCAAATTCCTTTCCTCTTGAAATGTATCAAACTTTGAGGGCCTATACTTATAGGGTAAAAGAAATAGATATGTTTAAGAATAATGAAAAAAGTTTTGAGTGCATTATTATGTGTATGAGTGTGATATAAGTTGATAATGCATTTTAAGATCAATAAAGATTTTATTAAGTTCTAATTAAGCTATAATGTAATCTTGATAATAATTGAATTGTATATGATTCCTATTTATTGGTAAAAAAACGATGTGTATAAGGTTTCTCTTATCTAAGATCTCTTGATTGAACTTGTATAAGGCTATGCCTATATTCTTTAATAATACAATTCTTTTAAAGTATAAGGCTATTACCTATAATAAAATTCAAAACTTATTAAAAACTAGCTAACTGTTTATTGTCTTTTTTGCAGGATGTGTTCCATGTTGAAGAGCGTCGATAATTGTCCAACCTCATTTGTCTTCTTTGCAATTTACGATTCTTCTTCTATTAAGGTAAGTTGTTTAACTAAGTAATTTATAATGTGATCGGTTTTGTGTTCGTCATCCCTAGTTATAACAATTAGTTTGTATTTCCTATAAATATTTAAGTTAAAGATGAGCACAACTAAATAATAAATTATTTATAAGGTGATTTTTAGATATGTTAAATATTTAAAGAATAATGAAAAAAGTTTTGAGTGCATTATTATGTTTATAAGTGTGATATAAGTTGATAATGCATTTTAAGATCAAGAAAGATTCTATTAAGTTCTAATTAAGCTATAATGTAATCTTGATAATAATTGAATTGTATATGATTCCTATTTATTGGTAAAAAAAGATGTATATAAGGTTTCTCTTGTCCAAGATCTCTTGTTTGAACTTGTATAAGGCTATGCCTATATTGTTTAATAATAGAATTCTTTTAAAGTATAAGGCTATTACCTATAATAAAATTCAAAACTTATCAAAAACTAGCTAACTGTTTATTGTCTTTTTTGCAGGCTGTGTTCCATGTTGAAGAGCGTCGATAATTGTCCAACCTCATTTGTCTTCTTTGCAATTTACGATTCTTCGTCTATTAAGGTAAGTTGTTTAACTAAGTAATTTATCATGTGATCGGTTTTGTGTTGTTCTTTATGACTTTACCTCTAACAATGATTGATGAGTTAAAATATAGAGTTTATCTGAAAACAAAATTACATAATTGTGGTTATCTTGGTGTAATTAACTCTTGCATAAATATAATTAGAAATGGTTATCTTGGTTTTGTATGTTCTACTTTAATAGATTATATGAATGTGTGTTGTTCTTTGGAATTGGTTATCTTGGTTTTGTTGTTTAGAATATTGTTAGAATGATTGATGGCTAGATTTATGAATTACATAAGTATTTATTGCATGTCGAATTAGTTTGCATAATTATGGATGATTTGAGACATAATAAACCCCTAGGATGGTATACAAGATAGAAACCTGTGATGTAGCTCCTATGAGGCTTATTAGTGAAAAATTTCATGAACCTAAAAGTCACAGCAAGAAGTCCCTTTCTCGATTCATAGGTGTAAATAATGTCACGTACCATAGTGCTTATTTAAAATCAAACTTTGGAAATAAACTTGTAGGTGATTAATTGAAACATAAAGATTTCAACTTTGATGTGATGAATTCAAATTTAGTATTAACATAAGAAATTCACGTATAATTGACATAACAAGTCTTTGCATAATTAACCCGTAGGATGGTATATAGGTTGGAAACCCATGATGCAGCCCCCATTAGGCTTATCGGTGAAAAATTTCATGAGCCTAAGAGTCACAACGAGAAGTCCATTTCTCAATTCATTGGTGTAAACACTATAGTGCTTGTTTAAATCCAAACTTTAGAAATCAACTTGTGGGTGATTATGTTTTAGAATGTGGTGATTATCCAATCACTAATATGGAGTTTGTTGAGATTGAGTTTTGTAATTATGAACTCATATGGTGGGATAGGTTGGTTTCAATTTGGAGGGGAAATGGTAAGATACTTGGAAAAACTTAAGGGATGTTTTGTAAAGTAAAGATTAAATTTTTTGTAAACCTAAGGGAAATGAAGGATACTAATTATGAAATCACTTTTTAAAATAACAATTTTACAGAAATGAGTAATGTCGATATATCTTGGACGTATAGACGACTAACACCCGATGGTTTCATTAATCCTGAGTTTGTTGAGGAAGTTGAAGCTTTTATTCACTATGCATGTTCTTAATCTGCATATATAGATGATTCAAAGATTAGATTTCCATGTAAAAAGTGCAAATATGTTCGTTTTCTTCCTATTGAGAAAATGGATGTCCATTTGTTAAGAAAAGGGTGGTTTGTTCCAAATTCTTTTGAGAGGACACGACATATGGAGCCATTAATTTGTAGCATTTCAAGGGCTAATGAAGTTAACTCATCAATAAATATGGATGGCTTTGAAGGAGGGACTAGACTTAGCATAAATAATGTAGGTGAAATTGAAAAATCTTTACATATAAATGGTTTATGATGTAGCCAGTTATACCTTTCAGGAAAATATAGAAAATTTTAAAAAGAACCAAACACACGTGCAAAAAAGTTTTTTACTTACTATACTCAAATGTTCAAGAATTAAGGCCAAATTGTGAGACCATAACTCAATTATCTTTAATTGCTTGAGCATTGAACATAAATTTTGAAGGGCATATTTCTGATTGAAGTTTAGATAAAATTCTTGCTTGGTATAATGAATCATTACCTTCTGATGATACAATGGTGGATAATTTTTACAATATGAAGAAACTTATTAGGGGTCTTAGTTTGTTAGTTAAAAAAATTGATTGTTGCAAATTGGGATATATGTTGTTTCAGGGAGATGATGTGGAATTACACGAGTGAAAATTTTATGGTTAATCTATGTTCAAACCTAAAAAATATACTATGAAATAGAAATTAGTACCTTGGAAGCAGATGTATTATTCTCTGCTAAGTCTGATACTTCAAATACGTTATGCCTCTGATGTTACTACGTCCCACATGAGATGGCATAATGAATATGAACAGGGAGATTGAATAAGGATTCATCCATTAGATGTACTTTCATGGAAACATTTTGATAACACTCATTATGAGTTTGCAGTTGAAAGTCGAAATGTTATGTTGGAATTGTCAACGGATGGATTCCAATGTTTTGTTCAATCCAACCAACAATATTCATCATGGAAAATCGTAATTATTCCTTATAATTTGCCTCAATGGATGTGTATGAATGAGGCATATATGTTCTTGACAGTTATTGTGCCTGTGCCTACAAGTAAAATTGATGTATTCTTATAACCATTAGTATCTAAATTGCATCATCTTTGGGAATATGATGTGGAGACATAATGTATCTCTTAAACAAAATTTTGTGTTGAAAGCAACTTTGATATGGACTATTAGTGATTTCCTGTCCTATTCTATGTTGTCTGGATGGAGCACAACAGGAAAATTGACTTGTCCTTATTGTGGAAATGATTCTGATGCGTTTTATCTTCCAAATGGGGCTAAAACATCTTGGTTTGACAATCACAAGAAATTTCTTCCTCTAGATTATCCATTTAGACGCAATAAATAAAAGTTCAATAAGAATAGGATCGTACAAACACCTCCTCCCCCTCACAAAGATGGTGAAGAGATAATGCAGGAGATTGATAAATTAAGGTTGTTAAAAGTTACAGAACTTGAAGTTGATGAAGTTAATACTAGCATTAGTAAAACCTTTGGTTGGAGAAAACGAAGCATCTTTTGGGATTTGTCATATTAGAAAACTAATTTGATACGTCATAATCTAGATGTGATGCATATCAAAAATAATATTTTTGAAAATTTGTTAAATACCATGATGAACACTGAAAGGAGGATAAAAGACAATGCAAAATCATGAGCTGATTTAAAACTTTTTTTTGAAGGAATGAGTTACATAAAGATCTTCGGACCAGTAAATACCCGAAAGCATGTTATAGTTTGGACAAAAAAAAACGAAAGGAAATATTATGTGAATGGTTGAAAAGTATAAAGTTTCCCAATGTTTATGTTTAGAACTTAGCAAGGTGCGTGGACATGAGAAAGTACAAATTATTTAGTATGAAAAGTCATGATTATCATGTGTTTATGAAGAGGCTAATTTCAATTTCATTCTGGGAGTTGCCTTCGAATAAGGTTTGGGAAGCTATAACAAAATTAAGTTTGTTTTTTAAAAGCTTAACATCATCTGAAATAAAGTTGATTGAAATGGAAAAACTAAAAAGGAAAATTCTAGTTATCTTGTGTAAATTGGAAGAGATTTTTCCCTCCAAGTTTCTTTGATTGTATGGAGCATCTACCCCATACATTTAGCACATGAGGCTAAACTTGTTAGTCCATTTCATTATCGATGGATGTATCCATTTGAGAGGTAATTATAGTTAATATTTAAATAAAACTTATAGCATGTTTTAAATACAGGATTGTAATAACCTTATTTATAATGTAGGTATTTATATCACTTGAAGAAAAACATTAAAACAAGGCTAGAGTTGAAGGTTCGATATGTAATGCTTATTTAGTGGAGGAAGCAAGTACATTTTGTTCACATTATTTTAAGCCACATGTACATACAAGAGAAAGAAAACTTCCTCGTAATGGCAATAGGGGAGAAACGAGTGATGTTAATGGTAACTTATCTATTTTCACATATCCAGGACAAACATACGGATGTTCAACAAGAAGAATGTTAATAGCAGAAGAAATAGAGGTTGCCCATGGTTACATTTTATTGAATTCTCAAGAGGTTCAACCTTTCGTCCAGTAAGTTTAAGTTGATTTTGAAATAGATTATTTAAGTTTTTGAAGTTTGTTTTGTTCACAACTAAAATACATGTTAATATTTTTAGATTATACGAGAAATGGTAATGTGAGCTAATGCCCGAAACAAGATAGGATGATATCAATAAAGAAGTTGAAAAAAACTTCCCTTGATAGTTTCAAAAATATGTAAGTTTTCAGATCAAAGTGTTTAGATGACATTATACTATTTAATATGATAAAATTTTGTGCAAGCCTCAGAAAATCCAATAGAGAACAAGTTTATATATTATCTTGCTAAAGGACCTTTACGAACTATTAAATCGTATCTAGTGTATTTTGTCAATGGATATAAATTTCAGACAGAATATCATGGTCATAGCATGGCAATAGTAAATAGTGAGGTTTGCATACAGGGAGAATTGATGGATTACTATGGTAAAATTATTGAGATACTTGAAATTGAGTACCCTGCATTGCCAATAAAACGGAGTGTGATATTTAAGTGTGAATGGTTTGATCAAATTCCTAATATTGGAACAAAAGTTCGTAACTGATGTAATCTAGTTGAAATCAAGAGATTTAGACAATTTGAATATTTCGTGTTGGCGGCGCAAGCAATCCAGGTTTATTATGTTCATTTTCCTAGCTTACGACGAGATAAGTAAGATTGATTGGTCGTTTGCAAAGTAAAACCTGAAGGTGTTTTTGAATTACATGGAAAGGAGAAAATAAGAGAATTGATGGTGATGCGTTTCAGGAAGATGCTTATGAAATAAATACATATGTAACATATGACAAGAATGAACCTTTGAACAATCTAAATAATGAACATGTTAAAATTTCATCTGGTGAAGATGAGGAGGGCGAGAAATCTGAAGAGGAGCCTAAGTTTGATTCTAATTCTTCAGAAAAAGAGGATGATGATGATTTTGATTTATAATTAAGTGATTATAGCGATTAATTTGTATTTGTAATAGAATATTATATGAATAAATGTATTATTGTATCAACAATATATTATTATCTATTGAATTTATATTATTATATTACTAGAATATTTAAGAAAATATGAACTTTAGGTTAAAAATATGCCACCAAAGAGAAAACAATATATGATCCAACCAAAGTTAAGGTTACCATAATTTTAAGGAGCCAATGCTATTCTAGGTGAAGCATCACATTCTACAGATGCTACACAATCAGGTGGTGCACCTTCAGCTATTACACATCCATATGAGACATCACCTTCTGTACCTATTGCTACACCATCCACCAACCTAGCTACACCATCCACCAGCCTTACATCATCCACCACCTCAATACTAATAGAGATATCAGGGGTAAATGTTGTGGATGAAGGAGGCGACCTCCAACCTTGAGCTAAGGGAGTTAATTGAAGCACTTTCATCACAATTGTTAACAATTTGTAAGTAAATTTCTAAAAATTTTGTAATATATGATAACACCATAGGTTCATATTGAAGTTATAAGTTTTAATTTGAACAGTATCTAAAATATCTCATCCAAGTTCAAGGAAAGGATAGATCTTGGGGGTTATATATAGGAGAATGTCTCTCAGGCAACAAATGATTTTTATTATCTAGAGTTTGAGGTACACAAAATATATTTTTTAATATTTTTCTAATTTTATACATTAATTAGATAAAAATTGTTATTTATAAGTACTTATAGTATGTTTTCTTTTTTCAGAAAGAATTATTTTGGGATTCAAAATTTGATGCTGTAATTTATAAAGTATGGGGGAGGTGAGCTCGTACGTGTTATAGAGATTTTCTTACTTTGATACACAAGAATGGTGTATGACCATCATATATATTTGAAGAAATATGGAGTCATTAGTAGCAGTATTGAGCATCACCTGAGGCAATGTCTATTTCAGAGCGCAATTATGCTAACAGACGTAGAGGACCAGATGGAGAGAGTCTACCCGTATACACCGGAGAATATATGATCCACTAAGAGCATGCAGAAAAACTTGTAAGTATCAAAACTTTACACTTATTTTTTGATTTTTGTACTTTGATGTATGAAATTTTATTTTAATGTAATTTGATCTACGGTGCCATTAATGGCTGTGTTATTGATGTATGAAATTTAAAATGAAAATATATATGTATTATGGAGAATAATAATGTTATAAATGTCTAGTGCTATTAATGATTGCGTTATTGAGTTTAACTTTTTTGTCTAACAGGGGGTAAATATAAAAAAATAGAGAATTCTACTGAAATTTTTGTAAATTATAGTACACTTTTAATAATTTATTCTGATGTAGGAAAAGTTTGCAGGCACGAAGCCTACACCACGCCATCTCTTTTTGCATACTCACACTAAGAAGCATAATAGTGTGACCTTCGTCAACACCTGTTGTAGATAACTTCATATATGTTAAATTTACCCTTTAATATTAATTCTTAAAAATTATCTCTTATTAACATAAACAATTATAATGATAGGACCAAATATAAGAAAGCATCGAACAATCTCAGAATTCTGAAACTATTGATGAGAGTCAGGTATATCTTGATGCAATGGGTGGTAGGGACTACCGTGGAAGGATTTTCAGCATAAGTTCATTTGCAAACACATGTTATTTGCAATCTTCTACATCCACTACAGCTGTATCTAGTACGTGGTCCGCATCAAATAAAAGAGTCATTCAGCTTGAGAGCACGGTAGAAAGGCTAGCAACTCAGTTGCAACAGTTGATGGAATACATAACCCAACTCTGTAATGAGATGAATCAATTGAAGGGGAGGGACAAGACCTCATCGTAGTAGTCAGATTATCCACCTTCACCACCGACATAGCTAAGATGGATAAATAAATATATTTGATGTTTTGCTACTCTTAAGTTACTGTCAATAAGTTAAAAAAATAGTCATAATTGAACCTCTTATTATAAAGATATTTAGAAATTTTTATGAAAATTATAGTAAAGATTAAGTTAATAATTTTCTTTATAATAACAAAATTATTAAATACATTGAAAGTTCAAAGCATGTTCAATTGAAGGGATTATATAAGTTAAACTTCAAATTAATCAAGGTGATGAAAGAAAAAGAGAAGGAAAATGTATAATGTTAATAAGATACAACTCTCCATTATACAGTACTTCCTAAGTGTGTTTGTTCTTGAAATAACTTTGAATGGGAAGAAACCCAAAAAAGGACAAATCATCTTTATTTCAAGTGTTAAAGGAAGCCTGATGTCAAATGCAACAAATGCAATCAATTATTCCATATTAAAAGATCATCTATACATTTTCCTTGACTTAACATTAATTGATCAATTTTTTGACAGTTTATATTGTAATAATCGCAAATGCACAGAGTAGTTATAGCCAGTACCGATTAGTACGGGTCGATCTCATGAAGACAATGAATACTAGTAATTACCCTCCCCCTATTATCTAGCATAATGATTGATTTTAGTTTTTTAATGAAAAGAAACTAAAACTAAGGCAAGTAAAGTAAAATAGGTAACGAAAATGAACAGAGAATTGAGGAAGCACTTAGGAAATTATCGATATTAAGAATTAGTATCTACGTTTCAATCCCCCTAAACCTTAACAGATTGGTTTTTTATTATGCAATTGTTTTATTGATTTATTAGACCGTGGAGACTCCTATGGTATGCTAGTAGTTAACCTTGAGTCTACTAACAACTAATCCTAGGGTTTCTAATCGAATTACTCAGGTTAAATTTTATAAGATTGCGTTACTGTTTTATGACTCCCTTTGTTAGGTTTAACCTTAATCCAGGAGATTTATGTTATCCTATCACCTTAATCCAGGAGATTTATGTTATCTTATCTGTAGGGTTTCAATCAACTTTTCCCAATTACCGCAGATCTATTCAACCTAAGATTTCTTAATTGCTACATATGAAATCAAACTATGATCTATTATTATGGATTACTAGAATGTAAATAAAAAAAGTAATTGGATCTCAACAATCATTCAAACAAATTGCATTAATAAGGTTCATCTAATTTAAATACTAACTGGACGTTTAGTTACATATTATCGAACAGGAAATTAAACATAAACCGAAAGAAAAACGAATTAAAAATAATGAGTTTATAATTCTAAATCTCCCTGATTGTCTTCTATCGAATATTCTCGAGATGTAGAGGTTTGATCTTATATTCTGATGGATCTTTCGATAAAATCTTCATGTTTTCCACTTCGCTGGATTAAAATTGTTCCTGGAGAATGAACTCCACATCTGGAAATCACCTCCTGATGTCTGCTCTCAACTTCAACCTCCGAAAACATCTTTTTATATAAAATTCTAAGGTTTTGGCTTATGTAAGATCTTGTGCACAGTCATTCATCAGATCATGTATCAAATTTTTTTTGAAAATTATGATTCTACATGGCCTGGAAGAAGTGCACGAGAAGAAGCACGGTCATGCATCTCTTCTGTGTTTGTTTTATGTCGTATTTTCGTCCAAATTCTTTTCCTTGAAGTTTATGATGGAAACTATAGTCTGTAAATACACTTGGAGAAAATTAAGTAATAAATATATGATACAAGTATAAAATATCAAGCAAAATACATTAAACATGGTTGTAAAAATATAGTCAAATATCCATCTATCAAGCACCCACAATACAAGTGTAAATTAAAATGTAAATTAAATTGATGATTCTGTTATTATATATAAGGAATAGGGGATCACCACATATAACAAATGTTAACTACAACCCAGACAAAAGAATGGACCTATCATGATGTATTTCCCTTATCGTATTTCCTAGAAATTCATCAGAGATATGTGGGAGGAGACACAACGTGTAATGTACGAAAGAGGTTACTGCTACTATGATTAAACCTATGAATTAGGGAAGAGCGTGTTTACACAAAAGTGCGAGTTGGAGATTAAAGAAGTGCTACTGCGATTAAATTAGGTAAATATAAATTAAAATATAAACTAAATTAACGAATTTGACATTATAAATAAGGAATAGGGGACCACAATATATTTTAAACATAAACTACAAACAAAAACAAAAGAATTGACCTACCATAACATATTGTCCTTATTGTGTTCCTCAGAAATCCAATAGAGGTGTGTGGGAGGAGACATAACGTGCAATGTGTGGAAGAGACTGTTGTTGCTGTGAGTGAACTTTCAGGTTAGGGAAGAGCATGTTGATAGAGATGTCCGGGTTAAGGATTAACAGAGTGTTGCTACGATTGAATGAAGTTGGAGAGATAAATTAAGAGAATCAGGGTTATACGAGGGAATTAAGAATTAGGAAGAATTTAGGGAATTAAGGAATAAAGATTTTAGGGAATTAAGGATTTTGCAAGAAAGTGCTATTGTGATTAAATGAAGTGGCATATAGAAAAAAAGTATTTTCGACTAGTAGAACCTACTTTTATTTTTAGTTAAAAAAGCTACGTCAGCTTACTTATAGGTCCTACTTGTGTTAAAAAAATTTAAATATGTTACATCAATTAGAATGTGATATTTAATTGACAAAGAGTATACCTGTTAAATTTTTTATTCTCGTAGGGTCTATTTTGTACGCTTTATAAACATTAAGTTTTAAGTTGAGTATTCCAAAATATTGAAGTTCAACATGTCTTTCACTATAAATGTTAGGGCTAAATTTGATATTTCGGACTTGAACCTTATTGTTTGTACCTTTTTCTTTCAATTATGAAGTATGAATGGGGCTGAGATTGGCAATAATCTGAAAAGTTGAACGAGAAAAGGCCTAAAGTCCTACAGGCTTCATCCACATCTCATGTACTAACTTCAGATCCAATTTGAAAACCCTACTAGAAAACGGAAATTGGAAAAAAAGGGAGTAGTTGAATTTCCATTTCCAGTGCCAACAAACATACAACTGTGTGTGCGCGTTTTGAAATTGAAAGAGAGAGTGACACTCAAAGCAATGTGTGCCCACTGCCCACACGATGCAGCTGTTTCCAGCCCATTATCATTTTCCCTCCCATTTTCACTCCTCTCTTTTCTCTCTTTATATACTTCCAGAACCAGAAGGTCCATCACAATATCCCACCCCACCACTATCTCCCCAGCATTCAACATGTCTTTCCCTTGTTTTTGGCTCATCTTCTTCAGCTTTAGCTACGTCCAGGCTGCCAATTATCCGAAGATGCAAACTTTAAACACCAACACAGAGTACATCAACCCAAAGCTTCCACCAAGAACCCTCTCCACCTCCAAGAAATTCGAGGGCTCCTCAGATTTAGTCCATCTCCGCTACCACATGGGCCCAGTACTCTCCTCAACGCCAATTAACATCTACCTCATCTGGTACGGCCGTTGGCCACTGTCTCAGAAACTCCTCATCAAAGACTTCCTCAACTCCATTTCCCCCACCGCAGCCGCCGCTAAGCCTTCCGTCTCCGACTGGTGGAGCACCGTCTCTCTCTACACCGACCAAACCGGCGCCAACGTCTCTCGCTCTATGCTCATCGCCGGTGAATACACCGACAATAACTATTCTCACGGCAACCAACTCACACGCCTTTCGGTTCAGCAAGTGATTGCCTCGGCAGTAAAGTCCGCACCTTTCCCAGTAGATCACAAGAACGGGATCTACCTCATTCTAACTGCTCCAGACGTGACCATGCAGGACTTTTGTCGAGCTGTTTGCGGCTTCCATTACTTCACATTCCCATCAATGGTGGGCTACACATTGCCCTACGCATGGGTCGGGAACTCCGCCAAACAGTGCCCGGAAGTTTGCGCATATCCATTTGCCATCCCGGGATACATGGCCGGAGGTGGGCCGGGGGCACTGAAGCCGCCGAACGGAGACGTGGGTGTGGACGGGATGGTAAGTGTGATAGGCCATGAGCTGGCAGAATTGTCCTCAAATCCATTGGTTAACGCTTGGTATGCAGGGGAAGACCCAACTGCGCCGACCGAGATAGGAGATTTGTGTGAAGGATTATACGGAACAGGTGGAGGTGGTGGGTACATAGGACAGGTGATGAAGGATAAAGAAGGTAGGACCTTTAATTTGTATGGGAAAAGTGGGAGGAGGTTCTTAGTGCAGTGGATCTGGAGTCCTGAATTGAAGGCCTGTGCTGGTCCTAATGCTATGGATTAGTAACTCTTAGAAAAGAAAAGTTCTTCGGGGTGTTGAAATCAGATTTTTATGTTCTTCAATCTCGATCTCTTCTAGTGGCGGGAGGGAGATTTGGGCTCGAAGAGAGCAGAGGGAAAAGGTGGGGACTTTCGATTTTTTTCATCTCAATATAAGTGATAGGATGTTTCTGTTGAGTTGTATAAAGCAGATAATGGCAATGTTGTGGTATCGACATGCCCATTTATGATCAAAGATGTATTCTTTAGTAACTTATCTTCTTGTTGCATCTCTTGATCAACTCAGCTGTTTTACAGTAATGGTTCTAATGGAAACCTAGTATCGGTTTGACCCAAAAAAGATGTTAAATTTGAAGGGTTTTATTTGACCCTTGGACGATGCACAAGTCTTATGTTAAGAGTGCTTTGTCGGTTAGAAATGCCATTCTTAACTCTTAACTTACCGCTTGTTCTGCTATGGAGATTAGATATTTGTATCGTCCTCGACGCCCCAGTTTCCAAGTTCTGACTTGGTTAATATCTAGGTTCTAACACATACTCGTACAAACAGAAAAGTACTTCAATCATGATTCGGTTGTAATAAAGGTTAGTCATCAGTGATGGGTTGGTTCTTTTACAGCTAAGAAAGTTCAAAATGGACTAAAGCTAAAGCACTTTGACCTGACTCTTGAGGGATTGAGTCGAGTGGTGATGTTTGGACTTTGGAGATAGATTGACAGTAATAGTGCACTTGCTTTCCCTTCAAGACAGTACCAACTACTGTGGCAGATTGATGAACCAAATGGGATCGGCAGCATCCGAGTAACTTTTCATATGGAAATTTGCATAAAAGTCTATGCGAGACCAAAATTAAGACTATACGCATTATAAGCGTACGTGTATCAAAAGGTTGACGAATATGTTCGGATTTAACATTTTTCAAAAGTTTAACCATATATAAAGATGTAATCTTACATTTCCCTATCATTTAACCATAGAAACAAAGGTTTTCCTCAAATAGCAAGCCCCAGATAAACTTAGCTCATCATGACAAATAGCATTAAAAAGGATTGTTCCTTGTTCTCTTGCCTTCGTCCTATTCTTCATGGTAAAGGTTCTTGTATGGTCTCCCATTTTCATAATTCCAAAAGCGAGATGGTCATAGAATTATGATGAACACAGAGGCAAACAGGACGCCTAGTGGGTGGTAGAGACTTGTGACTTTAATAGAACGTTTGTGATCTACAGCTAATATTGGGACCCAAACAAGTCATGTACAAGGTCGCTTATAATCACTTGTGAGCCTTCCTTGATCTTTTAGGGGGACAATTATGTGTTTACGATTATTATTAATTTCAATCCTTGAAATGTGACTGAAAAGAAGAGGGGTGGTAAAAATAGGACACCCGGCCAAAGTCGATGGCGGGGTTGCTAAGGTGGCAAACACCCGGCCGTTGTGATTGGCGTGGTGAAATGAGTCACCCCGCCATCATCAATGGCGGGGTGACAAAGTGTCACCCCGCCATTGGGAACGACATTCTGAATGGCGGGGTGAGCAGGAGGAGCCAGCATTATTGCTGGCTCCCTGGCCACCCCGCCATTCGGAATGGCGGGGTGTGCTATATATACCGAATGGCGGGATGAAACCCGCCATTCGGTCTTACAAGGAGCAACGCAGAAGCTTCAAAGGTAAGATTTTCGTAGATTTTTTTGTTGTTCTTTGTAGTTCATTATTTCTTGTAGTATATATATATTATGGTTTATCTTCTCTTGTCATTCACATATTTTAAATTTATTAATTTATTGTAGATATGTTAAATTTTATATTAGATATTTGTGATGTTAATTTTTAAGATTATTTTGCGT
>JAOQMS010000180.1:45321848-45346601 GCA_027563885.1 Erythroxylum longipes | reverse complement strand
TATAGATGTTTTTAATCCTAAATAAAAATTAATCCTTAAAAAATAAAACCATAAATTATATTAATTATTAAAATTAATTTTTTTTAATTTTCTCATGGGGAGAGGGAACGGGTGGGAGGATGGTGGCCCCGCTACTCAGGATGGCGGGGTGGAGCCCCACGTGTCCACCCCGCCATTCAGAATGGCGGGGTGGACACAAACCCGCCATTTCACTTGGCGGATTGTCTTATTTTCGTCCTCCCCCTTTTTTTTAGTCACATTTCAAGGACTAAAATTAATAATAATCATAAACAAAGAATTTAGCCTCTTTTAGGCCATCCCATATTACCTGGTGGTGGCCCTTGAGTAGGGTGACCGAAAAGGTTTTGATGTTTTGTAGGGTGTGAAGCTGGCTCGCCCATGCCATGAAAGTTAGGTAACAATATAACAAAGTGTAATTGAGATGATGCCTAAAAAAGTTTAGTAATTTCATTTCCAAAAATGTTGGTTCACTTGGAAGATACTGCGAAGTAGTTGCAATACTGTGAGAACTAAATTCATCAACTTACGTATCATAGCTTTACCGTTTTACAAGAACAACCTAGTCTTATGTGTAGCACCTACATTCAATAGTATATCATTGTATATTGACAATGGAAGGAGACCTCAACGCGGCTCCAGGTTGTTGGTGGCAGAACAATGCTGTTTTCCGAAAGCATCACGGAGAACAGAAGAAAGGACCATATGAATAGTGATGACAATTTAGGTCGGACAAAGATCCGATCGATCTAATACTCAATTCTTCTAAATAAAATAATCCATGAGTTTAGATTAAGATATTTTAATAGATTGACTTGTGAATTAGATCCAGACTCAGATTAACCTGAAGCCTAACTATTCTAAGTAAACAACATCATTTTATTTAGAAGAATTAGATTTCGGAAAGACTTAGACTCGGGCAGCCAAGGCCAGGACCCAATTAACAAAAGACATTATTTTACAATTTTAGTTTTAAAAAATTATTTTAAAAATTTTGGTAGAGCTAGCCCATGAACCGGCTCATTGTCATCCTTGCAAATAAATTCTTTTT
The DNA here is from genome assembly GCA_027563885.1 of Erythroxylum longipes. Taxonomy (NCBI): domain Eukaryota; kingdom Viridiplantae; phylum Streptophyta; class Magnoliopsida; order Malpighiales; family Erythroxylaceae; genus Erythroxylum; species Erythroxylum longipes. Next base: position 45,345,532 of record JAOQMS010000180.1, on the reverse strand, counting down.
AAGAGTTTTGGGAGTTGTAAGAAAATACATTAAAATGTGCATCAAATATTTAAATATCGATCTTTATTATTACCTAATTAATAGTTAAACATGATAAATTTGACATAACCTTAAAAAATAATTTTCACAACTTGATACTTGCTACCAACAAGTAACAAAAAAAGGAGCATAAACTAGTAAACTATGTTAATCTTTTTATTTCATGACAGTCAAATTTAAATGATCACATGAAAGGATCTTCGACCAAATCTAGTACTGGCATGAGACATTAAAAGGAAATTCAATGAAACCCCTATATGCATGAAGACAACATTGCAACAACATTGACAGTAAAGGCGAATGCCCTATAACAAGACCTGCGGTTGCAGTAGACTTCCAATAGTTGAAACATAATTTATATTATGTAATTTATGTTTATATTACAGGAATGAACTCTTACTTATGTAACTTTCTAAATAGTACATACATCTCATCAAAATCCCTAAAGAAAAAGGATTAGATTAAATCTTTTAGAAGCACAAGATTACCCTAGTAAAAACACATAATTTGACACTTCCTCTCAAGATCGCAAACATATACATTCTATTCCAAACTTATTAACAATGTTTAGAAGGCAGCCCCTTTATGAGTACATCTATTAATTGATCTTTTGTTCAAACAAATAGAGTGCATATTGGGCTAATATCTAGTTTCTTTATGGCTTCCAAGCTTAATGTGCTTTGTTTGATTATATTGCACCGGTTATGTGCAATAGTAATTACTATTTGTTGTCACAATACAGTCTTATTGGGCCTTCCTATTTTATCGTCAGATCATTAATGACTATTTTTAACCATAGTAACTAGCATATTCAAGTGTCACCAACTTGTTACTTATCCATTTTACAAGGTTACCATTTAAGATAATATAATAGCTTGAGCTTGACCATCTGCAACTAATGAACAAGCATAATTAGTGTTATTGTAAGTCCCTAAAGTCTTACTTTCTCCTTTCCTGAACGATATTGCTTTGCTAGTGCTACTTTTTAAGTATTGTAAAATTCGATGTGCTAGCTTGAGATGCATTTCTTTAGGATTATGCATAAATTGGTTGACATAGTTACAACACTCGCAAGAAATGCAATATCTAGTCTTATATGTACTAAATAAATTAAATTTCTAACAAGTTTTTATTCTATCCACCATGGAATCACCTGGACCATTCTATGGTTTATGGTTGAACTCAATAGTTGTATTAGTTGGCTTACATTCGAACTTCTCTGTTTACTTTAATAAGTCAAGCATACACTTCTGCATTACTTGTTTTGAATTCAACGTTTATAAAGTATTTTAACTTCCTAAGTTCCGTTATGTCAAATCTTCTTAATAAAAAAACCTTTAAATTATGCTTCTGGTATATGCCATTACTCGTTACTATGATATCATCCATACGTACCAATAATGCTATCACTTTCTTTAAGTTTGATTGTCTCACAGATCTCTTTCTCATTGTTTATATCATAGGCTAATCCTAACTTTGGAGGATATTCTACACCAAGTCCTCGATGATTGCTTAAGTCTATAAAGTGTTTTCAAAACTACGAGGGACTTTCATGTAAATTTTCTCTTCTATATCACCATGAAGAAAAGTGACTTTTATATTAAATTATTGTAAGTTCCACCTAAAATTGGTAACTAATGATAATAACACTTCACCATATTCATCTTAGCAACTAGTGCAAATATTTTAAGATAATTGATGTCATAGACTTGATTATACCCTTTGGTAGCTAATCTTGCCTTATATCTTTCTATAGAACTTTCAAACTTGTTCTTCATAGTGAAAACCCATCAATATTCAACTAACTTCTTCTCTTTTGACAATTTTACCAACTCTCATGTTTTGTTTTGTTTTGTTTTTTCTAGAGCTTCCATCTCGAGTTCCATATCATCCTCCCACTTCTTATTTCCTAATACCTTTGATAGATTAGAAATATGTGAAGGTTGCCATGGAAGACTTGATGACTTTAGGATAGGTTTTGGTAGAATGGGTGTAGTGGATGTTTTATGTAGGTTATGTTTCCTTTCCTAAGGGAAATTGGTAGGTTGATATCATTTAATTATTTAGGTTTATATATTGATTGAGAAAGGTCCATTTGTGTTATGATATTTTTAGTTCATTTGGAAGTTGTTTAAGGTCCTTGAACAATTATTTGAGATGAGATTGTAATGTGTATATGTTAAGGGATTTTGTTTGCCTTTTACATTAAAAATATAGTGTTTAAACTTGTTCACTTTTATACTTCATCATTCCATATGACTTAGGTGACTCAAAAATTGGTGTGGACTCGAAATTTGAAAGGAATATATTGAATCGGTTGAATGAAAAGAGATTGAATAGTTTTGTTAAAGAAGACAAAATAATGTAGCAAGAATCAAATGAAATAGGCTTAATAGGAAAATATGAAGAAATAATTCTCTTACTTTATCTTCGCTTAAGGTCTACCTTTGATGATAAGAATGCAAATGAAAAGACTCAATTTCAAAAAACATATCATCAATTGGAAACAAATTTTTTGGTAGGTGGATGAAAATATTTATATCCCTTTTATATAGAAGAATACAAAATAAAAATGCACTAAAGAGCATATAAATCAAGTTTTCTCCTATTTGGAGAATAAACATTAACCAAACTAACATTTTCAAAGAATCTAGGAATACGATTATTTGAGACATTGAAATTTGGGAAATCTTTTTTGAGAATGTCAGTTAGACTTATTAGAAGCCTATTGATGAGATAAGCAACAGTTAAGTCCGCTTCTCCCTAATATTGTTTAGAGACATTTTTATGGAACATTATTGCTTATGTGATATATAAAACGTGCCCATTATATTCATTTATCTAATCTTTTTTATTGAGGTGTGCTAACGTAAAAGGACCATTCCTTTTGAAAAAAAATAAAGAGAGAATTTGATTAAAATAGTCTTCAACATTATCACAATGAAATTAATATCACATCATATTGAGTTTTAATCATGCTATAAAAAAAGAAAAGTAGTGTTAACATCAGATTTAGTTTTTTAAAATATAAATCCACATTACTCAAGTACAATCATAAATAAACAAAATAAACCATTTTACAAAAAAAATATTTGGAAATATAAAGTGTCTTAAATATTACTATGAATAGGGGAAAAACAAAGGGTTATTATATTGCTTATAGATAAAGAAGCATGCTTATGCTTTGCAAGTTCACAATCATTACAATGAAAAATGGACTCAACAACTAAATTTTTAAATAATGAAGGAAGCATTAACTTAAGGATAGTTAAAGATGAGTGATCTAAACAAATACTATAATAAAATTTTCTTTATTTGACACGACAAACTTAAAAAGGAATGTAGGTGAAGAATTCTCATTGTCCTTCTACATTGGTCTTAAGTAGTAAATCCTATTACTCGCACGAGCATGTCAAATATTCCTCTTCATACCTTGCTCCTAAGACACAAAATGTGAAAGGAATAAGAATGTTACTTCACAATTAGAATCGACGGTGATTTTTTTAACATAAATAAGATTTGTAAATATTTTAAAATCATGAAGAACATATTTTAATGTTAGGGAACTATTTATGTAAATATCCCTTAAATTATTATTGTGATAAGGGATCTGTCAACTATGATTATCTTCCTATGATTAGAGTAAGGATTATAGGAAGTGAAACCTTTAAAACAATATTTTATATGATTTATGGCTCTAAAATCAATTACCCATATTGTTAAGGAATTTTTTTATAGACGTTAGCAATACAAGAGGAAGAAGAGATATTTGAAAATGCTAGTGAGAATGCAATATATGAGGAAGAAGAGATACTTAGAAATGCTAATGAGCATGTACTTTCTAAGGATGGCATCATAAGAGATCCCAACAAATACTTCAATTTCTCTATTTACTCTTTGTTTAATTTAGAGACCAAGCTTTGTAAATCTCCTTCATTAATAAGAGGACTGCTAGATATATATGCTTGTCCTTTATCACTTATACTTCTTTTATTTATTAAGGGTTTACCAGTTAACACCACTACCTTGTGTAGCGACGCTTCTTGTAAAACATGTAGAAGAGAGAGTTGTATTGAAGGAATTGGACTAATCTAGTGATTTATTAGCACCTTTTGCACATTGTGAAAAAACATATTATGTCACTATGGCAATTCTAATAATAAAATTAGAACTGTCTCCTATTTGATGCTTAAACAATATGCTACTTCTTCCTTCTTCATTTCAAATTAATATTTTTTCATTTAAAGGGGTATATCCTTTTTTCTAGTATCTTTAACCTTACGACATAAATCTCAACATTGAGACAACTAGAAAAATCATGAATATGATTCTTTTATATGAATTACTTCAAATTGTAACATCCTAGCATCAAAACATTTGAATATATTGGTAGTGGTCCATTTCCCAACGTAGACCTTACAAAAGACTCAAGTATTCATTACAAATAACTGAATAAGTTCCTTTATTTAGTTTTTGAAATATTTGTTTTAATTTCATATATTTGAGCAATATTATGAACTTTGTAATACGTCTATCTAATAGCATCTTAAATATCCTTGTTGATACTAAGAAATATACATGTATCACTTATCTTTGAGATCATTGAAATTCATAATTGAGATATCATTAAGGAACTTTGTTAGGATCTTTTTTTTAAGGGCCTAGTCTAGTAAATGGCTCAATTTTCACCTACACTCCAAGAAGTTATAAATCAATTCTTTAAATAATTCTTTCCATTCTATCAATGCGTTAGTTAAATGTTCCATAAATCCCTAATTGTAATAACAATAATATTATAAGATGTAGAAGTGTCTAAGAGGAGGTTGGTTAATGTGAATTCTGATATGATTACTTAAAAAGTTTGAGAATAAAGAAAGTATATAATGGATAAGAGGAATATAATAAATAAATAAAATAATTTGTACTTTTTGATATTAGAGGATTTGATACTATGTTACAATTTTTGACTTTAAATAGAAATCATTACCAGTAATAATTATGTCATCATCATAAAGGAGGAGTTGAGTGCATCCGTTAGTAGTTTTACGAAGAAATAGTGTATAATCATAAGGATTAAATTTGAAATCAAATTGAGATACAATATTATTGAACTTAGAAAACCAAGCTTGTGGTACTTGCTTAAAGTCAAAGAGAGCCTTCTAGAGTCGATAAAACAATATTATTGAACTTAGAAAACCAAGCTTGTGGTACTTGCTTAAAGTCATAGAGATCCTTCTGGAGTCGATAAAACTTATTAAGAGGCTAGCTATAACTAAGGGTTGATTTTATGTATGCCTTTTTAGATAAAAGTTTCACTGAGAAATGTATTCTTAATATACTTTTAAAATAACTTCCATTGCTTTGCAACAACAATGGCAATAAGACTTCGAACTGAAGTAAGATGAGATGTTATAGAAAAAAAACTTCATAGCCACTTCTATATTCCTATATTAAGCCTCCTGCGATAACTCTAGCTTTGTATCTTTTGATAGAACCATGTGTGCGAGACTTAATTTTATAGACCCATTTATAATCAATCATCAATTTATCATATGGCAAGTTAGCCATATATTAGGTACGTTAATTAATAAATGCTTGAAACTCATTTGTTGTTGCTTTTAATCATAAAGGTTTATAACTGACCTTATGGTATATATGAGGCTAATAAGATATAGTGGTCAAACAAACATAGTTATTAAGAAGAATAGAGGGTTGACTTATGTAGATAAACCAATATAGTGTATAAGGAAGTGAAATAGATGGAGGATTAGAAATTGGAAGTGGAGTTTCTGTAGGTTCCACAGTTAGAGGAGAATCTTAAGAGAAGGAAAAAGCTTGGTCACTATTGAAAGAGATATCATCTACAGAAATTTAATTAGGAAAAAAGAAGAATGAGAGGATTAAAGAGGAGATATAATAGGATGATCACTTTTGAAGGAAGATATAGTTGAGAATATTTTATAACCGTAAAAGTAGCGTGATGAGAAATTTAAATATGTTTTGAAAGAGGATCTCAAACCCTTATGTTCAATATCATATCTTACAAAGCAACATAGTCATGCTCTTGGATCTAATTTAGTGTAGTTATGGTGTTGAAGACGAATAAATTAGACACCATTAAATACCTTAAGCATATGATATTCTTGAGGATGATTATATAAACTCTCATAAGGATAAATATCACCAATTATTGGAGAAGGAATGCAATTAATTATGTAGATATTAGTAAGAGCAACTTCTCCCCAAAATGTTTTAACACAAGAAGAGAATATCAAAAAGGTTTTAACCATATTTAAATTATGTTTATGTTTTCTTTTAGCAAACCTATTTTATGTGAATATTTTATGACAAAATCTTTGAACTTTCATTATATTTTATGATAGTAATTGAATAAGAGAGGTTTCATTGTATTGCATAGGATTATCAATCCAAAATAGACTTAACAAATCAGCCTAGGCTTGGCCCGACCCGAAGTTAATGGGCTAAACCCAATTTCATCGAACTAGGCCCAACTCGACCTGAGGCCTTATAGCTATAAGAAAGGCCTTATAGCTATAAGAAAAATGAAGCTATTTTATGAAAACAACTTTATTTTCCATTTTTAAATTTAAAACAATTTAAAAATTCGGGTCAAACCAGGCCAAGTTAGCATTCGGGCTACCTCAAGCCTGGTCAGACTTGGGCTCGGGCTCGGCTACTTTAAGCTCGATTAAGCCTCAGGCTCGACCCAACCTATTGTCACCCCTAATCTGGAATGTTTTTATTTTGTAAGAAGACCAAGTACAAATCATATTTGCGAACTATAAGTATATAGCTGATAACTCAGACTTACTTGATATAAGATAAATTCATGTAAACCTACAATTATTCAAAATAAAATAACATAAAATGCCTATGAAAGTATAAGGGGTAAGACACTAAATAGCATAGTAGACTAAGTGAAACACAATAAAAATTGTATGTTGTAATATGACCTAACTGGAAATCTAGGCTTTCAATTTAGAATTATAAAGATAAGCAAAACAGGCATGCCAAATATGAGAAGTAACAAATGCATCAATATTGCTAGAAGGAAGAAGAAGAAAGTTAAGCTCAATCAACTGCCAACTTTACGCTTGGTCTTAATGATCTCCCATTATATGAATCTTATACAAAGCAGTCATAATTTAGATTATGTACATTTACATCAAGTTCACATAGTTGTCCAATATATAAATTTTTTAAGGTAAATTTTGGAACATAAAAATATCATAAACAAATAAATTCATTGTATGGATTGTTCCTATGTTTTAAATAGTCATAATTGAACTATATGGAATAAAAATAACAAGTGCAACATCTTTTAGTTGTGAAGATTAAAGAATTAGAAGTCATATCTTAGCAACATCTAAAATCAAAGAACTATGAGGAAGAGTTACTAGATGTGATAGATAGAACTTGTAAGCAGTGTTTTGAATTTCATAACAGTTAGGTATCAGTGCCAATTTTTTCATCACTATATTGGATTTAAATACTGAATTATACTAAAAATTTTGGATTAGGTAGTACATAGAAATACTAAACAATATTGAGTTAAATTTGTAAATTAAGAAAATTTTCAAAATATATTTTATGTTTTAAATATTTAGGACCTTATTTTGGGATTGATACAAAGGTACAATAGTTGGACTCACATCTTACAAAGTATTTGAGTTTACAATTTTAAAAATTGTTTAGATTAATCTCTTCTTCCTATGCCTCAATTTCTTAGTCTTTATTGTTTTCTGAGGTTGTTATAAACAATCGTGGTTTCATTAGTTGCTTCTTGATCTCAAAATATTCTTCTTCTCTTTTTTGTTGTAGGTAGTAATGTTTGAGCTTTTGATTTTTTTGCAGGAATAAAATTGGTTCACTTCGTTTTGTGGTTTAGAATTTTGGGCTAGCTATACTATTACAGTGACCTGATGGGCTTTATTTCCTTACAAAAATTTGTCCCACCATTTTACCTTAAATGTTCTTACCAGTGTTAGAATATCCAACTGCGGGTCTTGATTGTAGTCGTATTTCCTTGCTAAAATCCAAGAGATGAAGAACTTTGACATGAACAAGATTCTTAGAGAGAAAAATTCGTCATTATTCATTTGTTTGGTTTTTTGTTTTAAAAGTACAATATCCTCTATAGAAGGTGGGAACATTCGCGGGATGCTCTCGTACATTTTCTCGTAATTGATAAACCAAAATGAGAAATTGTACTTCACTCTAGTGTTAAAGATGAATAACCACAAGTGGTGGTACATCACATTATTCATTAAGAAAGCATTAAACCAGGCTTGTTGGTAGTCATAATAGGTGTGGACTGGGCAATAAGGAAACTTTTTTGAAAATTAGGCTTTAAATTTTTTTGGTTTCTATAGTTTAATTCCCTACTTTATAATGGCATTTAATTTTTACGCATTCAATTTCTTCAAGGAAATGTACATAGTCATCTTGGGTTTTAAAAAAATCCCAAGGTTTATAAATCCATCCTTTCGGAAAAACAATATTTATCACTTTAAAAGTTTTTAGGTTGTAAAATCCATTTTTAATTGTCAAAATATTTTGAAAATGTTCCTTTTCAAAATAGAAACTAAGAAAAGGGTGTTGTTTTGAAATTGGTAAATCTTTTGAAAAACTTGCTGAAGAAATTTCTTTATATTTTGGCTTATGTAAAACAATTTTTTTGGTTGTATTTTCAATAACCATTTTTGATAGAATTTTCTTTTCTAGGCACTTGTCAAGTGAATCTCTTAGAGTTATAGTCAACTCTGGAGTTGTCAAAAGATGCTTTAACGACGCAGAAACATCAACCATATTGGATGAAGTCTCACCTTACATTTTTTTGGTTGAAAGGGTATTGTTTTCTTTTCTTCTGGTATCTCTTTCCAAGTTTTTATTGGTTGAAGGGCTAGAATTTGAAGTAGACATGCTCACATAGGTAACAGATGGGCTTACTTGGCTTTTTCGACTTTTAGTTGAGGCTTTGGAAGGGGTTTTATTCTTGAGATCATGATCTGGCTTACAAAAATTCTCTGGTTAGGAAATCATGGATAGAGTTTGCTTCACCTTTAATAAATTCAATGTCAAAATAAAAAATGCTTAAAATTGCCTCTATATGACAAGAATTTGGTTTGAAGCAATATTTTGAACATCTTTTAATAAAACTTCTTATTTAGATTTGCAATCAATGTAAAGAAAAATCTTTTCGTTTAACAAATCACCTTACAACTTTGAGATGCATAAAACAATAGACAAAATCTCTATTTTGATTGTTGAATAATTACTTCGAGTATGGTTCCAATGTCCTGATGTGTACTGGACTATTTATTCCTTTTCATTTAGCTTGTACTTTAAGATATCTCTGTATCCTAAATCAGTAGCATCTGTTTCTACAATTTTAAAGGCATTTGGGTCAGCTAAGTGAAAAATGGTAATATCTTTGACCATTTATTAGATCAAATGCGCTTCCCTATTGGTTTCACCCATTTGGTATTAAGCTTCCCCTCATTGGTATCAGAGCTAAGTGTTCTGAAAAGGGTAAAGATTAAGTATTGAATCTATTAATTTAAGTTTATTGACTTCTATTAACTGAGGGTGGGTGGTCTGATAGTTGAGCAAAAGAAGAGGTATGTAAGTTTTGTTGGTTTAGCCTATTCATAATTGAGGGAGTTGATATTCTTAAAAAAATGGATTTCTTTATGAGACCTAAATCTATCTCTAGTCCATCCACCTTTAGTACCAATAACAGGATCATTAACAAAGATAAGGTAATAATATAAAACTTTAAAAAATTATAGATAATTACGAGATTCCTAAAATGAAAAAGGATCAATTTTATCAATAATCAATGTTCAAATGTTTTCAAAAAAAAAAGATTACACCATTAAAAACAAAGAACATGATATTCCTTTGTCAAAGCCCCTTGAAACCATCCACTTATTAACCCAAAGCTCAATAATCAAAAACAAAGAAAAAGGTTTTAACTATATCTACATAGGATTAGTGCAAGTGGGAGTTAAGCCCCTTAAAAAAGAAAGATTAAATCCATTCTTATGGTTTTGAGAGATGTTAGCTATTGACCCAATATTACTTTCTTGCTATCCAAATTTGGCCATCTCTCTTAGAGACAAAAACATTTTTGATGCCTTATTTTTGTAAATCAAAACCCATAACTACAAAATGAACACAAGATATATACCTTTAGCTATGATTTACAAATTCCATTATAAGTCTATAGACACCGTATTTGTATCTAAAGCCTTGACCTATAGTTAGAAAGGTGAAACTCTATTCTTACTAACATACCTAACAAAATCCAACAATGTTGTCCCAAAATATATCAAATGGAAAGACATCAGCATGCATGGGTAATGGATACTTGAGGGTGCAACAGAATGAAGTCCACAAGTGCCTTTGAGTCCAAACAAAAAATCAAAGAAGTGAAATAATACCCTAACTGTAAGATAAAATTGTCTTTTACTCGAAATTTGTGAGCTAAAGATTTGATAGTAATGTTTTAACATTAACCATTAACCTAGGAATAGTCCTTAGAAACCATTAACCTAGGAATAGTCCTTAGGATTCCATCTGTGATAAATATCCCTAATAAATACTTGCATAGGCATTCATCATCTGACACACCATCTTTAAGCCTCCATGGAGTAGATTACAATAAAAGCATTCCACCACATATTTACAAAAATAGTGAGCCATAATCTCCTCCAACATCTCAAACATTCTCTTTTATAACCAAAAATGTGAACAATAAGTTGTATGTCTTAGAAAAAGATTTTGAGGTGAAGAAAAGATACTTACATGATGATTTTAACTCTTTAGAAAACAAAGAAAAAATATTATGATTTTTTTTAAACTTCTTAGAGCAAAAAAAAAGGAAAAATATTATGAGTTTGTCAATGACCATAGAGTCCACATTTTATTTTTTGATCAGCTTAAGATTTATGCCTAGAAAACCAAAATAGAATATCCTTTTAGAGCTATTAATAATAATACTAAAACAAATGTGTGGGACATTGCAATAGAAGAGAAACTATAGTTAAAAGACCTTTGAACTTAGGATTCCTTACAAACAAAATGTAATGCTAACATCCCCTTAGGAAATAAAAAATGAAAGTGAAAATGTAAATCCCAAAGACATCAAAAACATTATGTTCTAGAAGAATTATACCAATACTTATTTTCATTTTCTAAGAGGACAATTGTCTAGAATAGAGAAAAGTTTAGACAATCTCGCAATGATCACTAAAACAAAGTCTATCAAAACCCACATCTTCCAACTTTATAAAGTGACCAACATCAATTTGAGGCAATTTAGGAAAAGAACAATGAATAATTCCTCAAAGCCATTCAAATCCAATTGAATAGGATTAACATAGTCTTTGATTCTTTAAATCCTGAACATTCCAAACTTTGAACACCATCCAGATTAGGAGTCAAACTAGGGTCAAAGCTAGTAGCTCCCAAAAAGTGAATATGATTGGGTAAGAAAGAAATGGCGAAACTAAAAGCCTCTAACCTCCTTCTCCAGTTGTGAACAAAATTCATTGGCAACAAAAACTTCATTGGAAAAAAAAACCCATTTCTCGCAATATAGATATAGATCAAAAGTCTAGTGTCTCAAATGAGTTATAATGCTTCTTCTGTCTATGAATGGAATATCTGAATGCAACATTTTAAATATGCTTCAATAAATGAAAATGGTAGCCAATGCCTATAAAACCCAATTAGGAACCTATGATTTGCAATTTCTAAGCTCCTAATAGTCAAAATTTTTGGACAATTGAAAGGTTGGTAATATTACCACCTAACTAAATCTCAAAGATTAGATATCCTTAGAGCCACTAGGATGAATAAAGAAGGTGAGACCATTTTAGATTAAAATAATGAGCCCATTCAGGATGCAGTCCTAACAATAGTCTTAATAATCTCTTTACATTTTGTTGGAGTCTAGTAGAGAGCGTAGGTTCACACTGGACAAAGACATTGTGGCAATTCAATAACCTAGAAGAACGAGAGAAAGTTTTAGAATGTACACTAGTGCATATTGATAAGGACTTTAATCACATGCATGATGGGTCCCATTATTCTTACTCAAATCTACAACCCTCACTTATAGTTTTATTAATGGTTATATATCCAATATCACCAAGGATTACCTTGGGTTTGCCCAATAAGCTACCTTAGGTCAATCAGTGGTATCATTTATACCAATTGCATTTAGTTATGCAACTATCGACTTGTGCCATCAATTGTTAATTTAGCACACTCATTAGGTTATCAACTCTTAATTTGTATACATCTCATGTATATAACCCAACTTCGCCTCTACCTACGTTGACCTTGGGTTGCTTAACAAATCAATGCTTCCAGTTCCAAAATTTTAATTCTATGGTTTGAACATTTTCATGTAGAACGAGCATAGTTTTGCCCAACAACTCAACTCTAAAAGAATTTTAGTACTTTCAATATCAATGGAAGGCGTAAGTCCTAATATTTCGGTTGAAGGATTTGTTCTTCGGTCTCATCAATACTTGGATGATATTGTATATATATATCACACACACACACACAAACACACATACACACACACAAACACACACACACATATATACATACATATATATATATATAAATGCATCTAATGCATGTATCACACAAAGGAGGTTTAATGGAGGTTGTGACTTGACTATGCATCAAAAGTTCATGATTTGATTCAACTCTTGAACTGAATCGGGTACTAATGTTAGTCTCAGCTAATTTGAATTATAAATGTGATTCGATTAGGAACCCTAAAATTCAATTATTTTGATGTCCAAATTAAAATTTTTAATTCTAGTATATATGCCTGTTTTTTGGTCACACTAGAAATGCTTAATTCTAAATTAAACCCTAGGGTTTCCAAAGTTCTCGTACATCAATTAGTAATCTATAATTTCTCTAGGTCATCTTAAATTTATCGAAATAAGTTAACCTACTAGACACTAAAAGGACCGATTCGATATTTAGAAAATTTTTAGAACCCTAATTTCAAGCACATGCACTAAGCATGCTACTACCATCAAAATAATACATTTCTTATTTCATAAAAAACTTTATTAATGTCTTATAACTGAAACACATACACCATAAGTCATTAGTTAAGTCAACTTCATCAGCTTTCAAAAAGCTGACTAATGTTGACTTTGACTTGATTTATTAATTGAATCAAATTCAGTTAATTTTGGAAAAAATTCTAGAGTCTTATACACATTCTAAATGTTCCTAATAAAAAATTCCAGAAACTAATTCCTAGGAATTATTTATTAACTAAGTGGAATTAGTCAGCGCATCACATGTCTATAACACTTGTCATATTACTTCTAACACTAGTCATACTCTACATCATGCATGCGTGAGATAATCATTTTAACAACAAGTGTCATGCATCTCACGCACGTTACAACATCTTATCTTGCATGGGCATGCATAAAATTCATAAAAACAATTTTCATAAAAATTAATATGGAATTTACAAGCATGCATGCTCATCAGATTTCCAGAATTTCAAAGAACTTCAAACATGCATCAGGCTGAAACTAAATTTGTAATAAAATAGCAAATGACATTCAATTACATATTACTTTGACAAAAACATAACATAACACCTTATAAACATTTTTGTTAAAGAAAATCACAAAAATAAATTTTCTAGAATTATTACGAAATTTTCAAAATCAGTATATGCATTCAATTTTCTAGAAATTCCCAGAAACCAACATATGAATATACTGGATATTAATTCGAAATAAACTAGAAAATGACATTCAATTGCAATTTACTTTCACAGAATCATGATATAATGCCTTATAAACATTTTTGTGAAAGAAAATCACAAAAATTTCTACAATTTATTACAATTATTCCAAATTAACATGCATGTCAGGCATAACCCAGCAAACACTTTGCACATATTCAATACATCATCTAATACTTGCATAAACTTGCTCTGATACCACTGTTGTGTTTCCATGGATTCATGCATCACATGCATGACAATGCAGTAGAAGTATCAGAATCTAAATTTTGACCACATGACAACTCCGAAAATCCAGAAACACATATGCATGAATAGACAGATCATAAGAACATGAAATTTAAACACTTGTACCTTTTGTTCTCCTCCTTTTTTTATTCTTCTCCTTGTTTAGGTTGTAACAAACACCAAACTCTGCCTTGATCATCCAATAACATGCAAAGAGGAAGAAGAAGTACTGTGTAAGTGTGGTTAGAACCAAACTTGATGAGTTCAAGTAGATGTTCAAATGAAGAGACAGATTAAGAATATCTTGCATGCAATTAGATTTATGCAACAATTGCATAAATGACATGAAGAAGACTCAAGACCACTTCTCTCTCTCTCTCTAGAACTCTTTTAGACCCCTTATCCTCTCACTTGAGTGTGTTAGAACATGTTAGACCTCTCTTAAGTACATAAGTGAAGAACTCACTTGTGTACATCTGTCGTGCCTTGAGCCACGTGGCTTATGAGCCTTAAGCCACGATCGTAGCCTTCTTAAAACAACCATACACACTTTGTTATTCATCTGATCTTTTATGCGTGTGACCCTTAGGTTCCTAGTTATTTTAGGCACTTGAATCAACTCTTAATTCGAGCAAATCATGGATGGTTTGATACCACTTGAATTTTCTCTTAATTCAAGCAAATCATGAAGGGTTTCATGATGCCAATTTACCAGAATTTAAGTAGATTAACACACAAACTCTTCGATAGTTAATTATCCAACTTACAAACGTTTCTATAGACAATTACCGTGCAATTCTTCCCTTCACCATTCTATACCCTACTTGGTTCGGAGTATGGGCTATGTGTCAACTCCTACTAGACTGACTATGTCTCATATAGTCCAAGTGATATTAGTTCTTATCATGAGATCTCATTACTCCATGTGTCATTGAAGACTCTCTTCATGACACATAATTGCTCTGGCCAGAGACTCCTGAGTAATGACCTAGACAAGAGGCCTTGGGTATCGTCTCCTTTTATCATGAGTGGTGAATCTTTTATTGGCTACCTAATTACCTTCGAATACCAATAGCTGTACCCAATCACCACCTTAAGTGCAACCTCATCTTGAGGTAACAAGAAATTGTGTCAAATCATAGGATTAGTATCCAAGATATCCTTGGGTACCTCAAGTTTAAGGATAATTGCACTATTTCTATGATGAGATTAATCATTAACATTTGATAGATCATCCATATGATAATCTCATAGCAGGTCATCCGATGTACTTAATACTCTTAGTAAGCATCTACATGTTAACTTTAAACATCTCATGATTACAGTTTGTGAGATCCACTTCTTGATCAAATCAAGGAGTATAACATGTGATAATCTATTTGGATTAACAATGTCCTATCTTATTAATCCTATGACTAGGGATTATTTATATACTAACATAATTGCACATGATAGGAATCTCATTATCATGATTTCCTTCATGCTATGTTTTGTATCATGAACTTTATTAATTTGATTTAAATCGACATCAATTCATATATAAACGAACATCAAGTTAATGAAAATTGTCTTTTGCTTTATTAATCAAAATAAAGTTTGTACAAAAGTGCTAAAGATGATTACATTTAGAGCACTACTCTAACATAATAAGCGTCTAAATTTTGATTATATAAAATTAAGAGACTATTTTATAACTTAAAATTTTATCCAAAACATTATTCGGTATTAATTGGTAATAGTATAATATCGTACCAGTGTCAAATTCGGTACCAACTCTGGTATAGTATTCACAACATTACTTGTAAGGGGAATTTACCAAAATCTTGTTGTAATTATTAGAGAAGATCATGAATGTCTTTGAAAGAAAGCTTAGGAGAAGTAAATTCAACAGACTCACTAATTACGACAACAATAGAGGTATAAGAAGGCTGAGATGAATTGCCTCCCAAAATTTTATTAAGTAGCAATTATCGACAATTAGAAATAATATGATCATAATTTTTGCAAAATTACAATAATTCTTTTGAGATGATCAAGATGATTTTTAACCACAATTGTATAATATCTTATCTTTAAGTGTAGTTTTAGAAAATATAAGTAACAAGAATTATATCAATAAAAATGATCCTTGTTTAGATCAAGTAGCATCTAAATGAGTCTCTTAATAAAGCAATTTATTAATTATAGTATCAAATTCAGGTAGGAAACTTCGATGAAGTAAAGAACTTTAAATAGACTCAAACTCATATGTAAGGGTTACAAGAAAATGTCAAACAAATTGACAAACTTAAGGGTCAACTTTGTTAGTCCCTAGGACACCTAAAAAGGGGGGAAAGTGAATTGGGTGTTAAAAAAAAGTGAACTTTTCTAATTAATGTATTCAATTGACAACTATTATTATAATATTGATAAATAAATCGCTTACTATTAATCAGTCAAATAATTGAATAATAATTTAAAGAGGATAAGAAAAGGAGAATGCAAACCTATTTATAATGGTTCAACAAACAATCCTTGCTTAGTTCCACTCTCAAGAATCTTTTTAGAATTCTAATATTTTTCTTTTAAGGAGAAGAATAACCTCTGTACAATCTTTTCTTGGTAAAGAGGAACCCTTTTTACAATCTTCTTCCAAGGTGAAAAGGAACCTCAATACCAATTAGAGCACTACCAAATATAATACCCAACACCCCAATAAAGGATTAATACTCAAAATTATCTTACTTCTTCACTTTGATAACTCAAAATGGCTTACTCATACAAATATGAGATAATGATACTCAAATGCTTGAAAAACACTTATAAATGTGTGTATAGGACAATCAAAAGCTTTTTGATGCAAAAACTAAGGAGAAAATGCCTATTTATAAGACTTTGGAAACCTATTATTCATTGGAACAAACAAACTAGCCATTACAACAACTATTTACGGAGTACTAATTTGACCAGTATGACATATTACTCGACCAGTATGTATTAAACACACAAATTCACTACCTATTAAAATACTGGTCAATCAGTAGATATATTAATCAACTAATACATTAATCAATGTTACAACAAACTTTGATACATTAAATTTAACAACTCTAACCTATATTAGTCGACCATTAACCTATAAATCAACCTTCCTATATATTGAGAATGAATTAACTAATGAATTTCCATTAAACATAACTAATTCTCTTCTAATTGTGCAAAAATATATCCTTATTTAATGGTTTAGAGAAATTATTGCCCAATTGTTATAAATTCTCACTTAATAACTGCATTTTAAATATAGTCCCTATTTTAAGTATTAAAGTTCATATTATAAAAAAGGTTTAAAACCTTATTCATTCTAGGTACTAGGGTTCACACTATAATTTTTTTTTAAAATCTTATTCATAATATAAACCCAAATAATCAACAGTAAAGATGTATACTCAAATTAATAAATAAGAGCAATATGTGACAAATGATTTGAATGAAGATTCTTCTTAAGTTTACAATCCTTGTTTAAAGAGTCTTTGATCATTCTTTCCATCTTTAAGGGCTAATTTTTTCATATTTTATTTCAAGAATTTCTTATACATAAAAATATTAGATTCATTAATATAAAAAATAAAATCTTTAAAAATATTACTCAATTCAATAACCACCATCTCTATTAGATACCATTTGCTCTTTCTTTTCTAAGATCCTTACAAGATAACACAATTAATGTATTTTTAAATGAGCTTTAGTCCTTGGTTGTTAGGGTTAGATATTACCTCATTATTGTCCATAGCGATAAATCATATATAAGCCATCTCTTTTTCTGAATGCTCATTTTCAAATTCATTTGTGTCATCCGAAGCAGATGCTTTAAGTGATTTCTTCTTTTCCTTCTTCTCTTTCTTCTCCTTCTTATAGTTTATCTCATACTAATAGTTATCTTTGAGTAGAGGATATTGTGAATTTATATGGTTGAATTTTCTACATTTCAAGAAAATAATATTAGAAAATTTATTATAACGGCCATTTGAAACTATTTCCTTAGGTTTACACATTTGATTATTAAAAAGAATCTCATCTTATTTTTAATAAAACTAATCATTGCCATCAAAGAAAGGTACACTACTCTTTATCTATCTTGGTTGAATGATAATGATGATGCTCCTAAATATGCCATTATAATCTTCGCTATAGGATTTTGTTAAAAATGTCAGCCTAATAGACTCGCTCTGATATTACTTGTTCATCTCTAATAGCATCTAAGAGAGAGAAGAATTGGGTAATAAAAACTTAATGAACTTTTTTTATTAATATGTTCAATTGCCAACAATTAATATAATAAGGATGAAGAATTGTTTAATATTAATAAATAAAATAATTGAATAATAATTTAAAGATGATAGGGAAAAGAGAATACAAACTGATTTATAGTAATTTGACAGACAACTTATGCCTACTTCCACTCCTAAGACTCTTCTTAAAATCTAACTATAATTCTTCTCTCAAGGAGAAGAATAACCTTTGTATAATATTTTTTGGACAAAGAAAAAGCCTTTTTATAATCTTCTTCCAAGGTGTTAGAACACTATCAAATACAATACCCAACATCCTAACAAAGGATCATAACTCAAAATTATCTTACTTCTTCACTTTGACAACTCAAAATGGCTCACTCACACAAATATGAGATAATGAAGCTTAAATGATTGATAGAAATATGTATATAAGACATTCAAACACTTCTTGATACTGAAAAAAATGAGAAACACCTATTTATAAGGATTTGGGATCCCTACTAGCAGTTGGATCCCAAAAATAACATTTGCAACAGTTATTTGTAAAGTACTGGTCAACCAATAAGCCATAAATGCATACATTCGCTAATTGTTGAGACATTGGTTGATTGGTAGTTAAAGTTATTAAATTTGACGTACGGAGAGTTTGTTGTAATATTAGTTGATGTATTGGTCTGGTACATTAAATTTAATAACTTTAACTTATATTAGTCGACTATTAACCCACATAAGTTGACACCCATCCTCCAAAAAACATGATTTTAACAACTTTAAATGCCCCAAAAAAATATGTTTAATACAATTATGATTTAAACACTTCTCAAAATATTCCCTGAAGTTTATTTAAAAGATCAAGAGGTTTTTATATTAAAACCAAAAGATTCAATATTTTTGATGAATAAAAAGACTCATGTAATTAAGTAAGATGAAATGTTTAAGCATAGTGAGTCTTTTAGAACATCAAATTAACAAACTGAGATTATAATTAATAATGCAAAGACCTGAATGAGCCTTAAATCTTCTTTTGTTCTTAGTTTGATCTTCATTTCATCATTGCAAGCTTCAACTTCTCTTTATCAACTTCACAAATTATTTTCTTGTGTTTATGGTTTTATTCTTATATTATTTTTATCAAAATAATAAAGCCGTTAATAATTATTATGTTTTGTTATCCTCCTTTGATTCAACAAACATACACTACAAGAAAGTTAACCTTTGGCTCTGAAAAAATCATAACTAAAGGTACTAAAATCATCGCCAAAAGTCATTGGCGATGATTTAGTTTATCGTGCAAAATGTCGCAAAATCCTTGTAGCTGAAAACTATAGGTGACGTTTTGTGCTAATCATCACTAAAAGTTTTTCCCAACATTTTTCTTTTATAGTGAAAAACTTTTAGTGATTATTGGAGGAATCATCACTAATAAGTTAGGCTACGCTTGTTTTTCATAGCTAGAAACTATTAGCAACATTTTCTGGAAATGCAGCCAAATGTTTTTAGAAATGCAACCAAATGTTTTTAGCTATATTTCTAGAAATATTTTTCGCCACATTTCTAAAAACGTAGCCAAACATTTTTAGCTACATTTTGTAAAATGTAGTCTAATTTTTTATCGACCTTTAGACAAAATGTTATAATACGTTGGAATAAATTATTTGTTACATTTTTAATCTAATTATTGTATATAATGTTTCGATATATTTTTATTTTTAGTTTATTATAACAAAATTATACAAAAAATTGATAGTTTGAAGCATTGTATATAAAAATAAAAAATCATTAAATTTCTTCGTATACAAGATTTTAATTACAACTTCAATAATTCTTATATATAAAATGATAAATACAGAGAATGGTTTACAAATTATAATACAAATCACTCAACAGTTGCATCATCTTCAAATTTGCAATCTGAGAAAAAATATTAAATTTAAATTATAATACAGATAGGAATTAAAACAAAAAAGGATAAGCAATTTAATTAATATCATTCACTTTCATCTTCACTGCTTTGATAATTTGAGCCAAGTATTTTTTTGAGGTACTTATCATGCTTGTCTACCTTTTTTCGAGTATGTTATAATTCAACCTTAAGCATATTGTTTCCTCTTCAAGATGTTGAACTATGTGGATCTTGATAAGGTTGAAACATTTAACTTAGGGACAAAGCTAAGATTTTTGATATAACCATAATGTGTACTAGTCACGATATTGCAAATGTCTTCTATATTGATCTTATTACCCTCAAACATTGATTTATGTAATAACTCTTGCATCTTATTCTAAAACCAAAAAAACACAACTAATATTCAATGCAAATATTATGAGTTAGTATTACATAAATAAATAAACTTAAAATGTAATATTAATTTATTTGAGTTTATAATTTTATAAATTTTTGAAACGACATTGTTGTTAGCTAAATTTATTTTTATACTTACAATCATTGTCAATAATATAAAATTTGATTTTTATGAATTTGATATTAATATTTAACATTGATTTGCATTTTTACTATATTGCAATTATTTTATAGATATATTGTAATTAATATAGTTATATACAATAATTCATATAATGATATATGATTGCATAGATAATAATTGTAATTAATATTATAGTCCCATAAGTGTTTCCTCTTTTGCCAACAAATTGCATAAAAATCATCGTGAAAGTTTGATCTTTTTATGATGGTTGTTGTATTCGTTGCCAACACGTCGTTTTATTAAATTGAAAACCTAATTATCCAAAGGTAGGATGAAATCGTTGTTTTCGTCCTGTCTTCCTCTTCCTAACTATAATCAAGTTTTTACTAGCTGCATTGCCCGAATTCGCAACTTGGTCTTCCTCTTCGGTGTCCGTCTTCGTCTCTGGTGTGTATCTTCCTCTTTATCGCTGGTTCTTCGTCTTTGTCTCCATATGAGGGTTTTGGTTTTCTAGGTAATTCCTTTCCATAATACTTATACATCATGTAAACCTTGGTTTTCTTTACATGTTTGTCTATTTTACATTTAATTTTCATCAAGTTATCTCAGCTAATAGACAAAATTAAGAATATATAAATTCCTGTCACAACTTCAATAAATGTAAATATAAAGAGACCATTCTCAACCCACAATTTTAGATGAATGCTTTAAGATTATCTTGACCACTATCATATTTCACAATGCAAAAAAGAAAAAATTTATGTCTTACTTTGTTTTTCCACCAAGTGTTTATAGTATGGTTGCCTTTGTTTGTACTAGTATTTCTAAGCTTTTACACATTAATGTCAACATAGGTAGTGTTTTCTGATGAATCTATTTATGCGATTTATTAGCCTCAATTAGTTAATCCCTTCTTTTTAACAGTCATATTTTTTCTATTTTCATGAGTATAAAAAAAAATGACAACTTTTTTGCATTGTTAGAGATTCCTAGGCTGAATAGGTTGTAATCATTTAACTTTCTGATGACTGAAATTGGTTATTATGCGTTGTTCTTTAAGTGATGTTCATACCGTTAAGCAAAATATTGATTATTGGATATAAGAGCAACCTAACCCATCTACTTCACTTTTCTTATTTGATTCTTTCATATTAACAAGGAGTTTACTACTACTTTTATTGATTGAAACCTTAGAATGTTTTATAGTTTTATTAATATTTAAAGGTAGGTGGCAAACTTAGAATGCGTTGGTGCAGGGGATCTTTGCTTCTTCTTTGAATATTTTTTAATTGCATATAAATTCGTATAATTTTTTATTTCCTTATTTAATTGTACATTTTGCTTCTATATTGATTATATCCACGACCAGTTTTTGTTTCCCTTAACTTTTCAAAGTAAAATTGTTAACGAAAATTCATTGCGAAATGTCGATATGGCAGAAAGTTTTCGATAGCGGTAATAAGCTCTGATGGAAGGTATATGGCAGAATTCTCCCTGCTGAAGAATAAATCGATGCATAACAAATCTGCTCACCAAATTCTAATTATCGTTTGCCTTCAATAGCTAATCTTCTTCTTGAAGGTTTTTAGAATCATTCAAATTAGTTCTCTTTCTTTATTATCTATATCTCGTTTTCTATTAAAAAGTTGTTAGATAAATATATGATTTTATATACTATGTGTTGTGTTAAGCTTCCTCAAATCTTTAATAGAACGGAGATAAAAATGGAGACGGTGGTGATGTCCCAATGATACATATAGGATTAGGCAAATCGGTTGTTTTGGAACAGTCATCGATTGCAAAAACTATGCCTGTATGTTGTGAGAATGAGATAGTCATTCAGTCAGGTATGCATGTGTTCGAGTTTGAGTTCCTTATACCATTTCATTTAGCTTTTTTAGTTTTAGTATTTAACTTTTCCAAAGGATTGTCATGAAATTAAGGTGGTTGTTCTATATTGTTTGTTCCTTAATTGAAATGGATGGTACGTGCGATTCATTTAATTCACTATTGCATACTGCATCTGGGAAATCGCTCAATCTATCTTCTGCCTATTTAGTTAAAGCTAAGAAGTTGTTATAAAAGGGTGTCAATAAACCAACTGTTGGAGGAAGATCTTTGTTTGTTTCAATGGATACCTTTGAACGAGCAAAGAGCCTTTTTGGAAATCCAAACATAGGGAACTTCTTTACCTTATCTACCTAGACTTATGTTACTTGGAGTCAAACAAACAACTATATCTTTTACTCTTCAATGGAATAGGCATGAACTTCATTATCTTTTTCTCTTTATTTATTATTTTGTCTGTAAGAATTGTTAAAGTTCTAATTATAATCTTGAATTACTTACCATATATCACTATATTATATTACTTACTATGTATCATTATTTATTGTTTTTTTGTAAGAATCATATATCATTATATTACAAAATTCATGTTAAAACTATTTGAAAATTTTATGACACCATATAAAATTGTCAAATCATATAATTTAAAAGAGAAAAATAAAATTATGAGTTGATGTAATATTAGTTAATTTTGATTTTATAGTTTCATAAATCATTAAAATGATTTGATATTATTTTTAAATAAATTTATTTTTAGACTTAGAATCATTGTCAATAATATTAAATTTGATTTTTATCAAATTGATATTTAGTAGCAAAATGATCAAGTCAAAGTTAGTGAAATCATAATTATTGGATCCCGTTTTTAGGATTTTTCTATTTCAATTTATTTTAGTTATTTTATTAGATTATCGAGCATGGAAATAAATTAGAAATTATGAATTAGAAATTTTTGGAGTTTAATATGGTATATTATGAATTTTGTAAGGTGGTATAAATTAAAAGAAGGAGTTAGTAGGAATTTCATGAATAAGGAAGGGCAAAAAT